>OZ022265.1:103563769-103898769 GCA_963978885.1 Nemotelus pantherinus
AACTCTGGAACAAATGCAGTCGCGAAAAAAACATAAAACCCTAAGTGCGGTTCGGTTCAAATTACTTTTACGCCCTTAGAAAAGATCCATTATTGTGTTGAGTTCAATGAAATCATGAACTGGATACTATTGATTTTCTCAGTTAACCTCCTCTTGAGGATGAAAAAAAACATCACATGGATATCAACACCAGACGAACTTGAACCTACAGCATCAAATGAATACCAAGTGGATTAAGGACAACTGGCATCACTTGAAACCCTGGAATTGATAAATTAGTGTGACGACCGTCGGGAATGGAAGAATAAAGAGAATAAGCAATGGAGTAGTTTTATTCTCTCGGAACATAATAATCCCAGAACAATGAAACTCGGTCAATGGGAAATAGCGGATAGGTATTGTAAGCAACACACTATGTTCGCGTCATTTACAAACTGACCAGAACGTCTGCGGCAGGCCAGAGTTGTCTGATGATGGTAATGATGACAGAGTATTTCCACGTGACCGTCGACGTAAATACCTCTTTGTGTCCAGCGGACTGAAATAATGAAACGACGTACGTAGCGCCCATGTCAGTTAAATTTTTAATAAATCACGTCTGGTCGTAGTCACTGCAGCAGAATCATCTACAATCTAAGCGATGAGTATAATACAAAGTATAGCACAATACTGCAGTGGAATATGATACTGGAAAAATAAGAGTAGGGCCCGATTCAGTCGTTTCAAAGTATCGAGTAATTTTAACAAATAAATTTTAAATTTAAATTTTAAATAAATTTTAAATTTAACGTTTTATGAGGCTGGAAACAATTTAAAACAATTAAAAAAGATATCAGGCACTATGATTTGACGAATAGTTTCCAAACTGCCGCGTTAAAATAAAAAGTATCGGCCAACACCGCACCCACACACTGAGCCCTGCATTTCAGTAAAACCGATAGTAAAAGTATCTACAACTGAAAAGGGAAAGTGTCGCGTGCCTTTTTGCTGAGTATTCATGGGGCATTCATGTTCTTCATTCATAATACTGAAATATAATATCGAGTAGGGTCGAGTCATTCACTATCATGTTTTGATGGGGATTTAGTTTCAAACAGAGGGAACCCATGCAATACTTGCACAACTTTTAGACGCCAGTTCTTCTTCCCTTCCTCGAGATAACATTGTTCGCATTGTATTTTAAATTTGTTACATCATCAATTTTACAATTGCCATATAAATGACGACCGTGCATTTATAAAGCATAAAATTATTACGATAAAATAAGCGAGTACTAGGACGAAGCATTAATTTTTACAGTCAATGAATTTATGCTACGATTAAATTGTTTGAAATGTAAATTGAACTATAAATAGAACTAGGACGAAATGGATTCGATTTTAGCATCCCTTTATAAGTTTTCAAGTCGAACAATATCTAGCATCTACACAGGGTACAAACTTTCAGAACTTTCTCTATACAGGCATGATTTATTGCTTAAAATTTGGTAAAGATCAAAGCATCTCGTGAAAATGTCATACTTATAAGAACATCAGATTTGCAAAATCCAAACATTATCCCAACCAACACAATAAATCTACTATCTACATCAAATCGTATCTGTTATTTATACATCATCCAAATCAATAATGTAACATATAATTTTGTTTTGACGTCAGGATTCGAAATTGAAATGCAGCCATACAGACGACCGACAGCAGGCACTGTGTTTTCCATATATGGCTACGGGAATTTTTCCTTTTATGATTTTTCGCCTGTTTACACTAAGCTCCCGACAAAAGAGAAATCCAATATATACGCTGATGCATTCACCGAATCCATGTTTGTTCCAATGTAGCGTGGGGGTATGTAGTTGCAAAGTGTCTGGAAAAGGACCGTCGAGTTGGGTGGCCTTTTCACTAAAGTATATGTCAAACAAAGAATTTCGCCATGCCTTGGAACATTAAGGGGTTAGTCCACTGTTAAACTGCTCAAAATGAACTTTTTTTTTAAACAGCTACCAAAAAAAAACTATTCAAGATATCGATTTGAAATTTTACACGCATCTTTATTAAAGATGAAAGTTAACATTTTCGTTGGAAAAAATTATTAGAAAGCAAAATAGCGGCCGCCCCAATGGATCGCCGCAGCACCGCCGGAAAAAAAAAGCAATTTGCGCCTCGTAAATTCCTGGACAAAATAAGCATCTGTGAACAAATTATCAAAAATATTTCATTAGTATTGAGTATAAAGGACTGCACCGGCCTAAATTTAGAACAAAAAAAAAATTTTTGAAGATTTGGGAAACATTTTTTTGATAAAAAAAAATTTTTTGACTCATTTTTTTGATTCAAAAGTAAACCAAATTTTTTTTAATTTCTTTAGGGCTCTAAATTTAGGCCCGTGCAGTCCTTTATACTCAATACTAATGAAATATTTTTGGTAATTTGTTCACAGATGCATATTTTGTCCAGGAATTTACGAGGCGCAAATTGCTTTTTTTTTCCGGCGGTGCTGCGGCGATCCATTGGAGCGGCCGCCATTTTGCTTTCTAATAATTTTTTCCAATGAAAATGTTAACTTTTATCTTTAATAAAGATGTGCATAAAATTTCAAATCAATATCTTGAATAGTTTTTTTTTGGTAGCTGTTTAAAAAAAAAGTTCATTTGGAGCAGTTTAACAGTGGACTAACCCCTTAAGGAGCAGCAATAAAAATTTCGAACACTGGGATAATCGTTATTTTGTTTTCGACGACGAGAGGGATGAAAAAGTGCTTTCGAGACATTAGGGTTGTTTGGCGATTTAGGCTATGTGCTTAGGGAAGCATTTTGTGCTTGACGAATAAGTTGACGAAGGGTTCTCATATATGCGAGTATAGTGCCGGAAATGAATTCGATTTCTAGGCTTTTATTGGCAAACGTCTGAAATAGTAGTGTATTGGTCTCCGTTCGAAGTGGGTTAGGTCTTTCAGGATGATTTTCTAATTCCGATTTGCGTTGCTTTATTAAGTAAACCGCCAATTAGATTTGAATAATGTGACATATGGAAGGAAAAAAAGTATGTTTGGAATCACGATAGGAATTAGCTTCTTTGAAAAAATAGATTCGTTTGAGTGAATGGAGACATAGTCCGTTGCAAATCAAATCACTAATTTTCAAAGTGACGGACCGTACTTTGCTTTACTCTATTTGAAATAAAAGAATGATAACCAAATGTCACGGAATATAAAAAAAAAAACTTATTCAGACACCTGATCTGGTCATTTTAACCTGCCTTTTAAAGTCAATTAATATTCATATTTTTTTTTACTGATTTCCAACTTCGAGCGGCACCTCAAAATTCAGGAATATTTTTGGATCATTATTAGACACATTTCACTCCAGCAAAGAAAAGATTGCAGAAAATCATAATCAATGATTTTCGAAATTATATTAATGCTAGAAGCTGTTCCCTGCATATATAGCATAATCTTTAGTATGTTTTGGAATTTTCAATTTTCCTCTTGACAGAAAATTTTTCATTTCAATTTTATCATATTAATTTTTAATTAAACCATTGAAACAGTTTTATCATATTTGTACTTACACAAAACACTACAAAAATAATTGTCATCATGAAAAATCATAACTGTATAGTAAGTTAACGGAGACAGTAATATTAACTTAGGTCGTTCAAGAACGTACTAACGAAAAGGAAGGTTTCCTTTAAGTCAAGAACTATATCATCACCTCATGTCTGAAGGGCTCACCATTTCATATCCGGACGTATACATAATTTTTAACTACTCTTTTTAGCCTGAATTCGTGTCTGTATCTAAAAATCCGAATAACGAAAAAAAAGCAATAGCTTTTATGGAAGAAAAATATTGAAGCAAGGGTTCGCAAAAAGACGGACTCCAAGCGGAGAGCAATGGACAGGCGGATTATTCCTGGAAACAGGTACTGTGGAAAGACATACCGCTGGTTCCACACTGAAAGGCAGATTGGAGTGCGGTATTTTTTTTCCACTGAACTAAATTTCAAGTTAGACCATTGTAGCGTGCTTCAAGCGGAAAAGTTGGCGATTCCCAAAACGCGCAATCGACGCTTATGTAATCAGATTTTCGGTTCCCAATGCAGGTGTGTGCGTGGGTTGGGGGAGAGACGACTCACACCTCTAAGCAATCAAGGCACAAAGATTCATTGTAATCATAAAATACCTCAAGTTCACCATTGCTTCCCGGATTTTTTAACAAAATCCAGGACCAACGATAGGAGAAAAGAGGCTACTCTCTGCAGTGTGCTTGTTGTGACGCTGTAAAATTTAATTCTCATGTAGGGGAGGAATATCGCAGCTACATAATTGTGCTTTGAAAGAAAGACTTTAGGGTGCCTGGCCACGTCAGAAGACATTCATCTCTCATGGTGGGCATTAACTAGCCACTTCCGAAAGATAGCATTTGCAGATGCGGTCGTCACACCTAAGACGGCTTCAGGGCTCTGTAATGCAAGCGCCAAACCTTGTTTTGCATTGGTGTCACCAATTTAATTTCCTTCATTAACCTAATGTCTCGATATCCAGAGAAAAAGAACCTTATTGTACCTGGCGACAGAGTTCAATAGTGCCCTGCATCCCTGGGTAATTTTTGAATTAATTTTTTAATTTATTGAAATAATAATTTAATTAATTGAAATAACCAAGACTATACGTAGCGCCAGCAGAGGAGCTTGATTGTCGCTGCAAATAACGATACGTTTAATCCTCTACCTCTAATCACTCGCCCAGCAAGCAGCTCTAAAGAAAGCGAATATTTATGCCTGAAAAATTGAAACATGAACTTCAAGAGAAATGCCCCACCTGCCACACTAGCTGCAGCTCTAATATCTTCCTTCGAATCGTCCGTGAAAAATATCACGGTGCCTCCAGTCGTAGAAGTCATAGAACTCGCTCAAGAAGATTACTTCGTATGTTCGCTCCAAGCTTCACTATAGTACAGTCTCTATTCATTGAATTGGGACCAATAAGGTTTAAAAAAAAAAAAAAAATCTTATAATCTATCTCTTTAAAATGTGGAAACATAATATAAAAATAATGTTTCTTTAGTTCATTAATACAAGTTTTACTTGGTGTCAGTATTTTGTTAAACCCCCCCTTAGCATTAACTACTGACACGATGGCCGGATGCACCATGTTGAATAACCATATTAGTTGTTCCATTGCACCTTAAGGCCGGCGATACATGTAAACGCCTCAACTTAAACCGTTTTTCAGAGGCTTATTTCAAATAGAAGGAATAAATGAATCGTTTTGAAAGTGATCATGTTTATTCATTGCATATTAAAATATAAGAATCTGATTTTATTTAATTTTTTTTTTCAAAATGGCCGCCGTCGTAACCAATCTTCTGAGACCCTCGCGACGAAAGGCATCAATCGGCGGGATTTTTAGCAACAGTTATAGCAATTTGAAATAAAACAAAAATGGGTTGAAGTGTGTTTATTAAACATGTATCTTCTAGTTGAACCAAGAAAAAAAAAGTTAAAAAATCGTGAATTAGCACGCCTCATAAAAAAAGTACGATTTTTCACCCTTTTTTTCGACAGTTTTTGGGTCGAAAATGCTAAATTTTGAAAAAATTTTTGGCATTATTCAACTAAAAGCTTTTACTATAGAGAAAACGTGTGCCAAGCTTCATAAGAATCGGTTGAGAACTTTTTGAGTTATCTTGCCCGCCAATTTAAAAACTCTAGCGCACCTGAACCGCTAGAAACACTAATGTTCGAAGAACAGTAGAAGAATCGTGCAGGTTTTGAGTGCATATTCCACCACATGTGCTGCTTATTACGCCCAAACTGTTTCAAATGCCACGTTTTACTTTGGTCTCAAGAATGCATTATAACTCATATGGTGGAAGGTTTCAGATATTACCACTGGCATGAATTTCAACGTTTATGAGAGCAAAACACGGGTTAATTATATTCGTTATCAGTTGCTTATTTCACATAATTTTGAAAGCAGCATCTCATATAACATCAATGAAGAAAATGCTCAGTGCCTGCAGCACTGTAACTGAAGTTGGTGTTTGGGGCTGCGATCCGAAAAATTTGCAGAACTTCGAATTGCAACATTGATTATTTATTTTAATTGTAAATGTTTCCGGTATGAATACTAACTGTAAGCGTTTATTGATACAAAAGTAGCACAACCGACTCGTACTGGCAACCTTCTGCCAGTATTAAAGCCAAGAATATATCACATCTGCTTCACGTTGTTATATAACATTCGAAGTTAAAGGAGTATAAAGAAATTTAGAGTTACCTGCAGCGAGTTTTTTCAAATAATCGAAAGCTTAATATTTCCTGTTTATTGTCACTACACTATCATTACCATTTGAAAATTCTACGATAAAGCCGCTTAATAAAGATATTGCAATTAAACACAAAACCAACAATAGCTGGCAACCCTATCGTGGCTTTTCAACCAAATTTGGCCTGAATAATGTTTATGACAGGTTTCATTAATTGTATGAAATTCGTATTGATTTCATGACTGCACTGGAAGTTATAGTGCAAAAAGTTTTATTTTCCTGAGCGAATTTTCAAAACCAAAGACACAAAAATTACCATAGCTGGTAGCACCAATCAAATTTTTCAACCAAATTTCCACCAAACAGAGATTAGAGTTAGGTTTAGCTACTGTGCCAATTTCAAGAAAATCTGGTAATTTATTCACATTTCATAGGGCAAAAAGCAGTTTTTCTTCTTTGTAATTTTTCAAGATGGCACCACTGGCACAGACTTGCCCACAATTCAAAATCGCTTCTATCAAATCTGGTCTTACTTAAGTCCAATGCATTCTGTAAATTTTAGCTGTATCTGATTATTGGTTCGTGAGTTTCCGTGAACAGAAGTTTTTGATGCTAAAAATATAGGTTAACTGGGAGAGGGTTACCGTTCTTGTCCGACATGAAATTTCCAAAGTTTTATTTTGAACGTGTAGATAAAACATAAGATTAATATACAGATTGGTTTTATTGTAAGAAACGGACATTTTTTTGAATATTCGATGGTTTGAATGTTTTCACTTCCAAATTTTTTTTTTCAAAATGAAGTCACCAAAATTATCATAGCTGGCAACTCCAACCGAATTTTTCAACCAAATTTCTACCAAACGTGGCTTAAGGTAAGGTCCAAAAGTTGTGTGAGTTTCGTCAAAATCGAACGATTCAGTCAGAATTTATAGGGCTAAAAACAGTTATCTTTTTTAGTGGTTTTTCAAGATGGCACCACTGGCACAGAATCGCCCGCATTTCAAAATCACTTCTATCAGACCTGGTCCTATTTAAGACCAATACATTCTGCAAATTTCAATTAATTCTGCTCATCGGATCGTGAGTTTCCGTGAACAGAAGTTTTTGATGCTTAAAATATAGGTAAATTGGGCAAGGGTTACCAGGCGTGCCCGTTATACCATATCTTTTTTTTTTTTTGGTTATGTAAACAAAGCACAAGATTTACATATGAGTGGCTTTTTTTTGAAGAAACGGCATTTTTTCAAGAGAGACGATGATTTGGAGGTTTTCACTTTCAGTGCCTGCCCTAGCTACAGGGTTGCCAGCACGCTCATTAAAAGCTACACAAATCTGCAACTAAATAATATCAATATGTCCTGAAAATTTCGTAATGATTGAATAGCTCTGTCAAAAGTTATCGCAATTTAAAAATTTTCAAATTTTCCCGTCCTCTTTTTAGGCACCCAGCGCACACATAGGGTTAAAAAATTCCAAAGCATTATCCGATTCATATGTAAAACACGTTTAAAATTTATTTCGTTAACTTTATTTTTGCGAAAATTATTTGTGCACGAAATAATAGGTATATTAAAAATATCACTTAAATGGCCGCCGGCGCCAAAAGGTTAACAATAACTGACATTTAAAGAGACCTGGACCTATTCTGCATATACACCAATGTATCCTGAAAGTTTCAGCTCAATCGGATGGCGCGTTCCCGAGATTATCTCACTGAAATTTTTTGATGATATATATATATATATATGGAAATATGAATTTTTGGCCGAATCGATTTTAATACTAATGTTCTTCGAACATTAGTAAAAAAGTCTTTTCGAGAAAAACGCGTAGTTTTGACACACAGAAACTCTATGGATTACAGCGACTTACCAACTAATCAGCGATTCCAGGCCCATACAGAAGTCCTTCAGAACGTTTATTTTTTAGATGTTAACTTAACTATGTATGTAAAAAAAAACTCGATTTATTGAAAATTTTACATGAATCGCCGGCCTTAAGTAGTTAACATATGGGATTGTAATTTCTTGTAACTTATCTTAATACTGGATGCTTTCCATAGATCCTTCAGCGAAGATGATCTGTCTTTCCATCGCCTGAGACGCAGGACCATATCATTATTGCCATTATTGCAGGACCATACATGACGCAATTCTTATTGTATTTCTCCGATGGTCTTCTTCGAATATTTGGTGGATCTCCGTCACTGCTACTTTAGCATACACTCATAAATAAGCACCACGATTAAATATTAATATCCGAGCCAACGATATGGCAACGAAATCTTTGTTTATGTGGATTAAATTTTAATTACCTATCTTTTTCCAATCAGCTACGTTAAAATGTTTTTGAGCTATCGCAATCTGCAGCCTGGGGTGTTGCATTTTAGCTGTCAGCTTTGGCTTTTTTGCTGGTCTCCTCGACTTGGCTTCACAAAGCCATTACGGATATATCTATGACGACCTTGATTTTCGCAGATAGATTTATTAATTTTTATCACTGTTTGATGGGACACTTTCACTTTCTTCGCTATTTCTCGATAGGAATAGTTTAGTTTTTCGTATTCAGAAGATCAATTATTGATGACTTTGTATCCGTACTAACATATTTACATTTTCCTATTTTTATTGTTTTCCCTAAAATGTGTCCAATAAAACACAGGTACTTTTACAGGTTAAAACTACCCTTTAACTAACTGTAATTGTAGCAGACGAAATTTTCAAACACTAACTGAACAGAATATTATATTCACTAATTGACAAACACTATCGAGATATTCGCAAAAGAATGATCATTTCGGATTATTTTATTTATTGTGTATGTCAATTGTATTGTGTATGCTTAGCATCATAGACAGCGAAAAGTAGGGACAATTAAAAAAAATCTATTGAGGCGATAGCATTTTTCAATTATTGTACGTTATCTCCACAATCCCTACAGGTATAAAAATCTAAACCTCTATTTAAGAAATACCAATTTTTGTGAAGCTGCAGATGATTTCGGCCTGCTTCACATTTGACGTCATTAGAGGCGTTATCAGAGTTGAGTTCCTCAATAGTAAAATGGTGTTAAATAACCCTGTAAGGAGCACCAGGTCCTCTCGTTTACTTAAGGAATATCCACATTCCACTACTTACGCAGCTAATGAGCTGATAAATAGATGCTGCAGGATATTCAATAGCATAAGTAATCTGTATTCCCCAACGGTCTCAAAATTATCCTTCAAATCTTCCCTTTTCCAAGCCATCCGCAACCCCTTATGTTAAGCTATTTGTCAATGTTTTATATATTCGTTATTTATTTATTATTATTGATTTAGTTGTTAATTATTTGATTTATTAAATTTTACTCATATTAAGTTTTCGATTTTATATGTTGCTTTGTATTGTTTATGTAACTTGTACCTTGCTTGATTAATGAATAAAATAAATAAATAAAATAAAATAAAAATTGTTGTGACACTGCAGATAAAAAGTTTCATAATATGAGAAAAGATGCAAGTGGTCATAATTCAATGAACAGCACGGATGTGTATGTGATCATCGGTTACATAGATCAACATAATTACACCAGTCGTCAGACCCTCTAATATAAGTGAATCAACCTATTAAAAATCTGTTTTAATTCCAATCTGCAAATTTTGTTCAAAATAGCAATACAAATAAAAAAACACTCTTAATTTCATTTCATATCCCAATCTGTAATAACGCAAAAGTTTCATGTCGACTTGAACCATCAAATCAGCAGTAAATTTCATTTAAAAACGAACACTTCCACCGAATTTCATATTGCAGTATAGAATATCTTCTTCAACATTAACTTGAATATTACATTCAAATATCTCTCTAATGCCCTTGAATCACCAATAACAAACTTTTATGCTATCATGAATTCTTATATAGCTATCGTGACCACCAAACATAACAAAAGAATTCATTCAGTGTCATATCCACTTTGTTGTACACCGATGACGACGAAATTCTGAATGCGCTATCAGGTGATAGAATACGTACAAACTCAATCTACTCGAAAATGTTTTCTACCGGAAGAATACTGTAACTCACGGACATTCTCAATTCAACTACGACTTCTTCCCCTATTGAGAAATCCAATCCCAAGTAATTACGATTCCATTCGAAACGGCTTCCTGCTCACCTGCGTGAAATGCACGAAAATTCCTCCCGGGATCTCTCAAATGCCATGAAACGATTACGTAGCCCATTCTAATCGTCAGATATAATCATATTCTCCATATTTGTGCCGTAATAATTTATTAAGGTTGAATACTAACGAGAGCGGTAATGACTGAAGTTGGTCGTTGCGGGACATATGATACGATTAGGGTGCTAAAATTTGCATGGAGCATTGACGAATGCTTGGCACTTCTATGTTTAGTTTGGATGAAGACTTTCTCGTCGTCATTGAATATTGTATGATTTTTAGCATACATGATATGAGCTTTGATGCGGAAGTTTGAATACTTATAAACTTACGTCATAAGAATTTCGCAATAATTAATTCGATGCCTGCAAGTATATAATTAAGTGCATGGTAATGATAAGCAGCAGTCATGCTGTGATTCAGTCCGCCCATAACTCTCGTTGCCGATGATTATTGAAACTAGATACTTTGAAAATATAAACTGCACAACGATCGATAAAGTTGCGAATGGGAAGCATGTACATTGAGCATTAACTGTGCAGATAAATGCATATTAATGCACCGGTAAATGAATTACATTGCTAGTAGCTGGTTAAACTGTACTTGTTCTCATTGCATGTTTCTTCAATCGTGATGTTATATGCGTCTTCAAAGGAATCTGGTTTCAATAATTTTTCTCTCGTACCCATAAAAAGAACATACTAGCTTGTGATTAGTCTTATATCTAATCCGCTAAGCCGCACGGACTACTTTTTGATTTAAACAGCTTCCGAGGAAAAATTCATAATTTCCAGAAATGTAACAATCTTAATCCAAAGCATTATTGAGTTTTGAATTTTGTTTTGCGCTATCTTTCATTGTCACTTTTATATCCTAATAAACCAGCTGACGTGTTATACACCTAGACGCATAAAAAAATGAATGATCTGTAAGTTAATACCAATTCGTTAAAATAATCTGGATAAACAGGCCTTATGGGTATTTTCATTATTAAAATTGAGCTATTTTATTCTTTAAGTAAAGGAATATTTAATTGAAAATTTTTGCTTGATGCATAGTGATTTATGTGTGGTTTTCATGCTAATCAAAATAAAAAACCTACCTTTGTACGTCTTACTTTTGTGCAATTGCTGACCTCAAGTTGCAACAACCTAGGCACCACTTTAACGGTCACTATACAACAAACAATTAATTTTAATTCATTTTCCATCAATATTTAAAAACATTTGGATCAAAAATGCATATTTCTTTATGAAGTGCTTTATCCACATATTCGCTGAATAGTCGAAACTTTCGATCGCCCCGCGAATCGATTTATCAGATTCGCATTAATTTGCTGTCATTTAATTTGCAAAATTTAAGATGGAGCAGATTAAGTGTGGCACGCTAATGGTTATCCTTGCCACAATCTATTTTAATTTGGTAATTTGCAGGAAAGCTTGTCATCCTTTGATTAGTGAACAAAATATGGACACAGTTTCTAGACAACACAAGGTGACGCGACTAGACTCATTACACTCCCGTGTTCGTCCTGCCTCGTTATGTCTCTACGAATATGTGGATGCAGCTTAGCATAATGATTCAGTAAGCTAATTCGATCGAGGTGAAATTTTCAACAAGCGTTCATGTACGGATGCTACACAATTATTTCTGCATAACATTGTCATACGTAAAGTCAAATGGAATGGGTTCACTAGCTTCAGTTTAGTTTTCATATCATTAGGTTGTGTTTAAACCGTCTGAAAATAGCTCGAAAATCTGTACTTAGCATTGAACGAAGGGCAACTATTGTTATCTAGGGAAGCTGGTGGAGAGATTCATTCACAAATTTACAATCAATATGAATACTAGTGTGGGGCAATTAGTTCCACGACCCACTTTACCTCTATTCAACTCAGGTATCTATTCGGAGCTATTATTGCTGAGTGCAAAAGCAGTGTTCCTAGACTAGAACTTTCGAAAAAGTATGGATTTCACAGCAATATAATCAATTACTAAGTACCAAAATCAAAGAAACTTTACCGGGCAGAGGAAGAAAGCAGACGACGACTTCTGCGAATTGAGACAACGCAATTCTACCCTACTAAGCGCAAAAGCGGTATCTCAATGAGAATCGAAAAATTGATTTTTATAACATTAGAAAGCTTAAAACAATACGCATCTAATTAACTAAGCCTTTTAATGGTATCTTATTTAAAACATATGGAAAACACATTAAGAAAGTTTTTTAAATCTAAGTATTCGATGTATCCAAGAGCGGAAGACCGCTCACCGAGAAAAGTGGACTAAGGAGAATCCTCCACCAGCTCCAAACGAATCCACTTCCTTTTAGAAGTATATCAATATTACTACTTTTACAAAACTTCAATTATCTCGAAACTCGCTTTCATTGAGATACCGCTTTTGCGCTTAGTAGGGCAGAATTGTTGTGATGAGAATCATCGTCAAATCTCACCAGAAACCCCATTCTTCTCAATTCAGCGTACTGAACTAAGCCAGAACCTTCAGCGAACAGATCTTATGCTATAAGGCATAGAAATTACTGGAAGCTTTACCTAATTGACAATGTTCAATTAGTAGAGCTTTGCTCCCGCTTATCTATTTGAGACATTTCTTCCCCGAATTGACAACATCGTCATAACCAACCAACGTTTCTCTCGCTCTCCAGGTTGGCTCTGTGGTACCACTTTCCGGCATCCGGTTTCGTGGAAACCCCTTTATAAATTTCACTACACTGATTTCCAGCAGCTGTGCCGTAGGAATAGCTTCTTCTGTTGCCTGTGACTGAAAGCCTCTGGTTATCCTACTTCGATGTACTAAAACAGTTCAGTCTTCTCTGAACCACAATAAATAAAATACTTGTATGCAGACAATTTTCAGGAAGCTTTTTGTCCGCTCAGTGGCTCATCTAACGTACCACTTGCCTTAACAGTTCAATTGTCTATCGCTGATGAAATCTATTTGACCAGAGAGGACATTACAAAATCTATAAGGTAGCTTGACCTGATATAAGGCCCTGGGCCAATCTTACTTCATCCAAGCTTCATAATTCTCCGATCCTGGCATGTACACAGATTTTAGCCAAGCTTTTGCCCATGTTTTAAAACATAAGCAGCAAAAATTTGGCCTTTCAGAAATCTTACTAACTTAGTTAGATTCTTATCTTCGTAATCCGACACCACATGTAAAATTCTAAGGTTTTCTCTCCAAAAACATCTCCACAACATGTAAAATTCCAAGGCTTTTTCTCCGTGTCCTCTAGAGTAATTTAATGCAGCCGCCCAAGGCCGCTCCTGGTCAGTATTTTTATTTCAAATATCTCGGAGGTGTTACCTAACATTTCGCACCTTTTTTATGCGGACGGTCTGAAAATGTACCACACTATTCGACCGAAATATTATTCAAATTTCCTTCAGTCCAAATTGCTTGATCAACGGTGTGACCCTAATAAACTTTTTTTAACGTTAACAAATAAGCACATAGCAATTAGCATTTCCTGTAAGCCCTCGACTTAAAAGTTTGATTATTATCTGATTAATCAGCTGCTAAAAAATGTAGATAGTGTTGTAGATAATGTTGTCGTTCTGGATAAAAAGCGGCGCTTTAATCTTCAATGCAACAAAGTTCTTGCAGAATCCAGGAGGCAGCTAGGATTCATTAAGAGACGTGCAAAAGAATTCAAAAACTTATGGGTCACAAAACTCTGTATATATCTTTAGTTCGCCCATTACTCAAATACGGTTACATCGTCTGGAATCCTACTTTCAAGTTTCATAACGGTAGACTGAAACCCATCGAAAAACAGCTTGTTCTTTTTGTCTTAAGATATCTATGTAACCCTATGATTTTGGAAGTCTACCATCTAACAATTAGAGACTAAGTATCTTAAATGTGGTGAATCTTTCTTTAAGAAGAACGGTATTATGTTCGTTTTTCGTTTTTAATGCGATTAGAGGTTTGATTAACGTTGAATATCTTTCAAATAAAGTACCTGTCAATAGTCCTGTCGATGCGCTAGGTACACACGTCTTCTCAAAGAGAATCGAGTATCACACAGTTTATGGAGACTAGGAGTCCATAAATAGATGCTGGAAAATATTCAACAGTTTTTTCAAGTATTGTTTCCCGTCTATTTCCAAATTCAGTTCCAAAAGTTCTTTATTCAAAGCTTCAAATTCCCAAACAGTACCTTGTTTCCTTTTTTTTTAAATCCCTTTGGGCATGAAATTATCTAATTTTAATTCAGCTTCAGAAAACATTTGTGTTAATTTGTTGTTTTGTTTGTTATGCATCTTCCATGGTTTAAATAAATAAATATTCTAATAAGGTCCAGACCATAATACACTCATTTCCCCTATACCTGCTGCGGGCGTCTCGTTTGCATTAGCCAGAGCTATCTCCTTTATTGATTCCTTCCTCCTCCTTTGTGAGAATTTGCGAGAAGGTATCTCTTCCGAGGCATGGCCGTAGTCGAGCTTCCAGCTGATGCTGTAACCACAGGAGATGCAATCAGCAAGCTGGAAACTCACTGGCCATGGATTCTCTAATCTTCCACTGCAATCTGGGTCCTCCAATACAATAATGGAATATTGGGGCCTGCAAAATCCGAACCCCTACCGTACTGAGCGAACCCAAATTGGGTAGATTTCAAGACTTCATCTGGTTGCCACCTGCAGAGATACAATCCTTCGGATTCATCCTCATGCTATTTCCTAGACATTCGCAGTCACATCTTGCGATGCGCAAGTTCCTCCACCCCGACAAGATGGAACCGCAGAGCGATATTTATGACGCGTTTATAGTATCAAAACTACTGGTAGCGGTAGATGGACTTGCATGATATATACAAACCGCCTACTCGGTTACTTACTTTTGTTACCGCCCAGTGCATCTCAGTTCACCCTCTTGTCAAAGCAGCTCATGTTACTCGTTACATTCCTCTTTCAATTAGTTGTGTCCTAATCAAACTCTAATTTTCATTCCACAGTTACTCATACTGCATGAATCTTTGCACTAATTCATCTAAAATTCAAATCCAATTAAAAACTTATGTCACTAATAAACATATTCAAAACATAAGGGTCAATCTTTGTGACCTTTTTCGTAGGCAACATGAAATGATTGGAATTTATTGAATCTTGGCAGCCAACCAACTGCTGTAAATATGTCAACTTAGTCATTATTGCTGGAAAGAAAAAATTCAACCACCCATCTCCATCGAGTCTAGACTGAATTTGATATTGTCATCTAGACGAGATGAATTCGTTGCTGCTATTGTACAAATCCCATGGAATATATATTGCAGAAATAACTCATCTCCACCCACGAATAGAAACGAATTTCACCAGGACAAGCGAATAAGAAAAGTTACGAGCTTCTCTTCAGTTTAATTTATGTCATATTCTCGAAAATATCTTCCGGCTCTCATTCATATGCATCTCATACTGTTCTTTTGTTCGTCAAACAAAAATTTATCTAAGATTAGGATGTTTCGTACAGTGTGTAAAAAAGCTGTTATCACGATATCATTCACTCCACCAAAAGTTCTAGTACGCCCTGAAGCTTTATCCAACACTATCTGGCATGAGTCATTCATTCTTTTAGGATTTCGGTATGCTAAGCAAGTCTGTATTATTTCTCTCTACTCTTCCGTCATTGGAAATAAGCCGCCACACGAAGTCCTCGACATAAAGAATATGTTTTCGAGTAGTTGTACGAAGGAAGAAGAGAATTATCGATTCCCAAAGTGAATTTGCTCAAAGGTGGATTTTTAGTTATTTATGTGAACGCCGAGCGAATTAATGAATAAAAGAGATTAGAGGTCATTTGAAAGTAAGATGCCTCGTTGTTTTTTAAAGAATAGCATGGAATGGCGTGTAGAATGTGAGGATTTTATAAAAGCAAAAGCAAACTTCGAGGACAGAAATGGCTCTGTTTGGCTGGTTTTTTGGGGGAACTTTGGCAAAAACAAAATTAATTTTTAATAAGATCATAGTAACCATTTTACGGAAAGCTGATTAGATTCAAAGGTACTGTGTCTTTATAAATCAGAAAAAGATGAAAAGTTCAGGGAAAAGAGATGAGGAGAGGAGTGTTGGATGTATAAGAGAGTGTATACTTGCAAAACCGATTAAGGATTTTGTTTTGCTTTTTATTAAATTTAGATGCACCTATGTATCTTACGCAGTTTTAGATATTTAGAACTTAATTCGTCTATTTTTATGTGGAATAAACATTAGTATGATAATGGAAGACACAAAAAATAAGCGCCTTTTCCACAACTTTCGCTATTCTTTTCTTTGAACAACTAATCTCCTTAAATTTCGTGCGAATATAAATTTGCAGGAGATATGCTTTCTATTAATCTCCCATTAATTATAGAAATACAGAAATCCATCTAGATCAATGTGCCTATGCACATATTAATAAGGCGTATCGAATATTTCGGACGCGTTTCCTCTTTACGTTACTTGTTTGTATTTCCTGTTTCATTCAAACTATCAACACTCAAGAAATAAAAGCACACCAAACCAAAATCGTAAAAAGCGGTGCCTATTGATCACTCTTTTGAAAGTTGCGAACAATGTTATCAACGCTATTAATGTACTCTGCAGAAATTTGAAGCAAATGAATAATTAACGTCACCCCTAAAATGTAAATCTATTTTAGTTAGTAAAAGTGTGACTCATTTCCCTGTCATAATTATGTTTTCATTAAAGTCACCGGCAAGCAAACGAGTGAATAATTAAATTCATCTTTCGACGAAAGCTCTCAGTTCATTCATAAGCGTTATTAGTCGTGCTAATGAAATCTATTCTTAATGAATGATTTAATGGAGAGTTCATATTTATGAACTTTCCGAAACGAATTCATTTCTTAAATAAGAAGACGAGGAGTAAATGTTGAAATCGTATTTCTGACTCAAGATATTTCGTTATTTGCATGTTTGATGTAATCATGACAAAAATATTCAAGACGAGTAGATGATGGTGTTAATAAATTCTCAAATTGCCCGTTTTATAATGAATGTGTCTATACTCTGCCATACTAAACATAGTTTAGCTCACAGTTAAATTATTTTCATGTTTGTATCGCCACGAATTCGGAGAAAAAAACATGATTCAATTTTCTATCGCTGTCTATAGCTCTACAACTTCTCAAACAAGTTTATTCATTTATTTCTCAAACTAGACAGTTTTCCCAACAAACACTAATTATAGATGAATCAAAAAAAACTTATCCGTATATTTTTCGCATCCTTTCAGATACCGATGGATAAAGAACGGGAAAAAGTTCGACTGGCAAGCATACGACAATCGTATGTCGCAACAACCTGGACGTGGTACACTGCTTATATCATACCCCAAGGATGAAGATATGGGCCAATATCAATGTTTCGCCGAAAACGAATTCGGTGTGGCTACCTCGAATTCAGTGTTTGTTCGTAAAGCTGAATTAAATAACTTCAAAGACGAAGCTACACAATCGATTTCCGCCAACGAAGGTGATCCATTTCAGCTACAATGCCAGCCACCGGACGGTTGGCCAAAACCAAATGTTCACTGGTTGATTCAAAGCTTTGATGGCAGCATCAAGAGCATAAACAATTCACGTATGACTCTAGATCCTGAGGGTAATCTGTGGTTCTCGAATGTTACCAGAAACGATCAATCGGAAGATTTCTACTATGCATGTGCTGCAACATCTGTTTTTAGGAATGAATATAAACTTGGTAATCGAGTTATATTGAATGTTATCCAAACAGGAATCAGCGCTGCACAGAATAAGCACCAGCCCGTTAGACAATATGTGACCAGGAAAAATGAAGTTGCCCTTAGAGGTAAGAAAGTGGAACTGTACTGTATCTACGGTGGTACACCATTACCGCAAACTGTATGGAGCAAGGATGGTCAGCCGATTCCTTGGAGTGATCGAATTACTCAAGGGAATTATGGTAAAAGCTTGGTGATTCGACATGCCATTTTTGAAGACGCTGGCGCATATACTTGTGACGTTTCGAACGGTGTTGGAAATGCTCAATCTTACTCGATAAACTTGAAGATTTTAGCCACACCATACTTCACAGTTGAACCTGAAATACAAAATGCTGCTGAAGACGAAATGGTCGAATTTAAATGTGAAGCGTCAGGTGTTCCAGAACCAGAGATCAAATGGGTCTTCAATGGCAAACCAATTTCCCAAGCACCTATGAACTCTCGCAGAACTGTCTACACAAATAGCATTATCATCAAAGACTTAGTAAAAGCTGATACTGGTAACTATGGCTGTAACGCAACCAACTCCCTTGGATATGTTTACAAAGACGTTTATCTGAATGTTTTGGCACTGCCACCTGAGATTCGAGAGGCGCCGAGAAAAGAATCAACTGTTGATCGAAGAAATGTGACACTAACTTGCCGTGTATTCGGCGCACCGAAACCAGAAGTTAAATGGATTCGCAACGGACTTGAATTGACCGGAGGACGATACAAAACATTGGAATCTGGAGACTTGGAAATCATCAATGTTGGATACGCTGATGCCGGTGATTATACTTGTTATGCATTTAATAAATTCGGTACGATCGATGCAAATGGAACGCTGGTGGTGAAAGAACACACCAGGATAACGGACGGTCCGCAAGACTACGAAGTGACAGCAGGAACTTCGGCCACATTCCGCTGCAATGCTGTAGCTGACTCATCGCTTGAACTAACCATTGAATGGTGGAAGGATGGACAACCAATCGAATTTGACAAAGAGGCTCGATTTGTACAAACGAATGACAATTCCTTAACAATTACTAAGACTATGGAACTTGATTCTGGAGACTATACGTGCGTTGCAAAAACTGAACTTGATGAAACTCAGATGCAGGCTCATCTGATCGTACAAGACGTTCCTAATGCTCCAGCGCTGAAATCAGTTGAATGCCGAGCTACTGAGGCCATCATCACGTGGGAACCTCGTGGTGACAATCGATCCCCAATTCTTCATTTCACGTTGCAGTTCAACACTTCATTCACTCCCGATACGTGGGAAAATGCAGAGCAGAAAGTACCATCAACTGACTCAACTTATGCGATTGCTATGAGTCCCTGGGCCAATTATACATTCCGTGTTATTGCGTATAACAAAGTTGGGCCATCTCCACCATCGAAACATGGTTCAATGTGCACAACTGCACCAGATGTCCCATACAAAAATCCCGATAATGTAGAAGGCAAGGGAACTGAACCAAATAATTTAGTGATCTCATGGACTCCGATGCCAGAAATCGAGCACAACGCACCCAACTTTGAATATCGTGTTTCATGGAAACGTGATATAGCTGGTGCTAATTGGGAAAATCAAGATATCTATGATTGGAAACAATCGAACTTGTTAATACCTGATCAACCGACGTTCGTGCGATATGTCATCAAAGTATTGGCTATCAATGAAATGGGAGAATCTAGTGTTGCCCCGAAAGAGGTCTATGGCTATTCTGGAGAAGATGGTGAGTTTTTATAACTAATATTACTTTAACGCTTTTTAAATTTCTCTGCTGAGTTTGAATTGTAAATGAGTATAATTTTTGGTACCCACAATTCTTTGTTCAATATTTTGACCGTATGGATGTCTCAGCAATCTTCAAATATGAAATTTTTGAATGTGAGCGTAATATGATTTACTTGATTTTCTTAAACACCAAAGCGAACGCTTTGTTGGTCAGATATTTCATCTCACAAGAAAAGAATAAAAGAACGAGCCAAACAAAGCTGAATTGAATCACACATTTGATGATACCGAAACCGCTTTACTTGCCTCATATTTGTGGACAGTTGTCAACAAATTCAATTATTCAATGTTTTGAAAATGCTTATCACATGAGAACCCATTTGACAGATATATTTCGGTGGAAATTATTTTGTGGAATTTATTATAAATCATCTTCTATCTATATCTTGAGTCAAGTTGTTATTTTCAAGGTATCATATATTCTTCGGCATGTGGGAAAATAATTCCTATAAGATCTAAAGAAAACAATCAAGTAATTTTCCGAGTGCCATTATAGATACATACATTGAAGCATTAATTCTTTCTGTTCACTGTTTCATCATCATCATCAACATCGTGGTACAGGCGCTACAGCCCGTATTGAACCCTTGCCTCCTTAATAAAGTGCGCCCAGTATTCTCGGTTCAATGACTGCGTCCTCCAATCCAATGCCCCTAAAAACGATCTGCTGTCAGTCTTCTCAATGCAGGCGTGGCTTTCCGAATGATCTTTCTCCGTTCGCTCGTCCCTTGAGAGGCCGCTTGGAAATTCGATTTTTGCTCATTCGGTCGTCGTGACGAGCCCATTGAAATTTTTGTAATTTTAACACTTCGGAAACTTCCGGTTGGTCATATAAATCATGCGATTCGTTGTTGGATCGCTATCGACATCCATCTTCTACCCATACTTAAACGTATTTAGAGCTTTATCAGATGCCTTAATGAGCGTCTAGGTTTCGCCTCCGTTGCATAACACAAGTCTATTGATTGTTTTATAGATGTGGAGCTTCATTTTCCTACGTACGCAATGGCATTTTATAATGGAAGTACCGAGATGAATGTTTTATTGGCTAGATGACTTCGTCGTTTGATTTCGTCAAGTTCATTCCCACCCTGTTAGTCATTTCCGCTAGAATTCCGAACTACAGCCTAATGGTATATTATGCGTTTCAATCGATATTATCGTATGCTTGTTACATCTGTGATGAATTTCCATCATTTTTCCAAAATTTGTTTTGCTGTAAACATTTGGTCAGTTTTCGATCTTCCACGTCCAAAATTACCTGAATGAGAATTTTCTCACCATGATAGGAAATCCTAATTTCTAAAATCATTGTCACGTACAAAGTAGTGGGATCAACTTGTAATTTTCACACCGCAGTTTGTTTTTGGCTTTTTGCCATTCCTCTGGCATCGTTTCTTGCTCCCAGATGCTTACGACCAAATCATAGATTGCCCTTAAATCGTTAAACCCGCCTGGCTGCAGGAGTTCTCCAGGGATCCCATCGATGCCCGGTGCCTTAATAGATTTCAAGCGGTCCCCGACCTTCATCTTTGGTGAGGGACGAACGAGGAGCGGTGATCAGGCTTTGTCATCGTATGCGGGGCGTGTGTTTTGTTAGCCATAAGGTTATCTTCTATGCTATTTAACATTTAAGTTGTCATTTTTCCGCACGATATACGAAATTAAACGAGCCTTGAACGTCGAAGGTTTCCATAGACGAAGTTGTCATCCACATCTTCAATGTTCAGGGTAAGCTCAACGTCGTACAACGCGAGGAAGCACAAATATATGTAGCTGGTTTTAGTTGCTCTCCGAAGATCGTCATTTTTCTACCTCTGGGCTCTCGACGGTTTCAGTCTTTTCTGCCATCGCTGCCTGGTACGTCTCGTTGAAACATTCGTTTGTAACGCACCGAGTTGTATATCCCACTACCTTTTCGGCTACTGCATTAAGCCCGCCTTTGATGGCAGTCTAGACCTCGTTGATAGACGTGGCTTTAGGCGTGAAAGCTAGATGAATTTCCAGAGCAGAAGTGTACCCGGCTTCTAACGTCTTGCGTCCAAGCTTCTTGACGTTGAACTTACGTGTTGACCTTCCCCTATATTCATATGAGAGCAAGATTCAGCATCGACATCGGGTCTTGACCATATAATGGTCGGAATAGCAGTTGACAGAGATGCCTTTGCTTTTTTATGGTTGTTTCGTTGCGATAAATAAGTGGAGCTTACGATAAAGTTTCTGCTGATGCAAAGTCAACCTAATATCATTTGATGGCAGATATTCATAAAACCTTTTAATAAAGTTAAAAAAAACACATTTCACTGCCTCATCATTACCTTCAGTTGAAGCGTGAACGTTTATAAGCTAAAAGTTACATTTCCGTTGATCCGATCCATTTTCATGATTCAAGTATCAAATTCCTAAATTAATAAATTTTACGGGAACGAATTATTGACCCAACCCCCCCAAATAGTAGGGACAGTTTGCTTAATGGTCCCTATTTAAAGCACGGCCAACCCGGTAGAAGGTTGGCGTTTCCTGCTGGTATTTCTCGAGATTTAAATTGCATCTTCGGTAAACAGCGACCTAAGACGCTGTCGTGTTTCTTACGTCCACTGTTTGTTATGTCACAAATTTTATAGGTGTACATACATCGCGTTGTACATTGTTTTTTCAGCTCATTACTCTACATATTTCCTTCAATATTCCACTTGATAGCCAGTTATTTAATCAAACTCACAGAATTATATTCAAGTCATTTAAATGCGGTATTCGTAATATTAAGATAATATAAATTGTTTTTTTTTTTTAGTTCCAACGGAAGCTCCTACAAACTTTTCAATGATACAAGTTACCAGTAGTACTTCAGCCGTTCTAAGTTGGAATCCTGTTTCAAACGAAAGCTTGCACGGTCATTTCAAAGGCTACAAAGTTGAAACTTGGACAGAAGAAGAAGGTGAAGATAACTATCATGAAATTCATGTTCGTGCTGATTCGACACAAGCTCTCGTTACAACATTTAAACCAAACTCCAAAAACTATGCTCGAGTACTCGCCTATAACAGTCGTTTCAATGGACCACCAAGTGCCACGATTGATTTCAACACGCCAGAAGGTGTTCCATCTGCTGTTCAATCATTCGAAGCATATCCCTTGGGCTCATCTGCATTCCTTCTGACGTGGAAAAAACCATTACAGCCAAACGGTAAACTGACTGGATACAAGATCTACTATCAAGAAGTAAAAGGAACATATCTTGAACCGAAAATTGAAAGAGAACCTCATATTGCGGATCCACGAATCACACGAGCCAAATTAGCTGGATTGAAACCAGATACCAAATACCGCGTTCACATCACTGCCACGACGAAAATGGGAGAGGGCCGAGAGTATGCTCTAACACGATTTTGAAGGACTTTTTCTAATAAAATATTTTCACAGATACTTTATCGAACAAAAAACACTATCGAGCCTTGCTGTACCTCCAGATACACCCACATTCACCTGGGAGCAGATTCCTTCAGAAAACGGATATGCAGCTGTAAAAGTTAATTGGCATCCGAACCTTGAAGGGAAACCAGGATCTCATTTCTTCACCAAGTACCGGTACGATTATACGTTCAATTGAGTGAATATAATTTTGATGAAAAGAATAACCTTTCAACAACCAATATAACCTTTCATGTTGCGTTTTCTGAATTTCAGAATGAAGGATGAAACGAACTGGCTTGAAACGAAACCTGAAAAGAACGAAGACTTCCAAGTGATTAAAGGACTGGATCCTGATACTGTCTACGAGTTCAGAGTAATTTCGGCCGATGGTGACTACATAACTGAAAGTTCAATCCAAGAAATAGATACGAACGGCGTAGAAGGCCCAATTAAAGTACGAAACGAAAATGTTGCAACTGCTGGCTGGTTTATCGGAATGATGTTAGCGATTGCCTTCCTCTTACTATTATTGATCATAATCTGCATAATAAAGAGGAATCGAGGTGGTAAATACGATGTTCACGATCGCGAACTAGCTAATGGCCGACGTGACTACCCTGATGAAGGTGGTTTCCACGAATACTCACAGCCGTAAGTATTTCCAATAAATCCGTATTTATGTTTTTCTCGTCTTTGAACAGTTACCTTAACTTGTAGGCTCGATAATAAAAGCGTTGGCCGTCAATCAGCCGCATCGAATCCGATAAAACCGGGGCCTGAGAGTGACACGGATTCTATGGCTGAATATGGTGAAGGAGACACAGGTAACTTTATGCACTAACATAAATGGTAGAAAATGTAATGTGATTTTGCCGCTGATTAGTTTCAAAAGTACATATTTGTTGCTAGTAGCACAGTGCACATACGAAACAGTGGCATTAACTATTTGCTTGCAGCAAATGTCGTTGCTCTGATGTATTACCACCAAATTTGTTCAAAAAGAATGTAAAGATTTGTACTCACCATTTACACATTTGTCCTAATTCGGTGTTTTGCCTTGATTTAAGGCAAATGCATTCATTACACCATAAAAGAAAATAAACACATAACATCATACCGCTTTCAAATTGCTGACGGCTTTTCTTGCACTGTAACGTATGTGCACTTGCATCAATGAATGAAATCTAGTTAACATTGAGTTTTATTGATTGCCTTGTATATTTTTAATTTCTTTCAATTTGATTTATAGAAGGCATGAACGAAGATGGTTCATTTATTGGACAATATGGACGAAAAGGACTTTGATTCCTAATTTAATTTTTTACGCAATTTATTCATAAAATCGATGTTTTCAACAATAGTTACTACGCACACACACTTAGATGGATGTTTTATTTTTGAATGACAACGCAACTTTCCGTTTGTTTTATTTTTATTTCGAGGTAGTGTAGAATTTTGATTGTTGCTAAAAATTACTTTAAATTTTGAGAAGAATGCAACTGGAAAATGGTGTAGTAATCATTGAAAAATCACTGCTTTGACGAGACGATCGAATTATGAAAGGCTGTTTTTAAAAAATAATCACACGCATATTTCTGAATAACAATATCTCGAAGACCGCTTTGTTAATTCACTAATAATTGATCAATTGCTTAAGCTTAAACATAAAAATACATTATGCATACAAAAACATATTCAAATTGTGATTGCAGATAAGAAATTAAGTATCGATTGTGACTAATAATGTTTCACTTTTAGACATCTTCCAGATGCATTCTTCTTCTTATGTTTACATATTTTTAAGTTTAAATATATTAGATGAAGTAAGAATAGTAATTTTGTGTCAAAATTATCACCTTAAATGATGGTCAGTAAACTAAACGTATCGACTTGCTATCTAACAAAATTTTGGTATTCTCGGAAATTGAGTGTTTTGCCTATTTGGGTGAAAACGAAATCAACTTCCGTCAGTTTTATGTTATTAGAAAGCTTCGGATATTGCTTCGGTTTATAAAAAATTATCTAATTTCAATTGGAACCATAAAATGTAATGGCTACTTCAGTTACGTAACTTCCACTTTCAAATTTTCACGCCCCAATTTCACATTTTTTCATTGATGATTTCGCATTTATGATTAAAACAAAGATCGTATGAGCTTGCAAAATATGGATGCAGAAAACTTTGGTGCGATACTTGAAGACTCTTAATGTTGTGTATCTCTCTAAAATCGATTACCTCATCAGTTAATGTCAGAGGTCCAAGGTAGTCAGTGTGTAAGGTAGTTTTCAAACCTTACAAATTCCAATGCTTTCAAGTTCTCCAGAAATATACCCGTGATACTAAACCTAAACTTTTTAATTCAGCAACAACCCAGTACTTCACTGGCGGTTTTTTTTATGTAATAATATGATTAGCTCTCTCTGCCAGTTTTTAATTTTTCGCATCGCTTATTGCATATTTGTCATACGGTCTGCAGAAAATAGATTTTGAAGTTTCACAAATTTTCACAAGTAGTAGTCGTGAAAAAAACCAGCTAGATCGAAAAGAATCGGCACTTATTTAAATCGAATATACTATACTCTGTGTGACAGAAAGCTAGCAAAGTTGGACTTCGAATAAATTTTTTTGGCGCACATGATTTCGTAATGAGCTTTTCACATAAAGATTCTGACACCACGATAAAGATAATTCCGTTGAGAAACCTTCACTTTATTTTTTTTCTCACAGAAGGTCCTATGATGACAGCGAAAAGCTTAAAAACTAGCCACGCTATTATGAGAGCTCATCGCTTTTGGGTGAATGTGCATCTATTATTTCTGAGCTTCTCAAACACATATACTGCTGACGTAACTCATGCAACCATTCAAATATCAACTGTCTTATCAATTACAAAAACTCAAAAATAATTTGATTAAATATGAGTGTGGCGTAATCGAATCTATGATCTGTATTTAAAAAAACGGCCAATGAAATACTAAAATAATTGCTAATATAAACGTATCATGCACTTTCGGCTCAGTAATAAACTCGCTTGAAATTTTTCATTTCACAAGCATAAACACATACTACGCTGCTCTTGTAGACTGAACGATATTGGTACTACGCTTATATCTGACGAACGCATTTGAGATATAAAAAAATGTATCAATGTTCCGTGATTGTTTTTACGATGCAAAATACCCTAATGCGCAAAGCACATAGATTATAATGATACAAATATTAATCAAGTAAATTAAATAATCAATAATTTTTGAACCATCTACAATCCATATCATTTGTGTAAGTTGCGAAGCATTTTTGCGTGAGATCTAAATGCGCCGACTTAAGTTTGAGGTTTTCACGAGCTGCTAGGGACAAGATGTGTGGCTCATTTCAGTAATTTACAAATACAAAAGATATCTACTACGATTCTCTATTTGACGTAGCATTAGAGCAAGTAGTTTGGCATTCCCACTTCTCTATTTCTGTTTCAAATTTTAATATTGTCGCCCACCACACACATTTTATCAGATAATTATCAACTACACAGTACAGAAACTGCCAAACTCAATTTGCGCGACGTAATCGGATAGAGATTTAACTATGTATCTATACAGAAACGAATCATAGATTGGCAACTAGTGCTTAACACCTTTATTAAGTATAGGTTAAGTAAAACATCAATTGTAAGCAAAAACACTATCTGACAAGGCAACCTATTAGATAATTTAACGCACCAGGCGCAATAATTTATGTGACATTCATGAATTCAACTAAAGGAGATTTGAATTTGGATGGATTTGTGTTCGTTCATTCTGATTCTCAATTTTTTCAGCCATTATTCAAGAAGGTAGATGTGAGCTTGCAGGGTTCGGGATGCCATAACTAGATCGAAACGGTGCATAGAATAACGACGCAGTTTGCAAAGGTAGCTGTGCTTATTTTGCCACTTATTGGAAGATCACTTGTGAAAATGGTATAAAGTATAGGCCCCAATACACTTCCTTGAGGTGCACCAGCATGCACATTTTATTTAACAATAGAAAAGATTTTGAATCTAACCTGCCAGTCTGTGAAATTCGTCGTCTCCATTCTAAACATCTTCGAGTGGTCTCTCCGTGGCTTCAATTTTAACGGTGAGTAGGAAGTTGTGTTAAAACAGGAGCAAAGCGAGTTTTTGATATATTCCTTTTCTACCAGATCTACTCAATTTATAGCATGAGCGATTCCATTCAACATGCACTTTGTCTAACTTTTGCGCCTGGTATATTTCGTATACAATAGCCCCCACTTTTCAACTGATTCTAAAATTTTATCTGTGCATTTTTCAATTTCAAGCTTAAGAAGTAAATATTTTAGAGTCATTTTATTAACAGATAATAAAATTAAATAATTAAAAATCTTCGTGCAAGAAGCTTCGGTTAGTTGTGGAATCTTAAATACTAGAACAAATGATATGTAACCCTCACAGTTCAGGATGTGCACATTTTGGACGCAAAGCTCAGATCAGTGTTTTAAAGTTACAATATTCATAATGTGAAAGAGATTGAAAACGAAAGCAAGTGACCAAACAAAGTTGTTTATTCTACGTTAGAAGTGGAAAGTCTAAGTGATCAGTTCCTTTTAGCCGTTGAAATTTACGATGTTTTAGTATTCTTTTGGCCAGCTTGCTAGGACGATAAGCAAGGGTTACAATATATTTTCCACTGCAGCTCTGTAATCGTTTCAATTCGCAGTCAAATAATATAGAGTATATGTGCCAATACACTTCCTTAAGGTGCATGCGCATCATATTTAGTTTTTGTATCTAACTTGGAATGTTTGTCCCGGAGACAAAAACACTAATAGGTCTGTATGACTTCACTTGAGACGAGCCTTTACCATTTGTGGGAATGCTTATGGTTATTACTGTTTTCCATGCTTCAAGAAAATATCCGATTCGGAAAATAGTGTTGTAGACGTTAGAAAGCCAAGAGAATACGAACGGTGGCAACTGTTTGACCACAGCATTGGTGATTCCCGAAAATTTTTTAGAACTGGCTTCCTAGTTGATAGTAGTTTCCATTTCTTTAGCCGCCATTATGATTGGTTATGAGTCAGAGCGTTGATATCAAATAGAAAATCGCATATTACCGTGACCAAAGGAGTGAAAAAGTGAAAACCTGTTCTAGATGGTTTTCACTGCGTCACTTCTGGTCTATTGTCCCTTGGCAGTCCTTGGTGTAGCTCCCCTGATGGTGTTTTTTTACTGCTTTCCACAGAGAATAGTTGGTATTTTTACTGGGTGTGAGGCTCTTCAAGAATGAGTGAAACTTTAACACGCTGTCTTTCGCAACGGTGAGCCTTAGCTCTCTAGAAGCTTTTTTGAGTCACCCTTTTGTTTGGGATGACTTTTGCTGCTGCTAATGGGTTCGTGCCTTTTTTCTGGTGCTAAGATTTTCATTGACGGAGAATAGGTGGTTTTCCAAGGTGAAAAGTAGAAATATTTAGGTCTAATCTAAGACGTGCTCATTAAAAAAAATAACGGCAGCATTGATATCTTCTGTCAATTTGAGTGGTACTTTGAGAAACATTGAGTTGGTGATGTATTAGTATCTTCATTTTAGCTGAATCGGTTTAGATATTGCGTGCCGGTAAATCACTCTACATTGGAAAATTTTTCATTTTCAAGAAAAAACGTCAAAACTTATTTTCTGAAACCCCTAAATAATGTGGAAAACAAGTTTAATATATCAAAATTTATGGTATAAATACATTCATGATAAGATTGAATCTGATATGTTATCAATGTAGAGTATTTTTGAACTTATTAGGTATACGGTTGCATATTATATCCTTTAATATGCTTCGTTACTAAAAACACTTTTCTCAAATTCACAGGACAATTCACCGAGGACGGTTCATTCATAGGCCAGTATGTGCCTGGTAAACTACAGCCACCAGTCAGTCCACAGGCAGCTGCACATAACCAGCCGATACCACAAATTTCATCTCAAGGTACTAATGCCGTAGCTACTTATGTCTAAGCTCTTCGTTAAAAATCCATATTTTTTTATAAATATTCTATTCTATTCGATTTACAAGAGAATCTATTTTATAATTTATTTTCCCCTACTTTGTATCAAACCTGGCCGATTGTGTTTATGCCAATAAATAATTCATTGATTTCTAAGAAAAATATACAAATGAAAATAGAATAACGAATAATCTGTAATTTCTTGTGTAGCATTTACGATTTTTTAAAACATCCAATCTTTGGAACTTTTCGATTTCTGTATAAACCATGACAAAAAATTATTGATGTGTAACATAGACAAAAATATGTTTTAAAATCTTACATTGACAAATTTATGTATGAAACGATCAAAATGTCAACGAGATGAAATGAAAGAATTCGAGTCTCATTCAAGTTTTCGATCCGAAACAATACTTGTAGCAAAGAAATTTTTGCAATGGCAGCTCAATTCTTTATAAAATCTCGTCAAATGTCATAAAGAAAGAAATGAAACTGATTGCTATCGGATTTGAAACTCTTTAAAAAAAGGAAATTCTTTTTACGGAAAAGAATATTTCATTTGCATTAATAGGTTATTATTTTTGGAATGGTAGAATCACGATATATATGGTAGAAAAATATGAAATTAAAAAGTTTTTAATATAAAAAGTAAACATCGTGTCAGACATCAGACTACAAAAAATCTCAATAAACTCGTAATTCGCATTTAGATGCATTTGGCCATCTGAATTTTAATTATTAGTCGAATCTCAAAATTGCTTAATCTTCACAAAAAACCGCAATCATTAGAATCTCGAAGATATCGTGCTGAAAAAAAAGGACGAACTCAATCTTAGGCTATTGCTAGTTTCATTCAAATCACACACACACACACAGATATATGTATGAAGAAATTTTTTACAAGTGAAACGCAATTACATACATTTAATAATAACTAAGTATAATTTATATATTTTTAATGGTTTTTAATATAATTTTTTTTCTAAATATTTTTTTTAAATGAAATGCCTAGGTGTAAAATATTAAGTTCTCTGTAAGTAATTAAACTACTGAAAAGATGATGTATAGATAATGAAGGCAACAAAAATATTTCTAAGAGAAGAAAAAAATATTAGTACATGCAGCGATGTTTTAAAAATGATCGAAAATTATTAAGTCGAAAATGAAAATGTTATCATGAAATGAGACAATTAAACAGATTTTGTTTAAACATTGATTTGTTTTTATTTGTATTTTAAATTAGCGTATAATTTTTTATGGTTTTGGTATATGGTTTCAATCATTTTTTGTGTTGACAGTTGATTAAACCGGATATTAATTAAACCGTTAGAAATTAGAAGTGTGAGAATTCTGAAATGATAGTAAAATTCTTAAATTTTGATGAATATTCATTTGAAATAAATCGAATGATATTCTTCGTTTAAGAATGATTTTGATGAAGATTGATGGTGAAGTCGAACAACTGATGGTGAAATCGAATGAAAGTTTTAAAGGCACCCCTCATGGAATGAAAATGCCGAAGAGAGAATATAAATAACTATTTAATGCATGTATTTTCTATCTAACCAATTTCTCACGTGTAAATCTCTAGATCATTAAACAGCAACATTTTGCACGTATTTGGTAAATAATAGCAACTATTTGTCTATGGTTGTACAGGGATTCAAAAATATTCTTATACATTTATTTAGATAGCTTTCATTAAAGATCTATATATGAACTTAGCTTTTATATACGCTTTACTCAATATTATTTATGTTTGATCCGCCTAAAATGCCTATTTTAAAATCCTACGTATCTTTCAAATATGCTCATTTTTTGAAAGCTAAAAGGAGACGAGAAATCAATTAAACAAAATGGGGCCTATAGCGGATAAGGAAAATATTACATATGGTGGTGAAAGGCTAGAATCTAAAATTGATTATTTTTACATAATGGATGCGTAATGGGTCATTCTAACTTGTGAATAAAACAGTGTCAGTAGAGATAATTTGAATTTATACATTTTTAAAATCCAACCGATAAATGGAAGAATACTACGTGTATATTTCGCCTTTTCATTATGATTTCGCTTGGTATCGATGAAAGAAACGATAGCACGATAGATTGTCTGACTATTGGGCTAGCTTCTTGCTTAGTTGCACTAATTTCTTGCCAATAAGTTTGCCTTCTTGTTGTTATGATTTAGCACTGTGTAACGAACGACTCTTTCAAGTATATGTCGCTACAAACTACGTTGCGAAATAAATCGGTAACTTATATTAAATTAAATAAATGATACGTATATATTTTATGATCTCACTTATGTTTAATGCTACTTTGAAGAATATTTTGCTTTCATTTCACAAAATACGTGAAGTGAATCTCATCAATGTATGCAATGAAAAGTGAAATATCTATATATTATTGATTAAAGCTAAACATTTTAATGTGCTACTAAACGAGCTTATTAAGAAAATCTATAAAACAATTATTTTTCGTTGCAAGAATAAAAAAATTGATTTCTTAAAACTGTATGAACTTTTTTCAATAAAGCACAACTAGTATTATATAAATTTAAGAAAAAAAAAACTATTATAAATTGGTAAATTTACTATTATACTATAGATAATGTTTTAATCGATTTCTTCTATATACTAAATAAAACATTTAAAATAACTGTTGCTAATGAATATCTGATATAACGATATACACTGCCGATCGCCGCTCCATTTACTAACATCCATTCCGAATAAACTATTTCACAAGAGTCGCTGAAATAGCGACAGCTCATTTATACACTTGAAGTATTTTCCGGATATTCAAACTTTCAAACTTCATGCCCAGGCGAACTTTTATCCTTTCATGTCCACCTGAACAATATGATGAACATAAGATTTAGAAATAGAATTTCTACATTCTAGTACATTTATGACATAAAATGCGTTAAGCAACTAGGCGTGCGCTAAAATACGCTTGGCCCTTGCAGGATCCCGATCATTCAAAAAAAATCCTCCATCGTCGCTGTCAAATGATATCGGGTGTAAAGGAATCGAAAGATTACATGCAGTCGGTAATAATATTTATAGCAAAATTACGTTATTTTCTCCTGGAGGTATTTGAATATAATCGGACAAGCAAAAAACGATAAATAACAGCTTTGAAAATTCAGCAAACGTGAAAAATAAATGCTTGATAGCACGCATGGCAGTCGGTTTTTATTTGAAATCTCAGTAAAATCCGATTAACAAGTTTTATCGACGTTAGAATTTAATGATAATGTATAATGCCCGCTTTTGAATGAACTAATAAAGCTTGAAATATAGAAGAATTTGAACAATTTAAAGGAAATTTATTAAAACAATGTACTTTGCCAGATCGCTTCAAAAGAGTATCAGTTAATTCTATAAATAAGTCGTTATACACTTTACAAAATATAATGACAAATTAGTATTTGAGCTGTGTTATTGTACTGTTGTCTACTAATATATACAATATTCTATACAATGTGGACCTATGTAAGTATCAATAAATGCATAAAGTGATATATTTACGACGATAATGCTTCACTTGATTGAAAGTTGGGATAACATTTCAAAAAAATTCACACGGCCCAAAATTTAAAAAAGTAGTCTCCATCAATATTCGAATAATAACAAATTGATTGTAGCAGAGTCAACGATTTTCTCACAAACAGCACTCACAATTAGCATACTGATTATTGTAAAAATATATGTTAAAACAAATGCTCATCTAATGCATGTAGCTCTTGTAACTACACCTCACACGAATGATAGCGCCAGTACACACTCACATACCTATATTATGGTTTATCTATAAAAACCTTAAGCATTTAATAGAATCACTGAATGATTGATGGCTAGTAAATCAGTATGAAAACGGTGACATAGTAAAAACATTATGAATTGAAAGCAAGTAAAATTCAAGAAATTTGTAAACATATTTTTATATGGATATAATACTTTTTTACTTAAACAAACGTAGAAATCCTTTTTGGTAATAATAATCAGCTTAGTTAAATCCAGTAAAATAGGTTTTCATCAAAACAATCTCCGAAATATCTATAGATTAAGAGCATTCAAATTTCCAGTAACAACATAGATTTTATGATTTAAAAGGCAGTCAGTAGTGGCTAACTTCTAGATATGGCAAAATTTGACGAAATTATTCCTATCGCAGTTATAATTTGAATTCGGAAAAAGAATTTATGTCGTCTTACATTGCATTATACAAAATAAAAATTTACCATTCGCGTAATTCAATTGTATGCATGTTGTTTAGTTTCTAATGATGTATATTTTATGCTTTTTTGATAGATGCACTAGCTGATAGAAATTGAAAATGAAGAACAGGAAAAAAGAAAAAATAATGAAAAACATTAAGTTTTACTCATTACTATAAGTTTAATTATGTTAAAACTTTCCGGTGTTCATGATGAACACTAAAACATTATGGAAGTTAAAAGTAAGTTTATGCAATATTTGATTTGTAGTCGAAGTTTCGTTGCTAGAAATAAAAACCTTAAAAATTAAAAGACAATTGCTTTAATTGTATGTCGATAATAAACAACGGGTGAGTTTGTATTTTGTTTTTAGCTAAACCAAGGTATTTGTGCCGAGTTTAGTGTTTCAGTAAGCAACTGAAATTTCTCATATGCGAAGTTTTGAATACGACAAATGATAAATAAATTGAGTTAACATGGAGATCCTTTTACTTTTTATTCGTTGAACATGTTTTGCAGTTGCATTGAATCTATTTGCCATATGCTTTCTGTCTCTGGTGTATATAATACGCATAATAAATGCTTCTTTTAGAGAGATACCACTTTTTCGATTCCTTATAATAAAGATACTGATGTTTGTAGTTTCATAAATAAGTTTTGATCGCGACTCAAAATAAGGCAAATTGCTTTTCAGAATGAAAGCAAAAATGAAAGCAATGTTGGATACCAAATCAACGATTCTACGACGTCATTAGGCAGAGATATTAGGACGAATAAATTTAGACACTCTGCATAATATTCCATAGTTCTGTTGCCTTTGATAAGAGTTTTTTTTGGAGATTTTAATTTGATGCTTAGTCGAACATCGAGCGTTCTATGACATTGATGTTGAAGCTGTCTGACTATTGTATGGTATAGTTCGCCATATGTTTGGGGCGTTCCACCCATATCGAAGTGGTTGGTCTTAGTTTCGTCACTCCACAATACATTTTTCCCCTTCTTTCAGGCAGACATAAGATCTTATGGCATATAATAGATATTGCTACGATTTAAACACATCTGTAACAGCGATGGTAGGGGTTTCATATTAGCAGCCTGGCTTGGATCTTTACAATGGAGATCTAGTTTCTGAGTGCATAAATCTTATATATACATTTAGTCCTGTTTTTATCGAATGATATCTTCAAATATATATAAGCGACTATTTTTGATTTTACCGTGAGTACCTGGAGTCTTAATTAAATTTGTTTGAAGATTTTCTTCTTGCGTCGTGTTTCGGCCTCGCATGAATCACATTAAACTCCTTACGTACTGGACCCTAGCTTCAGTAGTAGCTTTTATAGACAATTCTCCACCTTGCAAGAGCATTGATGATGGATATTGTGTTTTTTCGCCCATTATTCTAATGACCAAGAATTACAAATTCCATAAAATAAAAACAAATTCTTCAGAGCCAGATTAGACGTTTTGCAATAAAAAAAACTGCCAAATAGTTGGATATTTCTTAAAAACGATCATGCCATTTTTTCGATACTTCCTTGTCTTCTCCAAGGAACAGAAGTTGGCTCATGTCCTTTCGGTAGAAGCCAGAGGTGTCAAGTAATTATAATATTGCAAATACAGAGAAAAAATTCGTCCCCAAGAAACTACATTTTCAAGCTTTCGACTGACGGCCATGTTTCGACTGACAATGCGGTTAGACATTTTAAGGACCGCAATCTTCCTCCGCAAGAGACCACTCGCGAATTTTTAAGGTCGTTTACTACTATTATGACTTACAGTTTTCCCCACTTGCCATGAAATGAGCTAATAACTAAAATGTATATCGCTTCAGTTTTCACCGTACTTATTTTTAATAAATACATACATATATATATATATATATATATATATATATATATATATATATATATATATATATATATATATATATATATATATATATATATATATATATAGATACAAACAGAAGTATCGTAAGTTCAAAGAACATGTGCTTCTCAGGGAAAATTTTGTGATATATGTCATTCATGTAGCTCTTGTTCAGGTTGGATAATAGATACAAATCAAAACAATACTAATCTATTAAAACATTCACCATTAACTTAACTTACACATATTTCACAGAAAATTTACTATTTCTTATGCTAAGCTTATAAATATACATAAATTGTACGAGCAATATCTGTAGAATTTCTGCCTGGACTGTATGCGATCATAAGGATTCTTAAAATTAATTTTATCTGAAGTTCACATCCAGGCGCAGATTTACAGCCTCAACTCAACCCGAGTGTTTGAAAGGCCGAGTTGAATAAAAAAAAAATAGCAAACTCGTGTTTCGACGGTAGAACTTTTTACCAACTCATAAAAACTCATGTTAAAGCATGTAAATCTGGACAAAGAAAATGGACGATGTAAGTCTCATGTTTTTCATGCGCTGATCTCATTATCTGCACGTTACGAATGCCTTCAATACAAAGCTCCATCGTAAAAATAAAATCATTTGTACAAAGTGTTTCGAATAATTTCAATATTCATTTCATCCAGATCTTGTTCGGATATACAATCGACAAAGAACGGAGCTAACGGAGTATCTACCAACACGGCATTGTACAATTCAGCTGGTGTGGCTGCGAATGGCTTCCATCTGCTCGAAACTTCCCAACGGATGGCATTTGGGAATCAGCTCAGAAATCGGGCGTTGATGAAGAGTTCCGGTGATAAGTAAGTTCCGGTAAGCTCCGGTTCTTTGTCGATTGTATATCCGAACAAGATCTGGATGAAGAAATTATTCACACTTAATGAATGAAGAAATTATTCACACTTAAACACTTTGTACAGATTTTATTTAATTTTTCTCAAAAATTTTCTCAAAATTTTATTTTTTAATTAATTTTTACCGCTAACCTATTGTGAATATTCTACCTACAATTCATAGTCATTGTGAACTCTCATTCAAACTCTCTAATTACATTTTTATCACGAGCCGAACATTTCCGAAGATGATGTCTGTCACCCGTTGTTGAAAAGCAGTCATATGACATTTGTGAGTTGGTCGTACGAATTTGTCGCGTTAACTCCCGTTCTTGCTCGATAAAAGTCAAGAAAAGGTCTCAAAACTAATTGCCAATCAACTACCATTGAGAGTAAATCGTAAAAATGTCCGGTTTCATGTTTAATATTGATGGTGGCTATTTGGAGGGTCTGTGCCGTGGTTTCAAGTGTGGGATTTTAAAACAATCAGATTATCTAAATCTGGTACAATGTGAAACTCTGGAAGGTAATTAATTGAGTATTTGGATAAAAATGTTGCTATTATGCTATGCGTTTTGGATTAATTGTAAGCTGCGTGTTAGATTTTGCAATGCCTGATTTTTCGGAAACGTCATAGTCATGTGACTAATGGAAAAAGGTGGATGAATGTTTGGCGTAGAGAAGGACTGATGTGGTCAATGTCATCCCGTGATTATTTTGATAAGGCGGTTAATATTATATTTTGTCCCAAAACAATTTTTGTACATGCTGAAATATTTTCTTATTGGAAAAATTGTGTTCAGGGCAACGTTAGGTCAAAAGTTTTAGTTTTTAGTATTTTTCATTTGAAAAATATCGATATTTCCATGGTCCGAAAGCGATTCTGATAAATCAGTCGCGAAATGTTGATAAATCCCAGAAAATATAGCTATTTTATAAACGCAAAGAATTCACTATTTAGTCTTAATTTTTCATTAAACAATTTTCAATTCCTTGTATAGTATCTGCCGATCAAATCCCTACCCAAATTCTAACGGCTTAAATCGAATAAAACCACGAATATTCCACACAACAGTATTATGCGGCGAAAAAGTAAAAATTCTCTTTTACAATCTGTTGCAGATTTAAAGCTTCATCTTCAAGGAACTGACTACGGGCAGTTCTTGGCCAATGAACCATCACCACTTTCGGTCTCAGTAATTGATGATAAACTTCGTGAAAAGCTAGTTATTGAATTCCAGCATATGCGCAACCATGCCGTCGAGCCACTCTCTAATTTCCTGGACTTCATCACTTACGGTTACATGATCGATAACATTATTCTGCTGATCACCGGAACTCTTCATCAACGCCCGATTTCTGAGCTGATTCCCAAATGCCATCCGTTGGGAAGTTTCGAGCAGATGGAAGCCATTCATGTCGCAGCCACACCAGCTGAATTGTACAATGCCGTGTTGGTAGATACTCCGTTAGCTCCGTTCTTTGTCGATTGTATATCCGAACAAGATCTGGATGAAATGAATATTGAAATTATTCGAAACACTTTGTACAAAGCGTACTTGGAGGCTTTCTATGATTTCTGTAAGAATATTGGTGGCACAACTGCTGATGTCATGTGCGAAATCCTAGCGGTAACTACATCATATATATCTACCTCATAAGTCATAATTTCTTTTCGAATATCGTATTTGCTGTAATTCAAGTAAAAATTGATTGTAAAATTTGATCTCTCTCTGCCCGCAGTTTGAAGCTGATAGACGTGCCATCATTATTACTATAAACTCTTTCGGAACGGAACTGTCAAAAGACGATCGTGCCAAACTTTACCCTCGCTGCGGTAAAATGAACCCAGACGGTCTGGCCGCTCTGGCTCGTGCCGACGACTACGAGCAGGTGAAAGCTGTCGCTGAGTATTATGCAGAGTACGCGGCTCTATTCGACGGCTCAGGTACGAATCCTGGCGATAAAACATTGGAAGATAAATTCTTCGAGCACGAGGTTAAGTTGAACGTGTTTGCTTTCATTCAACAATTTCACTTCGGTGTCTTCTACGCATATTTGAAACTTAAGGAGCAGGAATGTCGCAACATTGTCTGGATTTCAGAATGTGTCGCACAAAAACACCGAACAAAGATAGACAATTATATTCCAATCTTTTAAATTAAGGCAAAGCTTAAAGAAGGGGTTCATGTTGTGAGTGTTATATATTGTCTCTATATATCATCCGATAAAGTGGCCTGGTGCGCTGCTATAAAGTTATATATTGCAAAATGTACATCATCTTTCAATAGTAGTTCGACATTAATCATCAGTTTAAGTTGACAAATTAAATTGACATTTAGAACATTCCTATTTCTCCCAGCAGACTTCGTCTATGAACACAAGCAGCCTGCTTACTCTAAAGTAGCACTTATTCGATTATCTTTTATGATGATTTGCAATGCGAACTATTAAAAGTATTATTTGTTTTATTGTAACCAATTTTATTTGATTGTTTTATTTCTGATACTTTTTGATTGTATATAGACGGATGAATTTGATTGACAATAGATTTATGTATAGTTAACGTGAACAATACAAGACATGTTTAAGGCAAATTGTAAATTTCTGTTAGAAATGAAAAAAATTATGTTATTTCTCTCCACTGCACAAATATGTCCCGGGTAAAATCATTTCAATTTATAATCATCTGAATAAATGTTATTATGTTATATATTCTTCTTGCAAGTAGTAGGGGTGGAAGTCGGTGCTTGGTTGTTTGGATTTCTGAGTAGTTAATATTTTGAAGACTATTTATTTGACCTACGTCTAGTCCATGCAAGTGGGTACAAATATCAGGCTTTGATAGAACAACCGAGAAATAATTAGCTGAGACTGCGTGCAAATGTTTTTTTTCTAATATACTTAATATCAATACGCTGCTCTTCTATTTGATGGATTTAAAACTAATTTTGGGGCCGTGTGGATGCCTGCAGATTGGTTATGTTGCGAAGAAAACGATATAGCTTAGTTTTTTTTGCATACAGCAGATTTCAGTTCTAGAAATACTCGTACAAAAAATGTATACTCTACAAATTATCACGTACAAATACCACCATTACTAGTAAACCATGTTTCTCATATTTGAAAAACTTATTAAGCAAAATAAAGCTATAAAATAGCCATAACAATATTAATTCTATACCTTGAAAAGTTGAGTGGATCTGCAACCAACTGTTTTTAGGTGGAAAATGTATGCTTGAAACAAATCCCATAGAGCTAATATAGACATTGTCCACTGTCGCCTATGCAACTTTTTTTTTCTACCACGCGAACAACTGCAAAATTTTACATTATTTCGACTTGGCACTTTAAAAAAATCTCGACTGCTCCTAGACTTTAATTCTGTGATTTCCCATTCAATTATATTCAGCAGTATTTCAGCAGCGACATTTTTTGCATTTGCACGTTGTCCACCTGAAAAGCTCGAACGTCAATGAAAATTGCCAACAAACTTCACGTCGCATTTGTCATCGATGAGCGAATCGTAGAGGCCGAGGAATTTGGACGGACTTATTTTCTCAAAAACTCGTCTTGTTTCTGCGAATTAAACACCGTTTCGATGAACATATGCCTCGTTCGAACGGATTAATTGAATAGTGAAACGGATAGTGCGAGGAAACGGTAGATTTTCGCGAGTCAGTCATTCGTTCGTCGTCATCTCGTCTGTCACTGGTCTATTTTGTCGCGGGGGCACCGTACAAAGAGGTGGCTGCTGTGCAAAATTGATAAAACGTTGAGAAAGTGTATTTGAGCTGTGAATCGTTTGGAGTACCTAGTCGATACGATGGAAATCGAAACAAAGACTAATGGCTTAACATCGACAGCTAGCAAGAAAAAGGATAAAAGCGACGAAAAAGAGAACCTATGGTACGTAATGTGTTGTTTGAGAAGAAAAAGTACAGAAGAAGAATGGAGACGATGCGTCAAATTTTCCTATCACAGTATGGTAGTGCGGATTTGGCGTTTTGCAATGATTCCGTAGGTGAATTTCCCATCGGTCGACTGATCGACCTGTCACGTTTCATTTTTGCAGTATTCAAAAGTGATATGCTAATTGATTTTGGGTCACAATATTCGACAGAATTACCTCATTCCATTGGTAAACATGGTTCTCTCTACTATTGAGACTAGCGAAGATTCTCCCATGGCACCCATACCGGTTTTGTCGTGTTTGAACCTTTGCTGACACTGCTGTTAGCAAAAAGCGTTTAGGAGAAATGTACTGCATTTTCTTATAACGTTGAAGACAGTTATTCGAATGGAATTTATATTTTGCATAATATGCATTTCGCTATGTCTTCTATGAGTCATACTCGCTATTTACTTCCATTTTCATCTCTGTTTGTTCGAGTTTGATTAGTGCATATACGTTTAATATTCCAGTATCGTTTTCAATGCCAATTTTGTAACTGTCAGAATTAACCCGAGTGGCTACTGCGAAAAAGGCGCTTTGAATGACCTATGAGCTGAAGATTTTAATATGCTCGGAAATATGGTTGAGTAAATTTGGATTAGCCACAGTGTGAGACTGATAACCCTTGATCAAGGTGGATATTGTCTTATTTCAATATAAGAATCATTCGAATTATATTCCTATTAGGAATTATTAGTCAAAGGTATAGTAGGTATAAGTCCATCTATATAAAAATCATTATTAGCTCATATTAAACTTCGGTAGGCAACGCATGTCACTTTCACATTACTTTCCTTATGCCAATTCACTATTTTTACTGTAAATTTTGAGCTGAAAAATAAAAATATGTTACAAATCTGTTGTGAAACTTGATTAAATAAGAATAAAAAGTCATTGAAGAAAAGAGGCCTACCTTTTTAGTTTGGTGGCTTTGAATGTTAATATTAAATCGTTAATCATCAACTTTTGAGCATTCATTTTTCGTATTATAGGAGTTTTTCCACAACGATTGAATGGTTTACACCTGCATCTTTATTTAATCAGAGTAAAACCTAACAGTCAGATGTAGCAGGAAAAGTTTTTATGCAAAAGAAATGGTCCAAAAATCGTTTGTGCCTTTCCGTTTTTGTGAGTTCATATTGGAATCCGAGACTGTAGAACAAATCAATATCATGGCATGAACCAATCTTTCATGCATACCTTGCTCATAAATATTTATTATCTTATTTGCTTAATTACCTTGCCAATTTCGGACTTAAAAAATAATAGTAAACTGGAAGAACATTAAAGTCGCATGATCTCCCATTTGGGTCCCATTTGTTAGGAATAGGAAAACAAATATCGCCGACAGAAAAGAATCTCATTAGAGTCCGAAAATGGGCTATTCAAGTGATTAGGGGAAATCACACTCAAAGCTTATTCTCTACATTTACTCACATGGTGAGTGATACTTCGGGAGGAAAATGGTATATTTTAGACATTGTAGGAAAAGCGAACAGGGCTTTCGAATGTGAGAAAGAAAGAGGAAACGAGGAAACTGAAGGAGTTGACGAGAGGAAAGAATACAATAAAACAATGCAGTAGAGACTTCCAAACTATGTGGTGAACAAATCCACGGTCCAATTCATTGAAGAGCAATTGGAGCTGCTAAGATCTGAATTTTTCTGTCAAGGAAACATCAGTTTCAACGGAAGACTTGGTAGTACACATCGAAGAAACAACATCCCGACAAAGAGAAAGTATAGATTAGAGTCAATGAGTCTAAATTCGTCAGGAAGGAAAGCATTTCTAATTTCTATCTTATCTTGAAAGTCCTCAATACTACTACATCGACTAATATTTCTTTTAATCGCTATCCACAGATTTTTTTATTGTTTTTTAGCTCTTTCCTGGCCAATCAATGGTTTCTATTCCAATTTTTCTTTAATAATTTTTAAGTTGAAGTGGAATTTAAGAAATCGAAGTTCGATTAACTAGATATAACAATAAAATAAATATAGTTACCAAAAGCGCTCGATGGTAAGGAGCTAAATCTATTGAAACTATCATGTTCTCTTTAGAAGTTTTATGTGCTGCAATTACGCCGTCCTCACGTTTACGCCGAACAAACAATATTGAATCTGCATTCATCTGACCAAACAACTTTTCGTCTTCGAGTCTTAAACTCTCTCATATATGATTCTTGCCCCAATACGCAAGGAATTTCAGGAAGAATGATTTGCATGTCACATGATGTACCGTCTTCCAGTTCTCATGTTTGCTTGACACTCCAGCTTCAACATGCAGAGAGTTCAATTGTGCGCAATAGCTTTTCATGATTGAGCCATACTTCTGATATATCCTTCTATTTAGGACACTCCCTAGTCTGCTTTCATATCAACAATGCTCAAATATCATTGTCAGCTAGCATCTCAAATCATCTTCTAGTGCCATCGTTCGGCGGTTTCAGTTTTCCTCAACTGCACATCAGTGCTGGCTACTTTCCTTTAAGACGGTGCCATTTTTTGCAATTGGATGAACAGGGACGAAGAGACAAAGCAACTGCATTACCGTGTATTCCTATTTTTCGATGTAGAGCAACCATCTCAGCAAAGTGTTTTCAGTTCGAAGGACATATTTCTGCTTTACAGCTTGTTTTGGAATATCTCCGTCGCTTCCACTGCAGCCAAAATTTCTTCTCTGGTCACGAAGTAGGACTGAAGTACAATAAAACCTCAAAAGTCATCCGAAATTACTCGTCCCAGACAAAGGGGCGGTTTTCTCCATCAGCCGATGTAGGCACTTTGTTATACTGGCAAAGTCTTTTAAGAATCTACGTTAAAAGGTCACCAACCCAAGAAAACTACATAATGCAGGATTCTGGACAAGCTCCCTAGTCATTCATAAGCATATACTAATAATAAATCGGTTAGCATGTGTCTCAATGCGGTAGATCAGTGGGTATGCTAGGCCAAGAAAAATAAAAAGTATTTGATGCGTGTGGTGCTAGATGTTTCAAACGCTTAGAAAGTGTTGATATAACTATGTTAAAAAAAAAGCTGGATCAGCATAGCGTTCCTAAAGAATATATTTACAGGATTGTGTTGTTTCTAAGCCAGATAAGTATTCAACTGGGATCAGAGAACTCAAAGGTCAGCAATGGGATTCCGCAGGGCGATGTTTTAAGCCCGCTAATCTTCAATATATACACATAACAACATAGGTCATTCAACTAGGATTGCTCAGTATGCGGATGATTTTGTGATTTTGACATCGCGTGCTAGCAAGACTAAATGTTTTGATAAACTTCAAGAGGAATGCTCTAAATTTGCTAGAACTGCACAAACATTTCTATTACCCCTAAATCCGGAGAAATGCAAAGGAGTCATTCTAAATATAAATCAGTCGTTTCCTAATAGAATTCAGATCGATAGCAAAAACATTCAATGGGCCAGAAGCATCAAATTCCTTGGCGAAATTGATTTGGACTTTCAAAGGGCGAAATTATCTAGCATCACGCCTGAAGTTAATGCAGTAAAAAGAGTTACGGGGATTAAAAGTGGTCTGCCGCCGGAAAATGAACTAATTTTATATAAATCCTTTGTAAGATCGAAGCTAGAAAGCCATGTATCAACCTATGTCAAAAGCCCCAAACTATTTGAGTAAAAGTTTGGATAGCCTGAAGGCAAAAGTTATTAAAAGATGCCTGGGGTTGACAAATCAAACGCCAAATATCATAATCTTTGATATAGCAAACGAGCTCCCGACGGTGTTTAGAGCAAAGTTCATGCTGGCCAAGGAAATTATGAAAGTGAAAATGAAAATATTAAATAATGAGATGTTCCTGGATTGTGCAAGTGGTTTAAATGGATCAAACTACTCGATAATCTATGACAAATACAAAATGTTCTTTGATAGGGTGATAGTATCAGAACCGGTGAGCAAACCATCCAATCTATCAATAGTGGAAAAAAATATTTGGATCTTTAGAGAAGTGGGTTCCACGGAACAGTCAGAAACAATGCAAAAGTACGATCAAATAGTGTCGGATGAACTTGATGAAAACCAGAGTTTATTCTTCTCGGATGGGGCTAAATCACGCCTTGATGTGGGCTGTGCGATAAGGAGTTTCAATGGGGACATGCCTGAAATTTTTTCGCTAAATGCACAGACGACCACTATAAATGCAGAACTGGAGGGAATTTATCTGGCCATGTCTGCTGGGATCAGAACCTATCAACAAAGGATAACGGTCTTTACTGACTCGAATCTAGCCTGTATTTAACTAATTAATAACCCTCATAATAAAGCTGTTATTAAAAGTGTTTACAGACTTGGTGCTTCTGCCACTCTCTCAAAGTTTAAAGTAATGTGGCTGCCGGGTCACAAAAATATCAGAGAAATGGTCCTGGTTGACTCTGATGCCAGAGAAGGGACTTGTAATGGAGTGGTGGTCAATAAAAATTATGAGCCAGATGAAGCAATCCTAGACATTCACTCTAAAATGAAGGAAGAATGGAGAGAGTTTCACAGAAAGGAACTAATCACGACTAAATAAAACTCTTGAACTAAAGCCTTTTTAAGTAGTAAAGATAATTTATGGTTCAAGAAATTTCATTTTAAGAGCAATACAATCAAACAACTTAATAAACTTTTTGTCAATAAATGTTTTGATAAGAAGCGCTTATTCACTATGAAGTTGGTTGATAATCCTTTTTGTAATTTATAAAAGTATTTGTTTGTTATAAAAATATTTGTTTGTCGGGAACACATAAATATCAGGAAACAGTTCTAAATTTTCTCACACTATAGATCAGTTGATTCATTATTGGTCACAAATAATAAAAAACATGTCACAGAATTAGCTAAATACTTAGAGTTAGTGAAACTAGATATATAAGCAATTAAAGAACTTTTGTATAAACAAAAAAAAAAATAATAATAATAAGAATAAAAAAAACAACTAATTTGGTGAATGATATATATATATATATATATATATATATATATATATATATATATATATATATATATATATATATATATATATATGTAAACTAAATAGTAGGATAATATTTGTTACCACATACAAAACCTTGAGGCTTTTATCTTGTACCTATAGTTTTGAGACTTTGAAAGTGCAAATACTAACACTGTTTTATATGAATTCAAAAATCTAAATGATCATTATAAAAGTACAATTTTTATTGTAACTAAAGTCTAGCTTAGTTTATAAGGTGAAACCTACACTGTGGTGTTATCGCAATTCGATGGCTGAAACGAATCGTCATAAGCCAACATATTCCTTGTCAAAAGGGATCTAGTATAGAAAAAAAAACTATGTAGGAGGTATGTGTTATTTGGTACGGGCCAATTTTCGCCAGCTTTATCTTCTCATTTTGATACCGTTGCCAGATACGATGTGCTCATAGTATTTTACTTCGGCTGCAAAAAGGCTGAACTGTTTTGAATTAAGTACATAATTTGCCACTCGCAACCTCGAGAATAGCTCCTTCAAGTTTCGTACATGTTCGTCGATGATGTCGTTCAGGTAGACCAAGCATGTCTTCCAAATTAATCCTCTCAAGAAACATTCGATCAGGCATTAGAAAGTTGCTTCAGCGTTGCAAAGTCCAAATTGCATCTTATTGCCAGAATTGTCAACGGAGAATGCGATTTTCTCTCGATTTCTACTTGCCAGTAGCCACTTGCTAAAGCTACCTTGCGTCAGCCAAAGTGTCTGTTATATTGTCAATCCGTTGAAGCGTTTAGCTGTTTTTCTCGGTTGCATAACTGAGTTGCGTACAGTCGAAGTAAAAGCGAGGCCTTTCATATTTTTTTGTTCGCAAGGACTACTATTGACGCCCACGGAATTGTCGATGCCTCAATGACTTCTTACTTTACCATATTCCAAATAATATCATTAATTACGCCTTGTTTTGCCAAAAGCAGGTATCTTCGTGCTTGTCGGATGGGCCTAGCGCCCTGTGCATCTATGAGGTACGTCATCATGTACGTTCTACCGTGATCGTCTTTGCCTGCTAAAAAGATGTCGCTGAACTTAACGACCTAGCTTGAATAGCTCTGGTAGTAGCTGGATTGGGTCCAGTATTGCTGACACCTATTCACCAGTTTTATCTTTTTCTTGTTTTTCGCCCAACTGTTGATCATTTTCCATTTCCAAAGACGGTGCAGAAACAAGCTGGTAGCTTCTAAAAAAATCTCCCGTATTGAGATATTTTTTTTTGCAGGTTTTCTTCTGCCTCGTTGTCCAGCCTCACGTCGCTTTCAACGCAATGGATGCACACTAATGTTAATATTATCGGTTACTCTCAATTTCACTAACAGATCTACTGCTTTAGCAAAAATATTTCTAAAGCTTGGCCCAACAATCAAGCTATCTTGTGAAGCTGTTTCAGTTTTTGTTTATACTTCTGGTCCAATTTCATTAAGTGATGTTTTACTGACTTTAAGTGGTAGTTGAAAGCATGTTACATAGTTGTAAACTGCATATATATATATGCATAAATGTAGGGATTTATCATATTTCATTAAGTTTGAAACTCAACAAATTTCTCATTTACCGTGTAATGAATGTAGAGTATCAAAAATTGAACACTGAAAGCTGTCGGATGTGGTGCCGAAGAGAAATTCTAGTGAGAAGAGCATTACTCGATTGTACGTTCTACCACAATTTTATCCATTGAAACCAACTTATTTTCGCTCAGAACGCGTTTTAATTGACCACAGCTTACTTAAGAAAATAAAATTTGCTTTCAAATGTGTGCAAATGAATTCATATCATGCTATTGTCCTGAATTTTTTTCAACCGTATTTGAATTGAAAGCCAGTGCAATTTTCTTAAACAAAAACAGTCATACAACGAGCAATTACCATTTGTCGGTCCAATCTTATGATCAGCGAAAACAACAACAAACTTTTGAACCCTCATTTTTCCTTATCAATTTTGCTTCACAAGCGACCGATAGTAATTTTTTTCTTCATATGTCTGAAGTTCTTATTAATCGCATCATATTGATCATGCTATTCTTTTCATGAGAAAATTATGGCCAACGGTTAATATAACATATCGCGAGGTGAAGATTTTTCGTATGATTGGTAAAATATAAGAAAGAGATCGATAACAATTTATTTTAACTTTTCAATATTCATTATTGGAATGACTTTTTAACCTAGGATATTTTGATTAGTACTGTAAATTATTTAGGTTCAAAAAATGTAAGGTTGAAGGTTTCCTCTGAAATAGGAAATATTTCTTTGTAGGCTTATAAGCAAAATATTTTTTAAATAAAATGAATCATTTTATTCAATTCAATATTTATTTCAAAGATAATTAGATGATTATTCTTATCAAAATAAATCAATTTACAGGTCGTCAATCCTTAGCGAAGTTCAAAAACAAGGCAGCACAAAACTACCGTCAAACAAATCAGTTTTAGTATTAGGCGATAATGCAAGTGGAAAGACAACTTTGATCGCCAAACTGCAAGGTGTCGAGGATCCCAAGAAAGGCTCTGGCCTTGAATACGCTTATATTGATGTAAAAGACGAATATAGAGATGGTAGGTGAATGTTAACGATAATTTCGGACAAGTTTTATTTAATTAAATTTCGATTTGCAGACGTTACACGATTAGGAGTTTGGGTACTGGATGGAGATCCAGGTCATACAAACCTCCTTAAGTTCGCACTGAACGGAACTAACTATGCACACACCTTAGTCATATTAACAGTATCAATGACCACACCTTGGAGTTGGCTGGAACAACTTCAACATTGGATCAAGGTATTGGCCGATCATATTGATAGTCTGAAGTTGGAGAAAGAAGAACGGCAAGAAGCCCGACAACATTTAGTATCAGCATGGCAGAGTTATTGCGAAGTGGGCGATGATATGGATCCGGGATCGCCAATCAAACGGAGTGTTCGTCTGAATTCGGTCGATGATGATGATATCCTGCCATTGCCAGAGGGTGCATTGACAACGAACTTAGGATTGGATATTGTTGTTGTAGTCACAAAGGTTTGTAATTTTAAACAATCGTAGGATTGGTAGGACGTCGAATATTTAGATAAGTAGCCCCAGTGAGATGTTATTTCAAGCCATAAGAGTAACCGAAAGCATTTCAATTAACTATTGGCAGAATATTGTGTGATCTATCGTCATAAAGTCCCACCAAAAGTGAATGAATATGTCAATATAGCATGCCCCTGCCTATCCTATAAACCGTATAGATCACTAATCGTTTATTTAAAATTAATCTAAATTTCTCATTTCTAATAACTATCTCCTAAATATATTTAGGCTAATTCAAACTGATTTTGCCGTATTGTTTTTCAGACTGATTACATGACAACTTTGGAAAAAGAATACGACTATAGGGATGAACACTTTGATTTCATTCAACAATGGATTCGGCGTTTTTGTCTACAATACGGAGCATCTCTATTTTATACAAGTGTCAAGGAAGATAAAAACTGTGATCTCCTCTACAAATACTTAACACATCGGATTTACGATATACCATTCCGCACACCAGCGTTAGTTGTGGAAAAAGATGCTGTTTTAATGTACGTCCTAACTACATGCAATCAATTCGATTTAATATAATTTTGATATTGATTTCTGGTTTACAGACCTGCAGGCTGGGATAATCTTAAGAAAATCAGTATACTTTATGAAAACATGCATTCGTGTAAAGCAGAGGACTATTACACAGACATAATCGTGCCACCTTCAACACGAAAAGTAAGTTAATAATATTTTTAAGGGATTTTGAAGTCACACTGATAATTTTCAGACGGTTTCGAATCGTGAAATCGAGGTTCAAACGGAAGACGAGCAAAGCTTTTTGACGCGCCAACAACAAATCCTGCAGCAAGGACAAGCCCATGTCCGAGGTGAATCGCCATTAAGGTCACAAAGTGGAAAGCCATCAAACAGAACTCCTGGACCAGCAGGACAGAGTTCTCCGAAGAAGGTATTATTGTTAATAAGTTTCAAAACAATAATCGGTCTATGAAAATTGAATTCTACACTTTAATTTTGATATTAATTTTTCCTAAAAGATCGATGCAAAATTGAATCCCTCAACGCCGGGAGGTGAAGGAGTTCTGGCGAACTTTTTCAATTCACTGCTGCTGAAAAAGTCCGGTACACCTAATGCTGCTGGAACGCAAGCAGCATCAAGTTCACCACGAGCTCCCAATGGCCTTGAGAACGTAACTCCCGAAAAGATCACAATGAGGTCGGCAGAATTAGAACGTTTATCGAGAAGTTTAAAGAAAGAAATGGATTTTTCACCAAGTGATTGTTGAAGAGATTATAATAAAACTAAGTAAGGAGAATAAATTACTAGGAATATAGATTCAGATATTTAAATTAAAAGTGTATACAACTAATCACGATCGTCGCAACTATTGCGAGGCTGGGCTCTCGTCCTCGATGGATGCTATGCGATATCATAACTCTAAGCTTTCGATTTAATCTTTTTTAATTCACTTTGAAAAAAGATTTTGAATCGATCTGAGGCGTTGGGGGAAAACGGCGAACGTTAAAAATCAACGTGAAGTTCTCATGATAATCTCGACAGCATGCGTTTCATAAAGTCGTTGCGTTGCAAGTAGTAAATTGATTTGAGAAAAGTTTTTGTAAAAGTTACTAACCGTTCTTTGATGATAATTTGGGATAAAAGCAAAAAAAGACCTTCATAGGGCAAGTTGTTAATATTTTGAGCTTTATGTAGTATTCCTCCCAATGCGTATATATATTAAAAACATTTTTTTTATATTTTCCATATTTATTTAATAAATCTTAAAACACGCAGGAAATAATATATTATAGAGACAAAACTGTATAAATAGTAATTAAATGAATATTTATGTTTCAAAAACAATTATTGTCGTAAACGTATCTGTACCCAGTATCAAATTACAATAATAAGTTCGAAAAAAACTAAAACTGTTAAAACAACTTACTAGCCATAATTTCAAACGTAAATTTGTAGTAATTTAAAGGAATATTATGAAAATAAATTAAAAAAAATATTGTAAAGTTACTTAATACGAGGTTATAAATTCTGTCATCGAAATGTTTCCTACGCGAGCGATAATAACAGCATATAAATATACTTATTTCGGCAATTTAACAGGCCGAAACAGCAACTATTCCATATTTAGAGGTTCAAAATAATGTCTGAATTTTATTATTGTTCTATCGTACAAATTAACATGTGAATAACAAGGCTAGATACAAACAATGCATAATAATCTAATATTAACTCTAAAGAACTATAGATGCGCAATATCCAGCATTTTTGTTGAAAAAAAATAGAACATTTTTACTAATTTTTAAGATGGAAATTTTTTCTCATAACAAATATCATTTTTAGTTTGTTTTTTTGGTTTTGCTTTCCATTGAATGCATTCGTATTTGTAGATTTTTTAATGAATAACTGTAAAGCTTTCAATTATATAAATTTTCGGCTGTTATAGAACTATGCCGATTTACGATTCGGTTGCTATGGAACCAATTGCATGTTTAAACAATTTGTAACAGCTTTACTTCGCTGTGAGAGATAAAATGAACTAAATAAATATTCATCATTATTGATAAATGTAACCATGGTCCAAACACTGATGTAACACTTGCTCTTATCAATAACAACGAGATGCAAGAGGTAAATAAAATGAATAAACATTTTCTAATAAAGAGAACGGGCAAAATATTAGAAGATAAATATTTTGCTTTGGATGTAATTTGTTTCAATTTCAGTCATAAATTATTGGGCTTTTGCGTGCTTATACAGATGTAGAGGAATTCTTCAAAGTAGAAACTTATTATTTCGGATTTTTGAAGAAAATGAAACGACTTTGTTTTACCAACTTCATTACGCTTTTCAATCTTCCCCTAAAGGAGTTTTATCCGGTGCCATGATGAGCATTTTTTGTGCAATTACGGTTTGCTATTTGCACGAGAATCCACAAACTTTGGAATGACAATCCCCAAGGCGAGTTTCCTAATCCGACAGCTCATTTTTGGTCGAGTTTCTCTGCAAGCCGGGCAGTCAAATTTGACATACATATATGTGACGAGCAGGATATATTTTTCGTGTAGCAGTTTAATTAATATGGGAATTAAATTACGATTTCGGAGTAGTCTATAATACGAAATTCTCGTCATTGACCAGTCGTGAAATTTTACGAATTCCAATATCGGGGTTCGAATCATAATGGGATTAATTCTTAGTTAACTTACTAACCTGATGATTTAATTCTTAAGTTTTTAGCAAGAATTCTTTGGTTCCGATCAAATTGGATGGATATTAACACAGACGAACTTTTGAAATGAGCTAAAATATGTCCCAAATTTTATAAATAAAAAAACGATAGTATTTACGCTCAAGGACAATCATTATGAGCCAATTTTTCCAAAAGTAATGGACTCCAATTTCTGAAAATAGTCGTCTACAACATGTTCAATTTGTATATCAAAATTTCAAGCTTCTAGACTGAACGACGAAAAATAATCTTTTCGACAAAAAAAACTTATTTTTCACCTTTCCTTTTCCGATAAACAAAAAGTTTTAAATTGTAATCCTAGAACAATACTCTAGTTTTCACAATTATGCCTTTCAAATAAATTCAGCACTAAACAACTTGCCCTGCGAAACAAAATTTTTTTAATGTCTTTGGTTATTTGTTAACAGTGAGGAGATATAGAGGCGGCTCAAAATTTAGAAGAAGTGTTGTGGTGGAGGGATACACATTTTCACTAATGGGTGGGTGCTATGTACTTATCGTTCTTTTAGAAGTAACTCATCTTCCGCCTTTTTCAAGTTGGTTTCGGTGTTTTTGTGCTACGTAAGGCACACGTTATAATTTATAGGTACATACAGATTATCGTTAAGGCGAATCACAGCTTTTGTGAGCACCTACTTAGTCCTACAAAATATTCAATCTTTCTCATTTATTTGCATCCAGTAATGCTACTTTAAAAGGTTTCCGTAACTTATAAGGGATAATTTCCGCCTATTCGTTGCTGAATGTGACCAAAAATCACGACGGAAAAGCCAATATTGTATTGTTTTATTTCAAATAAGCAAAGCAGCAAATCGTACTGACTTATTTGTTCAACCGATTCTTACATATGCTTGCCGTGCTCAATTTTCCAAACAATAGCAAATAAAACTTCAGTCATTCACGTTTCAATCGCTTTTTTAGAAAATGTTTCTCTACCATCACCATCAACATTCATTTTTTGAAACTGCTTACTAACTAAATCAGGTATATTTATACATCCGTTTTCCTTCATTTCAAAATCATAATCACCTGGAACATATTTTCCTAAAATTTCCGGATTCTCCTTCCAGAATTTCTCACGTATCATATCCTCATACAAAGGAATAATAACTTGACGTCGTATATCACAATCAGATGTAGTAACTCGTTTCCTAATTAAAATCGTTCCTTTTCGAAACATTGGGTTGATTGTATTATAGTTTGTATTAAATTTTGAGAATAGAATTTCGTTTTTATCGGAAGCTAGTGTCCCTCGCAGCTCCTTTTCTGCTTCTGCAGGTGACATGCTACTTTTTTCAACTAGAGCCCAAAATGCAGTATTGTAGAGATTGTTCACATGTACATCCGCTTGGCGCCAGCTTAAATAATCACGAAGATTCTGGTCAGTTGGATAGAGAACCACTCGTCCATCGAAACAAGGTGGATATTGAAGTTTTTTGTTCGGAAAATATTGTCCCCAGTTGAAGACATAGGAAGACGTGAAATAACTGGTAATGTAAGTGAGAATTTTTGAAGCTCTTCGGTTGTAAACCATTGCTTCTCTACGTAGCACGAATGAATATTCATCGCTTTGACCATAGCTTAAAACTATGTCACGAAACTCATCCATTACTTCCTGTGCCGCATGATTCATAAGGTTAAGTGCTGCAAGATACATGTATTATGTTCACTGGAAATTTCAGCTAATTTATAATCAATTACCATTGATATCATTTGGCTTTTCGAAGTCATGATGCTTTACAAACCGATGGAATCCTTTGCCATCAATTCTTACAACAATCCAAGTGTTCGGTAAGATACGATCTTCAGTTTCAAAATCTTTAACATACTCATAGCGACTTTTCGCCATTGTCGACAGGGAAAACTTTCTGAGTTGACCGCATAAATATTTCGTGATTTCGATGAACTGGCTGAATTTATACATCAATATTGGATACAAAGTTCTGATCAACCACTATCCAGCCTCACAGCACAACAATCGGTATCGGTGAAAGCACTGGGTGAAAGTTTATGCAGCATGGGCGAACTGTCAAAATTGTGGCAGACACATGCTGCGCGACTTGAATGCTGCGAATGCCAGTCAGTCACAATCTGGTCACAATAGCGAAAAATTATCTAGAACTGGGAAAAATGGGGAATCACCGATTAGCGATTTCGATCGATTTCTTTTGATTTCGTGTGTGCTTGTGATTTCAATTTGTGATTTCGGTCTAAACCAGACCAGATACGATACGTTTTTCGCAAGCGGCTGGCTGATGCATGAGCCAATCTCTTACTTTTGAGCACTGGTATTTCTGATGAATTTGCCAGTTCTCGGCGCCGGACATTCTCTCAGCTATAGAAAAAATGGATAGTGCGGACTGGTTAACGGTTTTTCCGTACGGTCGCCATTTTGCTCGTTAATTACTAGGTCTGTTCGCGAACCTGAATCTATTATAATACATTAAAATAGATTCGCAGCAAATCGTTTTGTACTCTTGCTGCAAGAATAACTGCCTGAATCGCTTTTGTAAATTTTGTTACAAAAAGAAGCCAGCTGTAAAAATCTGTTGCTGCTGCAGTACGCGAACAGACCTACTTTTGTGGCGGGCCTGGTTTAGGGGCCTTGTTTTGATAGGTGTATAATTTTGAATTGATTTTGAAAATTTTTAGGCTAAACTCGACTACGTACAAAAAATGCAATCGATATCGGGTTTGCTGGAGAGACTTGTTGTGTCAATCGTTAATATAACCTCTGCATAGATATTGAATAATTTTATACTGGGCATTTCCTACTAAATCAACGCAAACTATGTGATGTCCTTTTATCCAGACTTATCTCCTTCGATAGTGAATAAGTGAGCATATCTTGATCAACTTGTTGATTAATGCTTCCTCCATTGTAAACAATAACTTTATTTCAACAATAATTCGAATGATTTGATACCCACAAATCACTTCAAACTACTTTAATTTATTCGCTTTTTTTTAATGGCTTAAGAAATACCTCCATTAGCTTTGGTAGTATTAAGTTAGCAATAACTAAAATTTCTTCTGAATTAGCACCATACTATTTGTTTGTTCTTACAATAGAATTGAAAGTTCAATGATTCCTAACTTTATATACATTAAGTAAAATATGCCAAAAATAACTCGTTATCTTTATTGACGGAATTGCATTTACACAAGTAAAAATCACAGGCTGTCATTAAAATCTGGGTTTCAATTAATCGTAAAACATACAGCGATTACACGTACATGACTTACGAATGCTATGTAGATTTGCTAAAAAAAACTGTTTGGGTACTTCGTCAGCACTTTAGTAAGTAGTTCTAGCCTTGAATGTTGAAAGAGTGAATATAACGATCAAACGCAATACGCATACTGAAAGACAAAATCTATTTATTTCGAAAGAATGATTATTTGGCGAATATGATCAGTGTTTTCTTATCGATTAAATTTTCGGATTGTATGTGGTAGCATGCTGATAAGACCATTTACCAGCCTATGTCTGTATCGTTACGTAAATGTGATTATTCCATTGAAATTGTCAGTATTATTATAAAACTTTTTTACCACAATCAGCTGAAATGAAACGGTAGATTAGCATAGCTCGTGGTATACTTATTCGTTCGCTGAACGTACATACGATGATCTAGCAAATTGAAATGCATCCGTTATAGTAATGATGGATTATAAGAATACAAAATTAGAAATAATAACTTCTTGATTTATTTTTATGATTTTTTTATTTCTTGTATAAAATAGGTTTATTCTTAAAAATCAACATTCGCTTACAAATCCTTTTTTCATTTAATTTTCATGATCATAATTACAAATATTGGTACAGACCATGTTACTTCTAGCCAATACTTTGCTTACAAACACTTTTTTCGAAAAAGATGGACAGAGAAAACAAACATTAACATCGAAATATATAAGTTCGGAGGATTTTATACAACTGTTTTTTCTTTCTTTCCTACAAAAATCATAAATTATTTTCTATCAGAACTAATATTTTCATTACCAAAAACTCTTGTGCTTCACTAAAAAAAATGCATCCCTAACATATTGGATAACAAAGATACAAAGAATGTCAATGATATAATTTTTCGTAAAGTCTAAAATAAATCAAAATGGTTTTAAGTGAGCTTGATGTCTTATGCGTTTAGTTTCACGTTCCGAATTCCACGTATAGTTAAACAATATCAACAAATTCTTAAATTGGCAAAGTATAGCCAACTGCCGTTTACAATTATTTAGAAAAAAAATTAAACAAATGTACAAGGATCTTGTTAGGCTATCAAAAAAGGAAGGTGTGAAATCGATTTTAAAATATCTTTTCTCCACCTTGGTAAAGTCTTTTGCTTATCATGCTGTATTGTTGATTAGTCTACCATTTTTTCTTATGTTCGTCCATTGATACACCACCGGGTCCGAGTGACACAATCATGAGTAATCCACCAATTACGGATAGCGTCTGGAATTTTCCGAAAATTTATTAATACGAGGATAGATTTAAAGTTTAGAATGAATTTTATTACCTGGAAGAAATCGTATTTTAAAAAGTCCCTAAGTGGTTTGTATGATGGAATCGTCCACCAAGCGTTATGATATAAATTGAGAATTGATAAAAGTGCAACGAGGATCAAAGCTGAAAGTTTGGTTTTGTAGCCGACGGTAACTAAAACCATAAGTATCGATCCGAGGATGTCTTGTAAGATCTAAAACATGGAAGTGGGAGATGTTTAGAGATTGAATTGGTACTATAAAAGCCAAAAAAAAATTACCTGTAGAAAACTCAATTCAAAACGAATGAGTGTAATGAACATGAAAGCTAACAAGATACGTCCGGCAAGTTGCATAACGTTTTTCGGTTTATTTTCACCCATACTTGGTACGCCAGCAAATAAACTCCGTCCTTCGACGCGTGATTCAGCAAGTACTAAAAGTAACGCACCTAAAAGTGCTAGATTCCTTAACAAAAATTGCAAGTCCCAGAGAATGGAATAGGCAACAGTCTGTAAAATTAACATAATATATTTCATATTTCCATCTTTGACTATTTAATTTTGGCATCAGTTTACTCACTTGCAATATGACTATGAAAAACAGTACGCCTACAGCGATTTCAACCCTGTACCTGGCTATAACCATCACACAACCTCCGAGTTGTCCAAACAAATTGATTAAAACAAACATTGTGGCAAGAAATTTGCCGCAACCCCAACTCATATCCATATATTCCCTTTGTTCGTTCCATTGGAACCACATGCGTAGACCGTCTTCGAAAAATGTTGCGATTAAGCATAGTCGCGCTATCGTTGGAAGAACATGTTTGCCTTTGCGGATAACCTAAGAAAAAAAATGAGATTTACTATTATTTCAAATTATAATGTTTTATGCGGAGGATACTTTTAGATAAAAAAAAATTTGATCGGACAGCATGTGGATACCCTTATTTGTTTCACCAACTTTAGTGATCATAATCCTAATTATGAAATAAAACTTATTGCGAAACAAGCATAAAGTGTGTATAAGGTCAAATAATTTTGGGAAAAGGGAAGTTAATTTAGAAAAAAAAACAGGATCAGTCAGGGGAAGTCATGTGAAACTAGTGGACGCTATTTAAGGAATTCATTTTTTTAAGTTTATTATGCGTATTTTTTGCATAAATTAATAAGCTGGCCTTAGCAGGACTGGATCCTTACTAAAGATTTGGCTATCAGTGAACAGTGAAAGTCTAGAAAGCAACCGAGTGTCGCTTTAGAAAACTTCTCAGGTTCGTGGTGACTGAAGTAGCTCGGCAACTAGCTTGTATGAGCAAAGGAGAAACATCTTGTTGTTGCTGAAGGGATGCTGCTGACCAGGACGCCTATACGCCAGTTGTAGCGACAATGATGAAATGTAAAGTATTTTGTTTTTAAACGGTAGTTGCTTTGGTTGACCAATAAACCGCACAAAAGTAAAAATTAACCCAGACAGCCTAGAAGATGCTGATACTCGAAATCGCCATTGAATGCCACAATCACTGATGATCTGAGTAGCTTTAGAGTTGAAGTTCATTTGAATGAAGTCTAGCAACACCTCAAAGACGTTACCATTGGTTAGGTCCCAGTCGACTAGACCGCACCGCAGCCTAACTATTGAACGTAACAATCTCTCGAAATCTCAAAGAACGAAGAACACGCGTAGATACATGTCGTGATCTCCGATTCGTGGGGAAAAGGGCTCATCGAGTCAAAAAGAGAGTCTGGGAAAACGATTGACGAACTGCTAAGCCCCCATCAACTGATAACGAAGAGCCTTCGAAGAGATCGTCCGTGCGAATCAACAGCACAAATAACAACTAATCGCACGAAGCTGAGTGAATATTTACAGAATTACTTAAATATGGAGGCGAAAAATTGTACCATGCTGTTTATCAACTAGTGTTGAAGTTATGGAATAATGAATTTATACCTACGTTTGGCCTTTTGGATTTATCTGTCCTATGTACAACATTGAAGACACCAGGCAGTGCAGTAATTATAGGGACATCATGTTGCTGAGTACCGTCTATAAGGTGTACTCCGCCATATTATGGGGCTGGATTACTCGATTTGCTCAAAAAGCCTCACCCTATCCAAATTAGTAACAGTTAGATTTTCTCTTTGGGTTAGACGATGGAAAAGAATTCGGACTATGACTTGAAGCTACTCCATCCTTTCGTCGACATTAAAGCTTCCTGTTATAGCCTAGTCAGAGTGAAACTTTACACGGCTACGAGAGAGTTCGTTATCCCAATCAATTGCCTTGTCAACTGATATAATTGGCAATGCAGCTGAATCTTTCTCGCGGCCATTTACGATCAACAACGGTTTAAGACAAGACATCATGTGCTGGAACAAACGGGCTGTCGAAGAATCTTTCGTGAATATCGGGCAGGACGCGAAGAACATATATACTATCAAACCAAAGCCATCAAACCGGCCTACATCACGTCGGAACGTCCTAGTTTAGGATGTCAAAAATGGATATCGAACTACTTAAAGATTTGGAATTATCTTCTGCGGAAGACTTAAACGGCGCTACCGGTTAGTACTCCGTTGATGCTGTTTTTATAGAATGTCCTGCTAAAAATAACTAATAACAGGGCTAAACGGATGAGACGAATTGTTCTTAGCAATAGTTTTCTATTCTCGTTTCTTATTATCTTACAATCATTATGAAAGCTTATTTAATTTCATGGATTTCGCTATAGTTAACAGAAACGACTATAAGCAATGGTAATTTCGAATTTATTGTTAAGGCGCTATCATTTTTAGACTTATGCGAGCCTGTTTATGAATTTGTTCTTGTCGAGCTGTACATAATACTTCGACGTACAATGACCGACAATCCGTCCTCCACAAAAATTTAAACCGTTGCGGAACTTACGGAGATGCCTCGGATTGGATTGGACCAACGGAAACGACCCGGCAAACGAAACATGGACTATGCTTTTGGATCCTGGAATGTCAGATCACTAAATAGAGCTGGTGCTGTAAAAGAATTATTATTACAGACCACTCAGTACAAATTGAACGTGCTGGCAGTCCAGGAAACGAAATGGACTGGTAGCGAGATTCAAGACATGAGATCGCACACAATATTCAAGAGTGGGAAGCCTGCAGGAAGCCGTGAATTTGGAGTGGCATTCATTGTGGATAGGGAGTTCAAGCCACACGTTATTGACTTCAAGGCAGTAAGCGAACGTTTGTGTGCGATCCGCATCAAAGCAAAATTTTTCAAAATATGGCTGATAAATGTCCACGCCCCGACAGAAGAAAAAGACGAAGAAACGAAAGACGCATTCTATAACCACTTGGAAAGGCTATTCGACTCATTGCCCTCAAATGACGTCAAAATAATACTCGGCGACTTCAACGCTAAAGTCGGGAATGAAGAAGTATATCGGGGAACAACTGGAGGGCACAGTCTCCACGATACAACTAACGACAACGGCCAACGCCTGATTGACTTTGCGTGTAGTAGGGATATAGTCATAAGTTCGACATGCTTCCCACATCGACGCATCCACAAAAGAACATGGGCATCACCAGATGGCAATACCTTCAACCAAATTGATCATGTTCTTATTCAGCGGAGGTGGGCTTCCAGCATACTTGACGTTCGGACGTTTCGAGGAGCAAATTGTGACTCGGACCACTACTTGGTCAAATCCAAATATCGATGTCGCATGTCAAAGGCGTACGTGACGAAGACGAGTCCTCTGCGTAAGTTTGACATCGGAAAGCTCCAAACGGCGTCAGTAGCAGAAAACTTCTCAAAAACTCTTGAGACTAAGCTTACCCCCATCCTACAAAATAACACAGTGAGGCCGGTTGACGAGGTCTGGATGGAGATGAAGACAGCAATCAAAGCCGCTGCAGAACAAGTGGTTGGGTATGAAGCCCGGCGCAAAAGAAACAACTGGTTCGACAACGAATGCCAGGATGCGCTTAACAAGAAAAATCAGGCATATAAACAGTTCCTTGAAAGGAACACCAGGACGAAGAGAGAAAAATATGAAAACCTCCGACGAGTAGCAAATAAGATCATTAGGTGTAAGAAACGAAAATATTATGACGAGCAATTAAAGAGCATTGACGAAAATCTGGCGAGCAATAAAACTAGACAAGCTTACAAAGTAGTGAAATGTTTAAGACGCGGATATCAGCCCAAGACGACACTCTGTAAAGACGAAATCGGCAACATCATCGCCGAAGATAGCCAGATTAAGGAGAGATGGGCCTGCTATTTCAAAGAACTCCTTAATCCTGCACATGGCTCAATAATATCAGAGCCGATAGACATCTCTGACGAAGTCCCGATCGCACCTCCAACGCTGGAAGAAGTCAAGTCTGCCATAAAAAGCCAGAAAAACAACAAAGCGCCGGGCATTGACGAGATTCCGGTCGAGCTAATTAAATACGGTGGAAGCTGCCCTATAAAAGCCATCCACAAATTGATCCAAAACATCTGGGGTCAAGAAAAAATACCGCAGGAGTGGTGCAAATCCATCATATGCCCTATCCACAAAAAAGGAGACAAACTTCGGTGCGAAAACTACAGAGGCATATCGCTACTTTGTACATCCTATAAGATACTGACGAAAATATTAAAGGATAAGATAAATGTATACGCTGAAAAGGTCTTTGGGGAGTACCAAGGAGGTTTTAGGTCTGGTAGATCAACTACGGATCAGCTCTTCACAGTCAAACAAGTGCTTGAAAAATGCTGGGAATTTAACATCGACGTCCACCAGATTTTCGTGGATTTTAAACAAGCATATGACAGTATTGATCGAAACATACTGTACAAAATAATGCTATACTTCGGCATCCCGGCAAAACTAGTTCGGCTGACCAAAATGACGATGACGTCGACAGCATCACAAGTCAGAATCAACAACAGTCTGACTGACGCCTTTGACACAAATGTCGGACTAAAGCAAGGGGATGGGTTGGCCCCTCTGCTGTTCAACCTAGCACTTGAGTACGTGATAAGGAAGATTCCTGTCGACACAGGGGGTACGCTTCTGTATAAGTCGAACCAGTTAGTGGCCTACGCGGATGACATTAACATCTTGTCTCGTTCCTTCACATCCGCCAAAGAGCTCCTGTTGAAACTTGACCAGGAAGCCAAGGAAGTAGGCCTGAAGATCAATCAGACGAAAACAAAAATCATGACGCAAACAAGAAAGAGGACCTCCATTAGACAAAATATAATACTTGACGAATATAATTTAGAGAATGTGGACGAATTTATCTACTTAGGCTCGAAATTGACAACGAAAGGCAGTGAAACTGACGAAATTAAACGGAGAATACAGCTCGCTAATAAAACTCTCTACTCCGTTCTGGCGCTACTGAAGACCAGCTGCATACACAGGAAGACGAAGCTCCAAGTCTACAAATCAATCATCAGACCTGTGTTGTGCTACGGATGTGAAACTTGGACCCTTACCCAAGCATCCGCAAATATGTTGAACGCCTTCGAAAGACGGGTCCTCAGGCGTATAATTGGAGCTAAGCAAGAGTGCGGCCAATGGCGGATAAGATACAACCACGAGTTGTACGAGGTTTTTGACGAGCCGGAGGTTGCTACAATGGTGAAACTGCGGAAGCTGCAATGGGCTGGTCACGTGCAACGAATGGACGAGCATCGAGTACCTAAGAAGGTATTCGACGGAAGGGCCGAGGGTCGAAGACCAGTGGGAAAACCCAGAAAACGCTGGTCTGGCTCTGTCGACGAAGACTGCGCAAAGCTGCTCGGATTTCGAAATTGGAGGACGCGGTCATTGGACCGAGACAACTGGAGGCGTCACCTACGAGAAGCCAAGGCCCGAGAGGGGCTGTAGTGCTACGACGACGACGACAATTGCTCCCCGTTTCGGAAATATTTCGAAACTGCTACGGATATTGATAGTACACTGTACAGATTCCAGTATGTGGTGCATCAGTTGTACAGCGATTTTCCACGATCAGAGGGAGAACGAAAACGTGTCTCTGGCTTTCGTGGTCTTTGCCGCTTCAATAAACCTGAGAGTAATTTGACAACAGAGGTGGCCATATTGGCAGATCTTTTCAAAAATGTGCTGCTATCGTAGCTTTCAGCTAATTTTAATGATACAGTTTATGAATACTACAATTACTCCTTTAAGAAATTTATCAGCAACAACGAAAGTAATATAGTTTAATGCATATATCATCAATTAAATAAATAAAGTAAATTATTTTTCTTGTTTTGTTTTAGATATAGAGAGATAAGCTGCTCTTCATCAAAGAGAAATGAAAAATCAAAACTAGCACAGCAGTAGTGTGAATGACGGCAAAAAACTGGTGCTTTCTGTGCGGGTTTGTATCAGAAACTGAGTATAACCCTATCAGCAGTGTTTCAATTGTTTTCTAATTCTAGGCTTTATACATTTTGCAATTTATTTTAGAAGATATAAGCTTTATGGAATGCATTTGCTGTACCTAAGAGAGAGGCCAAAATTTTAGTCGATGAGTGTTTAGCCTTTTGATGGTCGCAAACACAAAATAAATTTCAGTTAAAACTATTGGGAGGAATCAAGCCCTTAATTTTTAACCCGAAACATTGTCAACTTTCGATTCTATGATGTATTTTGAAATAAATTAAATTTCATATGTAGAAATTCGTGAAAAATTAGAAAAAGCAAACAACAGTGTTCTCTTAGATTTCTTGATTGAGCCGATTAAAAACCATGAGTATTTTAACTTTAATAAAACATTTAGTTTTCTACATTTTTAAGAAGATAAATACAACGTTGCGAGTTTTTTTCTCTCTCAAATCATTTTATCGACATCTTGAGAGTAAATAGTGTAATAGTAACACATTTTTAAAACATAGGATGCAATAAAATATGTTTTATTCTAATCGGCCATAAAAAAGTACTATTTTTCTAGTAACTCGGATTCCCAGGAGCACATTCGAAATTCGTTTTGTAAGATGTGACGAAATGAATCTCTAATTCATACACACTATAAGTTAAGAAAATAACATTGATCTTCTAGAACTTATCGGTAAATTAATTGCCTTCGATATCATAAACATGTGTTATTTGTATTTATCTTACTCAACTCACCAACTGAGGCCAAATCGAAATGTTCTAGTTCAAATAAAAACTAGTTGAGACATACTTATAGAGATACCAGTCCAATTTGCGACAGATTGAAGAATTCAAAACCAAAATATGTACATTTGTATCGGTATTAGAGATAAAGGTATTAATAAGAGCGTTGTTATTCACGTTCTTCTCAAATCATGCAAAATTATAATTGGTATGTGATAATTTGATCACTTGTTAGTTTGCATTATATGACCCATTTTTGGTTTGTTTATTAGTAGCGTTTTTTCGGTCTGAATTTGGCGAAGAATACATTTTTGAGTTCAAGCAATTTGTTGCTAAACATTCACATTTTCATTTTTCTGAAATATCATAATCACTTGAATTTTGTGAACTACAAGAAGAAGGTTACAGTTTAGTGTTGTTGAAGGTTTTAGAGGAGGTACTGTGCTGGCGAATTTCATAAGCAACGAGTTACCTTTTTCGTTGGACAGCTTGGTGATAGTATTAAGATAGGCTGGAGTTACACGCTCCGAAAAGACGAGGCCAACCAAACTTTTAAATTAAAGCTAAACAGCCAAAACGGCTAATGTTTTAAAATAACGTAATGCTGTGCACTATAGCCGATTTTCAACTCTATTGGCATTTGAAATTGGCAATGGTTAGGAAAAACGCAGATACAACTAGGTATCAATTAATTTGAAACAAAGTTAGAGGAAATTTACATGGCCCTGATCGGTTTTGGGGTGTGTATTTTCTCTTTAACAGGAAATATATATTTTGTCTCTTGACAATATACTTATATGTTTGAGGGATTTGCTATTCAGTTTGTATTTTTTTAGGTTCCTAAATATCCGAAGCTATTACAAATTGAGAGCACAAAATTGGTGAGCTTGAAAGTATTTTAAGAGCTTTGTCAAGGAGCTATGTAATGCTGCCGGAATACATCGTTGGGACGGAGTTTTTGAGCAATCAATTTAGGTCACCCCGACGCCGAGGGATCAGCTTTGCCACACTGGCGAATAATGGTGGCGAATAATGGAGGCGAATAATGGAGGAGTTTGAGTTCTCCGGAGGCTGGTGTCTTTCTGCCGATTTAAAGCTTTATAAGCTCCTTGATTAACGAACTGCATCATGTTTGCCCGCTGGCGATGCAGTCGCTTCTGCAGAAACCTCATTAAGGCATGAACTTTCAGTTAATTTCAACAACGCACAAAGTTATTAGAACTAAACAAATGTTAAGAGCGAAATTCAAATTTATAACAAGCGGTTGATGCCTGTAATTACATGTCTGAAGCGGAAATTTAATTATGGATAGTTAGAGATCATAGAAAAAATTTTTATTCTTCGAAAAAAGGGAAACTCTATTTAGCGTCTTCACTTGCACATGGAAGCAAGATTATGAGAAATTATAGGTGCCATTATTGGCTAAGCCAGTCTCCAGTTTCCCAAAAAGGATTCATGTCATTCAAATAGAGGCCGCTAGTCAGCCTATTGTGCATATTTTCAGTAAATGAATTGTTTCACTTACAAGTTTGTTTTCTGCATAGTGTACGGAATTTAAACTCCATACGGAAAGAGTCGTTTGATATTGTCCGGATGATATCCATAAGAAAGAAAACCGTTAGTTCATGCTATTACCTTATAATCTAGAAAAGAATATTTCTGTTGCTACTGGTTGCTATCATGAAGTGTATCTTAGTAGAGCCAGTATCAAATGTTCAAGCATCTTCTGGCATGGATGTGGTTAGGTAGATAGTTTTTTTATTGCTTCTGTTTTATTGGAATATAGCACAGATGGATTGTTCATTTGTTGCTAGCATTAAGTACTAATGAAATTCAAGGATTATCATGCAAATTCATAATACACTTGTTCATACATAAACAGAAAATAATAATGCAATACACCTGCTTGAAAATATAAAAAAGAATGTCAATATTTTGCTTTAATTTTTACTAAACAACCTGATGATGATTAGAGCATGAATACACTTTTCAGTACTTGAATACACAGTGAGCATGAATTCACAATTTCAATAAACTATTAAATTATACTCCAATAACTTATAAACTACTATATAATAAACTATTATCGAAATTTATCAATTAATTTACGCTCAATAATCAGAAAACTATGATAAGAAAGTTGTTCTCGTAGCCATCTTTGAGTTATAGATCGGTTCCACCCCATGATAGCAATGAAAACAATATCGCAAAGAAGCTTGAGCATGTAAAGTTTGAGTTGATTACATACTATATAACATTTTATGTAAAGAAAAATACGAGTAACTATACTGCTAGCAATACTTCTACTAAGCAAACTGGTATACATTGTTTTAGCTTCTTATATTGCTCGGATATTAGCTATTGTAACTGATATCCTAATTTGTATTTTTAGAAAGTTAGCGAAATTTATAAATTCCAACATGAAAAAGAGTAAATGAATAGACTGAAAGTTGCCCACCTTCAAACAATAGAGGCAGAACAAAACATGGTTAGTCCCATAAAGTTACCGCCAAAAGGTAATTTCTATGATTAGAATTTTAAATTAGATTTGAATGTTGTTTGCTAGTACTAATGTTGTAAGAAAATGAACTATATGACGTGTAATACAACCATAAGTACTTTAAGTTGCTATTTAAAACGGCTACTTATAATAAATTTAAGAATAACAAAGCTCAGTTGAAAATGATAGTGCCTACTTTGTGGAAAATATGACTTGCATTTTTCTTCTAAACATAAACGCGAGATCATTGTTGGAAAAGTATTCCTACTTTGAGGCAAAACAACTCAACCATCAGATATTATTTTCATAAATTTTACTTCACCGTCGAATCACTATAAATTTAATAGAATATCCATTGAATTTGTTCAATAATTTTACAGCTCTTTTGAAAGAAATTCCTGGACTAACGACTATGAACATCGTGAAAAGTCTTGTGACGTAGCTATAATTTATAGTTCAACTTTACTTGGAGCGTTTGTTCAATTTTGATTTGCTTATTGCTACGAATTATGACTTACGAATTATGCACGAATTATGCACGATATATGCATTAATATCCCCATAGGCGAGCAGTTTGAGCCACTTACTATGGATCAACAGGCTATCGTTAGCTCTAATCCATCCACTGAGTGAAACATCGCTCTGGGACCCATTCGGGGCATTGCATATTGCCCGGCTTTTAACATATCAATTCGCGCAAGATTCACAGCACCCTCCAAACACAAACCAAAAGCATCGAGGAGATGACGTTGACATAAAAACTAGATTGTCATATATCGGCTTAGAGATATACTTTTTGGGTTACAACTTAGCGAAAGTGTTTACCTTCTCCCAGTCGCCAGTGACGACGACAAATTCGAATTCTAACTTACCTGATCGGCGATGTCCTCTGTTTTCGATATATACTCATTCGGGATGTTCATGGCGATAAATTAATCCAGTGATTAGAATAGAGCTGGGCACTGACTCTACACAAAATCCTCGTCTTTTCTCAAGTCGAACGGGTGAAAGTGAATGACATGAAGTGTTGAATCGTAGAGGACTATGGAATTTGCCAACAAGCGGCGACGAGTTTCACCTGTGTGTTTCGGTTTCGTTCCGGACTTTGACAGATTGTCAAAAATATGATGTGGAACTTGGCCGATTGAATAGAATCGTGGCGTTTCCGTTTCATGTTGTTAGTAAAGAATATTATTTTCTCATAATATACTGTTTAAATGTAAATACATGGTCTGGAAATTGAATGAAACTGCTTAAAATTTACATAGCTATAGTAACTACTGAACAGCGTTTAGTTAGCATATAAGTAATTTTGGAAAATATACGAACAAGTGGAAATTGGGACTTTGAAAAGCACAATGTATGTGGTACTGCACGAGTCAAAAGTGCTGTCTGCTCTTGAAAGCAAGAAAGCAACAACTACAAAATTGTTTGACATTGACAGTTCGAATTTGCGAGTTGATGTTTGGTATTTTGTACTCTGGCGCTAAGTAAGCTGATTGTGCGGAAATTACTATCCAAAATGATCGAAATCACATGCAACGACCGTTTAGGAAAGAAGGTAATGATTTTTGTTTTCTAGGTGGTTCATTAGCGATAATTGTTTTTCAATGTATTTCTAGGTTCGTGTGAAATGCAACCCGGACGATACAATTGGTGACCTGAAAAAACTGATTGCCGCACAAACTGGAACGAAGAGTGAAAAAATTGTATTGAAAAAATGGTACACTATTTACAAGGATCCGATAAGACTAAGCGACTGTAAGTAAAATCCCGGACATAACGTTTTTAGAATACCAGCAACTGCGTGCTTGATAGTAGTTGCAACGTCAATCTGATAGGATAAATGTTCTAGTACCCGGACAGTTAGTGCCTTTTTTTAACTTTAGTTCGGTATTACTATTTAGAAGCGTAATATTTGGTTAATATGCAAGCTTTTTCACACATTACCATTGGTTGTCGGTCTTTAGAACCAAATTTGAATTCAATCAAAGAAATAAGTACATATGCTGATATTCCAAGCAAATGAACTTGAGTCAAATTGTGCTAGTATCCGGACACCTTGAGTCAGTACTCGGACAGCTTTGAGCTACTAATCCAAGCAGTGCATATTTCATCTTCAGTTTAGTTTTTGGAAATAGAAACCTAAGCTTAGGTTTAAACATAAGCTTTTCCATAAATTGGATGTGGTTTTGATCCTTTTTCTTTGGGGTTTTTATTTCAATAAGATGAATTCAAGTAAATGAACAAAAGGTCACATATTTCTGTTATTAGTGCCATATTTCGGACACCATAAGTCAGTGTTCGGACAACTTTGAACTAGTATTCGGAACTAGTATTCGGGCTAAGCTCTAATTGCTAACTAAAATAGCGGTTACTCTATTTTACTAGAATTTAGGAATGAAATCTCCTTTAAGGCTGTTTTGTTGCGCGTGGATTCAAAATTGAACTTGACCAAACACTAAAATCTATAGTTTTAGTGTTCGGACAGGTGGTCTATTTTATTTAAAAGGGTGTAAATAGCTATCATACAAGCATTATCTTCTTTTAGAGTTTATAAGAGCTAATGTTAATCTTATCAAGTAACTAATATTTGCAATAGCACATTTGACTCATTTTTTAAGTATTCGGACGCTCTTCTCCGGATACTGAAAAACTGCTAAAAAACTTTTCTAGTCTCCCGGACACTAAAAATTTCCAATAATATTTCCATAAAATATGCTTTTGAAGCTAGGAAACTTTACACACAATGGTCTTTATGCATGCAGAAAAAAATTCCAGAATTTTAACTACAGAAAGGTAATAACTTACGTTTAGGAATTTCGCTTACCATTAGCAATAAATTAGGTGAGGCACGACTTTGACAATTAACATGCAGACTTCAAATGGTTAGCGCATTGTAGTCTGGCTGCTGATTGTTTATTTATTCAACCTTATGGTTCTGTCAAATCGAAAGGCACATAAGAATTAGTCAAAAAAGAAAAAATATCAGAAATTTAACATTTGAGTCAGAGTGTCCGGATAACTAGCACTGTCCGAAGAACTAATGCAGTTACCCTACTAATATTCAGAAGACCTTAGGGGAACGTCCCTTGTATCACATATATAAAATAAACAACGATCTTGGAAGTGCCAAAGTAGAACGGAATTTCGGTCAGTCGATAAGGTGACTTGTGAATACACAAACTGATGGAAATATTTTCTGAATGAATATGAAACGTTTTGAGTTTTTTCTTAAGCATTGAAGGATGGTTATACAAATTTCGAACTGATTTTCAACAGTAAACTCAAAGAAAAATTAGTAGATGGTATCAAACTATGCGTCTGAAACCCAAAACAATTTCATGTGTTTACTATTTCAGGGTTGGTGAGAAAAATATATTCATATTGGTAAATGAAAATTAGAATATTAGTTTGTCCTTATTCATTTCGATAAAGTTAAATGAAACGATTAAATCAAGATTCATTGAAATATGCCTCTCTGACTATTGGTAGAAGGGATCATATCCTATGAGCGTGGTGGCTATCTATGTTGTTCCTAGGTAGATTTTTGCAAGCTAAATGAAGGTAGTCCCAATATAATCCTTAAATAAACCATATTTCAATTTTAACTAAAACAAAGCTGTTTATTGTTCGAATTGTTTTTTCTCTTGTCTTTCCATCGAAACGAATCGAAAACGGTACAATCGCCGATGTTACCGAATATAATCAGCGTTATCCCAACTGGAGGCGTAACGGGTTCACTGCCAATGGGACGTTTGCCCATTGCTTCCTATGCATTTCAATTCAACAGCAGTTGGACGTTGTAGTTGTCACTGCCATTGGACATAAAACAAGAGGTCTGTTAAAAATTAAACACGTTTTTTTTTCTGGCGAGTTAAGGACTACTTAAAACGCGCGGATGGAATGCATTTCAAATAAACGAATGAAACGTTGAAAACACAAGATTCCGCAGCTTTAAGGTGAGAAATTCACTACTCTGGGCCTTTCCGAATTGACGACTTCGCATTCGTCTTCAGATTGTTATAACAGAAGATGACGTCAGATCAAGTTGAGCTTGTCGGAATTCAGTTATCTACGTTTTGAAATTGCACTCCTGTGTAACAGTTGACGAATTCAGGCTCTGATTTGACTTTTCTTTGGCTTGATGGCGTTTTGAGGCAATTTTACGAAGCAAAATCATAGATTTCGGATACCATGTCTTGGTCTACTTCAAACTACTGCCTCGTCTTGGACTGCTCCAGCTACTCTGCTGACGCCACAATCTGTCATTAAAAGCTGAAGATGAGGACGAAGACGTGAATTCGGAAACGCCCTGTGTGCTGAAAGAGAAATTTCCCATGATAAATCAACGAACAGGTAAACCCGTAGCGGAAATCTTAGTATCTGACTTAAAAGACTTTTGGCCGGAGCAATCCGCAAAAAACACGCCAATTTGTGATGGAACGGTGAACTTACGGATACTAAAAGTCGGACACAAAAAACCGTTTAAAAACGCAATGCGTTCCGGAAATACTGAACCGATACTATCAGGAATTGTAGTTCTTCAAAAAGAACATAAAACTTTCCAAACGTAATTCATGGAGAAAATACTGTGAGAATATCGAAGAAAGCATAGCTCGGCCGTACTAAAAGAATTGAATAATGTCACCCAAAAATAAGAAAGATAAATAATTAATGTTGAGCTCCTTACTACTAAAAATTGATTTCTTAATTATATCTGCCTCATTGAATCTTAAGTTTTTCATAAGCCGCGTATACAATCTCAGATCAAAAAAGGCGTTACATCGAAATAGTATAGTGTAAACGAGTAAACGACCTGTTTGAATTCGTTTATTTTCAACCCAATCTTGCTTCAATTCTGGTTTGTGTAAGCGGCTACCTTGAGCAAAACATCAAGCAAGTACATCGGTCCCACGACGGCCAGTCAATGTTTCTCCCAACCTTCATTCCGTTCAAGCACATGTACATACGAGAACGATGCATCATCCACCCAACGAAGCGGTAGCCGCATCATATCCAGCAAGTACGAGCAAAAATCAAGCAAAGCCACGGCCGAAATTGCGGCCCCAACCAAATTGGCAGAGTCTGATTACAGTTTACGCTATTCAAAATTCTACATATAGCTTCCATTCGAATCGTTTTCATACTAGCTATTTAGTTGGGATTTTTGTAACTAATTCTACAACCCGCATACAGATGAGTTAATGCAAAAATTTTGGCGGCCATCCGGAATTTGCTGGCTAAGAACAGCGTGCAGCGTAAACGCTCTGTTATGTTACTTTTTAGTCGATCATGCTTTCTGTTTCTGAAGAGATTTATTTTCTGTTAAATAGCATTGCATGAATAGGGAAAGGTCAAGTACGAGCTTTCTTACTGTAAAATGCCAATTTCTACTCCCCGCATTATATCCTTTCTCTTTCTTGACGACAATCCTCAAGCACATTTCGTGGTTTTATTGGAATATATTTTTGTACGAAGATCAAATTTTATTTGCTTTACCAAAAATTAAACTTGAACTTACGTTTTGGCCTATCCAAATTTTTATGCTACGAGTCATTCAGGTCACATTCAGGCTCTATAAAGACAGATGAGTAACGACAATGGGCAGGCAGGGCAACCAACCCTATACAGCATCGTATTTATATCCCATGCACCATTATGTGAAGAATTTCAGGCTAATCAGCTAAATATCTCTTTTAATAAAAAAGTCAAAGGTTTCTATTAAAAGATTTCCATTAATTTCTCTTCTATTAAAAGAATCAAAGTTGTGTCACATTTAACTAGGTCTTTCGGGTACGCAAATGTGTCGCCTAAATACTACTCATTAGTCCTATTATGTTTTTGATGCCTGAGTGCAGATATTTCTCACGAATGTGTCAATAGTGTGCGCCGAAAGATACAATTTTAGCTGACATCGTTCTGATAAATTTGAATCAAAGCTATGCACACCTATTTGTGAATCGATAAGATAGACTTCTCTGTTTTACAATCCATTCCATTGTTAATGAGATGCTTGCATTAATTGTATGAAATAAAATCTAATTAAATTTTCCTTGCATTTACTTATAAAATAAATATTAAAACATATAACATGCCACTACATTAAAAATTGTTTTGGTTTCTATTTGCAGATGAAATACACGATGGAATGAATTTGGAGTTATATTACCAATAAAGTGAAGTGAATTATATTTTGTCAATTTGAAGTGACATTGTTTTAAGTTGCTTGAGTTACAGTGAGTTGCATGATTTCTTATAACTTTCAATTTTGATATTAATAAAACTTAAAAAAAAAATAATTTTATAGTAGTCTCATGAATATTATATTACTCTATCATATAAAAATATGGTATATTCGAAATGTAAAAATACGATCAACTTATTTTACATTTAAGAAATTATCGGACTTCAATAGTATTTATTCACAAATGAAGCTAAAATTTAGCAATAAAAAAGCATCGTTTAACATTCTAAAACCTTTTCTCTTTTAAGTAAGCATAAAGTGGACACCAAACTTGACAGCAATATTCAAGGACTCAATGAATAAAAGAAAGAAAGGTGTAAACAAGGGAAAAGATTAACGATCTAACAAAATCTAACTATGAAACCCGACAATTTAGAAGTATTGGGACTAGTTGCACAGTAAAATAAATTACTCATTTATCATATACAAATAAATTATCATTTATTTTGTACGACAAATGAGTAATTTAGCCTGTTGTCTTTATAGGCTCATGCTTATTGAATTTAAACTTCGGATCAAATATTATGTCAAGGTATTTGAAGTTATCAACATTAAGAGGACAGCTAGTAATAGAGTACGAGAAAATCAAATGACACGTTTTATATGAAACACTTGTAGCTTACTAAGTGCAACCCAATGTGTCAATGAATCCTTTGATATAACTCATTCACTTTAGGTTAGTTTTTCACATGACTCAATTATCACCCACTTTTCGAGGAAAGTAGCGTTATTTCGGCGAGAGCAGTCAGAAGACGTCTTGTCTTCAATATATGGAAGTTCCAGCACGACAACGATCTCTAACATACGGCGATACACACCGGGAAGATTCTGGAGGATAACAACCTCACTATTTTAGACTGGCTATCACTGAGTCCGGACTTAAATCCACTCGAACACTTGTGGTGAGGCAGATAACAAACCATGAGAAATTTCCCAAAATTGTACCAATTTTTTTAAGCGGTGAAAGAAGCATGGGTATCCATATACGTGGAGAGATGCAGGTGACCTACAATTTTATGGGAACATTTTAAAATATTTACTTTAATAAAGGAATTTTAAAATAATTTTTGAGCTTGTAATTACGTGTCCGCTCGAAATCTCAGGTTTTTCTGGACTTTATTGTCCTGTCGTCCGTTTAGAGATAGCATCGGCTAACCCTTTACCTCGCCCAATTTCCATTGAAAAACTAACCTGAAGAGAATGAGTCATATCGAAGGATTCATTGACAAATTGGGTTTTTCTTAGTAAGCTACAAGTGCTTTTTATTATATATTCGCAGATATATATGACACTTAGGACCTTTCCGAATTGACGTCTTCGCCTTCGCCTTCAGCTTGTTATAACAGAATGTGAGTCTGTCCTAATTCAGTTATCTACGCATGAAAGTAGAGAACTATCTACGCCTTGTCATTGCTCTCCTGTATAACAGTTGACGAAGTCAAGTCCAAATTGACTTTTCTTTGATTTGATGGTTTTTTGAGGCAATGAAAAAGCAAAGCCAACGATTTCGGACACCTTGTCTTGGTCTGCTTCAAACTGTTAGAATAGCTTAGCTACTCTGCTGACGTCAGCAGGACGAAGACGTGAATTCGGAAAGGCCCTGAGAATCAGTTTGTTCTGCTGATATACGTGGCTATGTCGCTGAAATCAGCTTTGCGGAAGTTAAAGCGAATTGTGGAATGGATTTTGTTTTTCAAAGTATAATTGATGGAGATTTCAACAATAAGAAGATGATGATAAGGATCAGGAAGCACGTAAACGGGACAAAGGAGGCAGCAGCATTTTGGAAGATTAGACAATTCAATTTTTGCTAAATCCTTAAAGGGAAAAAAGTGTGGGAAAGGAATAAGTTAATATTGATTCATTAAGAAATTCTGCTACCTTTTAGACTGAGTAAGATGCAAACGTACAAAAAGAAAAATGAAATGAGAAAAAGCGTTGGTATCAAAAGAAATATTAGAAAACAAGAGATCTCTAGGCTAAGTTACTTGTTGCTTTGCGGATACTATCATGACATTACTGCTTGAAGGTTAAAAATGATGGTGAGGGGTGCAAATTATGCAAAATAATACTAGGGTTTTATGTTATATCTAATATCAGTGGATAGTGAATCTTATTTTATTTATACCAAAGAAGGTACAAGTTACATAAGCAATACAAAGCAAAATTGAAAATTAATATAATGTACATAAAAATCAAAAAATGAAAAATTAGATAAATTAAGTAATTTACAAATAAATCAATAACAATTAATAAATAACGAATAAATAAAACATTGATATATAGCTTAGGATAAGGGGTTGCGGGTGGCTTGGAAAAGGGAGGATTTGAAGGATAATTTGGAGATCATTGGAGAATACAGATTACTTATGCTATTGAATATCCTCCTACTTATTGGCTCATAGTAAGCTGCGTAAGTAGTGGAATGTGGATATTCCTTAAGTAAACGAGAGGACCTGGTTTTCCTTACAGGGCTATTTAGTACCATATTGCTATTCAGGAATTCAACTCTGATAATGCCTCTAATGACGTCGAATGTGAAGCAGGCCGAAAGCATCTTTCTTCTGGATGCAGGTTTTAATAAGTTTAGGTGACCCACTCGAAACTCATAAGGAGGAAGGGTTGAATAGTTCTCTCAATACGAAAAGTAAGAATTGCTTTTGTATGGACTCGAGTCTGTTACTGTGGGTTTCAAAAGCCGGATTCCAGCAAATGGAAGCATATTCGAGAATGGGACGTACAAGTAAGATGTATAAGGATCTTGTGACCCACAAATTACAAAATTCCTTGGCACGTCTTTTATTAAAGTCTAGCTGTTTGTTTGCACGGGAAAGTATTTGATCATAGTGCAATGCAAGGTGAAGCGGAGTTTCTCATCCAAGATAACACCAAGGTCAACAACGTTGTCAACTCGAGCTAATAAATTATTGCTGAGGAAGTACGAGTTATTTGAGACGGTGCATTTCGGGAAAAACTTATAACCTGGCACTTCGCAATGTTGAGAGAGAGCTTGTTTTCATTGCACCAATGATCAGGTGAATCAAGTTTAGATTGGAGAAAGAGTGCATCGGATTTAGATTTAACGATGTGATAGACTTTGAGATCGTCGGCATAAAGTAGATAAGGTATATTTGCTGTCACGTCAGATATGTCAGAAAGAAATATATTAAAAAGAAGTGGGCCAATATGGCTACCTTGTGGTACACCAGGGGTAGCAGAAATATTTTTCAATAAAAGTCCTTGAAATTTTATCAATTGTGTTTTGTTGCGAAGGTAGGAAGTCAGCCAGCTAAGCAAAGATCCGTGAAGTCCGAATTGCCGAAGCCTTAGAATTAAGGGTGGTCAAGTCTGTGAAAAGCTTTACTAAAGTCTGTATGGATTGCGTTAATTTGGTATCCTTTCTCCATTTTACACAGGACGTCTGAGATTAGTACTGTTAAATTAGGGGTAGTTGAGTGACCTTTTCTAAAACCATGTTGTTGCTCGTTCAGACGGGAGTCTACAAGTGGAGAAAGTTTATCGTAGACAATCTTTTCAAAAAGTTTCGGAATCGAAGATAAGATGGCAATGCCCCTATAATTTCCGATACAACGTCTATCACGATTTTTAAAGATGGGTGTGACATACGAAAGTTTCCAACAGGATGAAAAACTCCAGATGAAAATGATATGTTGAAAAAAATATGAAAGGGAGTTATAAGCTGCTCTACACACTTGCACAAGAAAGTTGGAGGAAGAAGATCGGGCCCAAGACATTTGTTGCAGTTGAGTTCCGAAATAGCTTTACGTATTTCGTCACGTATAATTTCGAAGTTGCCGACAAAAGCTGTAGGAGCAGAGTGAGAGAAAGAAAGGTGAGAGTTTGATGGGTCTGGTGTATTAAAAATATTCTGGAAACTATCTGCGAATAAATCACAAATCTCATTAGCAGAGGAAGAAGTGATATCATTAAAGAACATCGACTATAGATAACCAGTAACTTTTCGCTTCACATGTAAAAAATCATAAAATTTTTTCGGGTCGCGGATTATATTTTCGACGGTTTTCTTAATGTAATTGTCATAAACCTCGCGAGACTTTTGCTAAAAACTGCTTAGCAACTTCATTATGTTCTTCCTGAATAGCAGAACTAACGTCAATATTGTTTTTATTCCGCTTATAAAGTTTGTTTCTACGATAAATTAGTTTAAGTCCGGTACATTGAATTTCTTCAAAAATACTAACATGTATAAAGAGTTCTAAAATGTATTGTGATGTTCCACGAAAGAAACCGATTAGGCTATGAATTTCCTATTAATCTTGAAAATGAAATGGCTTCAATCGCCTGACTATCAGCTGACTGACTTTTAACTGCCAATATATTTAGGACATAGATGAAACACATTTCACCAATGTTAAACGACAAGATAAAATAACAGTTAGAAATGGAGTCGACAAGTAGCTCTAGTGTGAACGAGATTCTTTCCATGGAAGAACTGGAAATATGTCACAAGTGATCCATAAGGTTGGATTGGGTCTAGACAATTAATAATTGATATAAAATATTTTAAAGAAACATTCAAGATGTATCGAGGAATGGCTGGTTCTACTTTTATTGGGCATGACGTCTGACATCTTAGTTTGGAAAACCTCGAGCTATGTAAAGGAAAGGGTGGAGTAGTCTTATCTTTACCACCACACGGCATCACAGATCATCCTGACCTCAACATCGTTAATGTTTCCGATTATAACAACTAGGCTCTATTAGACTTTAATTTAAAGAATGAAATTGTTAAAAAATTCTTTGCATTTGTTATTTGATTACTTCATTCATGTGTTACATATTAACTTGCGGTTTCAATACGTCAAACTCACATACACATAGTAAATATATGCGTTTTCCGCGTATGAATTAACACATCATTTTGCGGACTGAATTCCATTAAAACCATACATATGTTACAGGAAACCTATAACTCATTTAAGATTTACAGCTCATATATCAATAAAAACCCTGTAATGCGCTTGATGCTTTCAACCGACATTACTCCTTTCTGTTCAACCCACTCAGCTCCCACGTATCACAAAAGAAGGTTAAATGGAAAGCTGATTTGAGCAAAGTTGCATTAAGGGGGCAGGATGGTTTCCAACTTAAAAAAAAAAAAATTTTCAATTATTTTTTTATATGAAAGTACAATATCTCAGGAATATCCTCTGAAAATTTCAAGTCAATCGGACTAAAACTCGCAGAGATACCGGTTATTTTATGATCGTGTTGCCAGGTATATTTCAACGAGAAACCGATATAGTCTAGCTCGAAACTCCGAACTACATTTTTGAAGTCGGTGCGTAACATAACTCAAAAATTAATGCACCGATCTCAATGAACTTTGCCGGACATCTTTAATATGATAAATACTCGCGGATGAACGATCGTTTTTTTCAAAAAAAAATTTTTACTATTTTTTACAGGCAATCATAGGCTGATTTTTTATGTGAAAATGGTACCTCCAAATTGAAAACCGCACCAAAAATCGGAAATCGCATATTTTTCAACATAATTTCGTTCATCCGCGAAAAAAACTAATATATTAAGTAAATCACTTCGATTTTTGGATTTCAGATAACACTGTCAGGCCAGGTTTTACGCACCGCACGACGCCTTTTTTTCGAAGCGCCTTTGATCTACTGCCACCACGGGATAAATAATTAATATTTTTTTCTACAATAATTCCTACATACTCTCAAAATATAGTTCTTTAATGTGTTATAAAAAATTAGTAATTATTTTCACTCAAAGCTGAGAAAAAAAATCGCAAAAATCGGCTTTTCTTCGGCCTCGGAAACCATCTTGCCCCCTTAAATTATAGAAGAATTATTCTGTCAACCCGAATAAAATATTCACGGACAGTATAATGTCATCCGACAATTAGCCGTTATCGCGTCGTGCATTAGTAAAACACGATTATCGTTTTAATTTCGAACCGTTAATGTTTACGAGGGCAACGAAAAAGTGATAGTCGAAATCGAGTCGTAATAATAATTAATTATAATAGTTAGTCTCACAGTTTTATTATGAAAAGAACAAAAATAATTAATAAATTAACAAAACGCTTAATGCGTGTTCTGTTTTGCCCCGAGAGACAGGTTCCATTGGCACATACCATACGCGATGAACTGCCAGCCGGCCGGCTAGCTGGGCAAACGGATACACTTGCTGTGTTGTCGAAAAGCGGGCGTTTGTGCGCTTCATTAGATAAAAGCGTCCATGTTAAAACGTCCGTTCTGGACTCATCGTTGGTTATGGGCCACGAGTGTGTTTTATCTGTTAATGGAACAGATTAAAAAGTGACAAAAACCTGAAAAGTTAATCTAATTTACGACCATTTAGTTGAACAAAATGTTTTGACACTTTTTCTTAGGTCAGGTTTTTGGTTTTAGTTGAGATCGAGGTCTTTTTTTTTTTGTTGGCTGCGGCTTGTTGTTCTCGCCTTTTGTGTTGTTCTTGTTTTGCCTGGGTATACTTGAGGCCGTTAAGATAAGAGGCATGCATGAATTTATAGTTTCTTACAATGAAGGTGTACGGAAATGATTATGTGTAAAGGAAGTTTAAATCGGAGTGTTATATTGAAAACAGATTGAATATATATAATACACTGAAAGAAAAGAATTCGAAAACAGATGATTAAGATTTGGAAGAAAAGTCTAAAATTGTAATTTTGATTAGCTGATATTAATAATCAGCTTTAGTTGAGAAAGGGTCAAATGTTTCTTGAATTGCTAGCAACTGAAATCGAAAATTGAACTAATATAATTTATATGAACCTTTAGTTTCCAAAAGTATAATCAAGTGACTGGAAAGTTTATTTATTTTTATTGTACGAAATTTCTAAAACCAGTGGAAGAATTGAGTAATGCTATCCAAGAGTAATTGACTATTTATAAATTACGGAAACAACGAATTGAATTAGTGGGCTGAAATCTTACCAATTTCTTTAGAGCATTATGACTATTTCTTTATACCGAATACCTAATTATTTTTTCAGTGTATGGTTTAAAGCACCATCTGATAAATGCCCGAAACCCAAAACCCAACAACGAGTTTTTCTTCAATATTTATTATGAAACTTATGTGACCGCCTTCTTATGAAGCCTAACGAAGAGTTGGCGCTTACCCAGATAGTATTTATAGAATCGTCAAAAATGAATGAGTTATTTATTCAAAAGTACTACTATAGGGCTGAGGAATTAGTTTGTAGCGTTTTTATCAAAAAGTTTTATTTGAATAAAAAACAATCATTCAAACAATAAATTAATCAATAATATATTCGCCGTTGTAGTTTATGACATGTAACTGTCTCTTGACCAATTTGCTGATTCCGCCCCACTAAAAATCGCCCGGTGTCGAAGAAGTTGTTGAATCAGTCTTTGAGGTCCGCCATCGTGGAAGGTAAAGCCTCTCATTTGGTTCGACGTTGAGCGGAACAGGTGATAATCGGTTGGTGTCAGATTTGGAGAGTATGATGGATGCTGAATAATTTCCCCCCCGAGCTCTTGACGACTTCTGCAACATGGGGCCTGGCGTTGTCGTGAAGTAGAATGGTTTGCAGCGGAATTACCCCATTTACGCAGCGCAGTTGATCGTACTGTTAATCTTGAGCATCTTCCAATGCAACTTACCCTTCCAATCCCACCGAACGCAGATCATGGTCTTATTTGGGTGGAGGTCGTCTTGCTTGACTCTCGGCTTCGGTTTATCTCCTGGATGCACCCACTCTTTTCTTTGTTTCATATTGATGTAGAGCCATCATTTCTTATCTCCCGTGACGATTCGGTACAGAAGACGTTGCTTGTGTCCACGTGTTGCTCGGTGTCGGGCAAGATGTTGAGAAGCAATTTCAAGGCATTGTTATTCTCGGTCAGCTCGTGGGGCACACAGTCTCCCAAATTTTTGGAAACTCAATTGAATGAATATGATTGAGATCATCTTCTGATAGTAGTTAATTTGAGTGGCCAATTCACGACTTGTTTGGCGACCGTCCTCCTTCAAAAGTGCTTTGAGACGCTAATCATCGAATACCAAAAGTCTTCCGCTGCGAGACGAGTCGTCTAGGTCAAAGTCACCTTTTTAAACTTCGCAAACCATTTCCCTGCTGTAGACTTGCCTATGATATCGTTTCCGTAACCTCGATGGATGCTGGTTTTTATCTCCTGCATACTCCCTTTCTAAGCCTAAAAAAGATTCAACTATTCAAATCAATGATTAGGACAATGTCGTAGAGCAGAAAAACCTCTTTCGAATAAATATAAACACTTGGCCAAACAGCAAACAAATCGTATTAGAATAGAACACATAAAATCTTATGAACTTATTCCTCAACACAACAAATCGAGTACTTCATCTAATTGTGGGTCGGCTGCTTTCTTTGGTTTCAAAGAAGTACACTTGCAGGATTATGTAAGATTTTTACTCCCTAAAAAACATGATCCGCTGATCACCGAAGCTCGAACCGAGACCGCTTTTAAATTACTTGGGTTCGTCCGCCCAATAACTTATTTTCGGTAGTATGGTTCTGGTCTACCGATAGATTGTTGAGTTTTATGCGTGCATGCTAGAGTTCTTAGGTTCATCAATAAGCCTGCTGTTTTACGGGAGGTGCCCTTCGGCGTGGTATTGAGCTCACATTTGCTTGATTTCCAGGGATTTCTCCTGTCTAGTTTAGCTATGTTCCTCGGGCTTTGGTTTCCTCCGAGCATCTGCATACTATAAAGCTGCATAGCCCTTAGAGTCTGTGTAAATTGTCTCAGACTTCGATCTTGGATATGGTTCGCTAATTATTGTGATTCAGTCTTTAGATTCACACTCTAGTAAGCGAATCTTCCGCAGTGCGACAACTCTGCATATTCCCTTGCAGAACTTTCATATGCGAAGCTTTTTCTTCAGCGATTCAAGCGCTTCTCTGAAAACTTTGCACGTTCCTGACCCCAGAATGTGATTAGCTTCTTCTATTTTTGCCTGATCATTGTATAACGAGCAGAGTGGTATGTGTGCTATGTGCTATGATCTGGCCCTTTGCAGTCTTCGTGTGGTCGTAGCACGTGCGGTTGTAGCAGCGCACCACTGCGGGCCGTCTTCTCATGCTTATTACCTTCATAGATTTTGCAACCTCCAGCTCTAATACGGCTTTCCTCTATTCCCTTGAATTTTAAGGTAGCAACGTCCTCGATTCTGACGTTTTCTACTAAAGATATCAATTTTGGGCTTGGAGATTGGTTTCTTAATCTTCCCGAGACTTCCGATTGCCGTTTAAATGACATCAGCAAATCACACGATTTCCTTGCATTTTACAAGTGTCACCACCACTTTACTGTCCATCGTGTACTTGTGCCCCTGCTTTGCTTGGGTTCCGTGAATTTGCTGAAGAGTCTTCGCGTAAAGTTTCGAGGCTTCTTGCACATTAACCCTAGGAGCTTGTCATCTCTGTCCCCTACGTTGGTCTGTTGTGGGCAATCATATTATGGGCAATTTTTTAGGTGATGTATCGGAGATTAAACTCACCTGCTGACCGTTACCCTTTTGAGATATTTTAGCCACGAATTCAGTGAAAATTTTGGTCAGTAAATTTTCTGTCGGTTCATGACCTAGCAGCGCTCTCTCCATTCAAGTGACATTCAGACGCCTTTGCCCGTTTTTGTACCCTAGCTAGTGCGGTGCGTAGAGTTTCAGCTGGCTCTTTGTTTCAACGCTTTTGGGGCAGATCTCCCATTCGACTGAGCTCTAGTTCAGCCTCCGTCCAATTTGACCTCAATCACTTCGAGAGTTTGCTGAAGTGCCAAAAGACTGGTTTTCACATTTGCTGAGCATCTCCTCTTCCTGCGCAATTGGTTGGGCGATATTAGCTTAGTCATTATATTAGCTTTTTTCTTATATCTAGTCCCAGAGTGCTACAATCACTTTACCAAGCTCACCAAGTCAAAATCGTAGGTAGAAATCTTTGTCCATGTATGCCAGGCCGTGCCGTTAGATATGCCATATCTGTGTCACAGCACCGCTGATAGCAGTCTCCCGACGCATCAATGATGATAAAGAAATTGACAGGTAAGAAGGGTTAGTAGATTTTGATGATGGCTGTAAAGGGAAAGGGAAATAAGCAGGAAAGAGTTCAAGAGTAAAGGAATATCTGAGCATATGAAACTTAAACCATGCAGGGTTATATTTGGTGGGATTCAGAGAGTTCAGCTATTTATTGGTATTTAACTTGAGTTTGTCAGTTGGTGTTTTTCCTTCTAGCTGTTTTTCCAATTTTAAAGTCGGGGGACATTGGTAATGTTGCCAACAACCGTACTATATCCCTCCTGCCTTGCTTTCCTAAGTTGCTTGAGCGGATCGTTCATGAAAGAATTCACTTATTTGCTAAAAAGCAATATGGGCTCATTAAGGGACGTTCAACGACTACTAGCGGAATTCACTAACTTGCTTGCGTGTACTTCGGACAACGGTCTACAGTCTGATGTTATTTGCACTGAATTCGCGAAAGCATTTGACAGGATAAACCACTCAGTGCTGTTAGAAAAGGTTTGTAATTTTGGTGTTTCTAGTTCAATTATATGATATTATCTAGTTCCCATTATCGTACCTATCGTGTTGTTTTTAATGATTGCTCTCCCTCCCCTTTCTGTCCTACTTCTGGCGTTCCCGAAGTTTCCATCCTTGATCCCTTCCTTTTCACGTTGTGTTTTTTTCAATGATCTTCCTTGTATCCTCTATGGCAGACCATATCCTCCAAAACCGTCCATAATTTGTAATCCAGTAGACTCAAGTCGGGGCAGAGGGAAAATCATCTGTTCTTAAAAATGCAGGTACGTGTCGCTCAAGCCGGGCCTAATTGGTTCTGGTTTTGTAAGCCGGCGCCAAATTTTGCTGGAACACCCAATGCTGGTTTTGAAACATGGTTTCGCTGAGAGGCTCAAAATCTTCTCTTGTTACTCTTTTGTAGAGGCTTTCACGCCTTTTTCGCAAAAAAGCGCTCAGTGGTGCTATTTTTCTACTGACTGCTATTTTTTTTGTCAACAACACAAAGTCCATATGTCAAAAACGCCATGCGTTCAATACTCACGGCGCAGTATGTGCTTTCAATGGTGTGACAGTATTTATGCCCCTGCTAGGTAAATAAATAAATAATGCTCACATAAATTTTAATAAATTTGTGTCCTGTTCAGGTTTCAGCTTCAGATTTCAGCAGCATGTTTTTTTTCTAGTTTGAGTGTAAATGAGTTTCTCTCCTATTCGCACAAGCCATGGTCGCCACATGATTGCTTGGCTTGTTCAAAAGAAAAATATTTTTAGTATGAATATCAAATTTGTAAGGAATGTTACTAAATATCAATAAAAACTTGGAGATTTCGTCCGGTAGTATGAATCGGTTGTATAGGGTATGAGCTCTCCCACACTGGGCGCCATTTTCTATGTGATGATTTCATTGCAATTTATGCTGTTCCTGATTTCAATTAAATGTGTCACTTGATTAAGTGTGCGAAAAAATTCACACTATTTGCATAATTCATATTTTAGTTGGAGCGAATTGATCGTACTATGATTTCTTCCAAATTTACGTCTCACGAACAGTGAGTAAATGGTTCCGAAAGATGTGAAAAAAATTGTTCAACCTTAAAAAAACTCACATCCAACTGTATTTAGAAACTTGAATAGAAAAACCTTACATTGAATCGTAGAAGCTATGAATCATTTGAAAGTCGTCTGAAATACGCATATTTTACTACAAAAATAATTTTACTACGAAAATCCTATGATTAGGTTCTTTTTTAAATAGCTCATCCAAATTGTTTTGTCCGTTTACCTAGCTAACCGACAACACGTACCTTTTCCCACAAACATTCTTACATGCATTCTTAAGTTGTACAACCTTTTAGGACTTGTTGCGACCATATAGAAATACGTATGGCGCTAAAGAGAAGAATGTTCTGTCCTGCTTCAAGGTGATATATTGTTATGGAGCAGAGAACAGGTTATAGGAGATAAGAGCCACAGATACAAGCAAATTAAAAGGTTTGTTCATTTAGGAAGGTCATTAAAATGAGTTTGGACATGATGCTCGGGATCGATCAATACGTTAAGTTCCGTGGTCGACTCGTCCAAGTCACGATTCGCTCTTTTATCTTTCCCATTTCATTCATTTCCTGTACATTCAACGATCCCACTCGCTGCTTTCATCTCGATTTTATTGCCCATATTGCTTACATAATTGAGATAGATAAAGACATTGAAGGGCGATTAGAAATAGATTGAGAAGGTGAGGACATTATATGTTACCACGATATTAGCTTTTCGCCGGGATATGATTTCAAAGAAGAAAATCTGCCTAAACGATTTCAAATATTATTCTAAATTTCATGTAAACAGGGACGCAAATATTTGTTTGAGTAATAACTTTCAGAAGAAAAAAACGTTCGAAGTCCTCATATGCAAGAATTTTTTTTTCGCAAGACCTACATTGTCCAACTACCTGATTGCTAAATTATAGACTGGAAGTATTTCTTGACCTAGCCTGAACTTGCCATAACGATGATAAGTATGCAAATGCAAAGTAAATAGCACTTTAACGATAGCCGTTATAATCAAAATGATCCAGCCCACCCTAATAACAGCAACCGGCCATATATTTAGTTAAACTGAGCTGAGTAACGTTTAAAGTGCTGGGCTGATATTTTTGTGTTGAAGCCTTACGGATGGTCTGATAATATTCATTCAAGCGAAAATGTGGTTTTCATCATTATGCACATATGTATGCATTCGGAAAATTCGAAAGGCTTGTGAAATTGCACGAAGCATCAGCTAAACTAACATTTCACATCGGCAAATTACTGACACGTAAAGTTTTAAGTGTTTTCCGGACTCGAAGGCTTCAGATATGCTATTGCGGATGATTTAGAGCTTTTGATATTTGAATTCCTTGCAAAAAGAATGCTACTACGTACGTGTATGAACAATAGAATATACTCTGGTGCTATTGTTCAACTTAGTTTTTCGAGCTTTAAGATTATTTGAGGAATTTGATTATCTTCTTGTCTCCATCTCTAATGCGAAGGCTATTGAAAATTGAAGGGTGCACAATCCCCGTAATGATGAATAATTTCTAATAAGCATTAATTACAAACCATTTGCACTTCTAAAAATTGCAGCTGGAACACCACTTTTCTCACAGCAGCGTTACCTTCCTTGGACTCCAAGCCCTAGGACTAAATTATCGTTGCAAATTATACCTTACAGATACATCGGTCAGCGAATCTAATGTTCAAATAACAACTATGATTAGTGACAATATATTTTACCCTATTAACACCACCAGTCCCGATAGACACATGGGATCCCATACCTTTGAGGTTGTAGAGGCGGTACAGCTTGAAAATAAAAGACTGAATGAATCGTGTATCAGAAAATCTACGACCAAAACTACCCAAAGTTGAGCATTTAGCTGACCATTTATCTGACTTTGTGCCGTCGACGTACTTGTTATACATACTTATAACTGCCCCCATGTCCTCATTAATTCTCGGCCGTTTCAAGGCAACAAAATACAAGCGATTATCGCGGGCAGGTGGAATTTAATAGCCGTTTGTCGTGCAATGACCATCGTATTCGGTCGTTTGTTGTTGGTTCCTACAATGCACATTTAAATAACTATTCGTGGCTCATTTCCTTTTTGATGTATGAAGACTTTTTAAGTAGCCTTTAAGGAATTTCGTGTGCTTTTGTGATGGAGGATCGGAGTGAATTTGGATTAGTTGGGTTCGAATCAACGTTGGTCATATCGTTGTCGTAAATGACCGCGTGGACGAAATTAATAAATTTTTACTGTAATTTAATTAAACGTTAATTTCTGTGCTACGCATTAATGTAAATGATTCGATCATGGAAAGTATTCGATGAACTCAAGAGCTGTTTGTGTTTTGGGATTCGTTTTTAAGACATGTTGTATTACGTAGTTGTCCCCTGAATGGTTGAAAAAAAATGTGCTACATTTTTGAATAGGATGTCTATTAAATTTTCGTTCAATAAATAATTTCTTTTTGTTACTAACTTAAGTAGCCAGTAAACATAAAAAGAACAAGGTTATGCATCAAATGTTTATAAGGGTGTAGTATAGGGTGGTTTTTGTCGCGCGTGATTCTCCAGAGATATTTGACAGTATTGTTCGGCAAATCCATCATGAACAGGGGCGGATTTGGCCATTTCGCCGCCCTAGGCCTCAGAAATATTTGCCGCCCTTTTCGCGAATTATATAATATGTAACAATTTTTTTTTTTTCGATTCCCTAGAATACTTCACTGTTTTTCGTTGCACCCGAGCTCACAAAAAAAGAATAGCAGAGCAAAACCGGCACCGGTTCGTTCGTAAAAACTATCTATTATTGCGCCCTTGTCACACAAATAATTATTAAAATGCACACACGGTAAGGAACCTAAAAGTACCTAAAGAAAAAAAGAATCCAAAAATACCAATTTTTAACAGTCCAAAACCGTATTACACCTTTGGATCGCATATAATTCCAACGTCTTCGCTAAAAATTTTATAAGTATGTTTACTATTCCGTTCAAAGTTTGCTTTTGCACTTGACTGGAGATCAACTATGAACTCGACTATTGTAAATTAATGTTCGATATGTTATTAGTTAAAGATGAACCCGAAATATTTTGACCTATGTTTTAGATTTCATTTTATAGAAATTTTTTTACAGAAATTAATTTCAGCAATGAAGTACAATTTAAAAACACGTCAAAAATATAGAGATTCGCATGCAGTTGATATACCCTGTACCATAAAAATATATAAAAAAATTCTCTGAAAAATCAATGCACGCAAATATTTACCACTGATAAGCTTTTCCTAAATTGAAGAGGTATTATTTGGGTTCTTTTTAGGATCTTTTTAGGTCTTTTTAAGCCTTTTTTAGGTATTTTCAGACACTTTCTAGGTACTTATTAGGTATTTTTGAGTTTCTTTGGTCCTTTACCGTGATCGTATTTCGGTATTTATTATAAGTCAAACTTTTTAATGTCCGAAAAAAATCATTAGAGGTGAGTTTCGCGTGCGTTGATTTTTTACAGAATTCGGTTGACTTGAGGTGTTAGCCTCATTCGACTCAGATATATGTACATATACAACAGAAAAAAAACTGCCGCCCAAAAAGAAAATCGAAAAGGGGCCGCCCCAAAAAAAAATCGAAAATTTGCCGCCCCCGCAATATGCCGCCCTAGGCCCGGGCCTACTGGGCCTAGTGGTAAATCCGCCCCTGATCATGAATCAACTTTCGCATGAAAAATGACTTCAAATTATTTATTTTCGGTACGAAAATGGGTGGTTATTCAAGCAAACGTTTCACGTTTTAATTCTAATTTATGGTCAACATAATCGATCAAGTGAGATTGCTATTACTGTCCTGGTTAAAAAAGTCAGTGACCATTTCAGATTTATGGCAATCTCTTATCAACAAATGTGAAAACAAAAATATAGCGGCTGTGGATGAGACTGATCGTGAGGATCCAGAATGTAGTCCAGGGAAATTTAACATGGTGCTTTGGAAAAACCCAACGTGTTGAACAAATTGTCAAAAGTCCCTATCGATCCGCGTGCTGCGTTACTTTTTATACGGTCACCTAAAGTGACCTTTCCTAAATATCTCAGTAAGGATAACGTCTAAAGAAAAACAATGTATGAGGATTTTGTAGCTTAAAAAATGTTTAACAAAAATGATTTGATAATTTTTTCTTGTAACTATAACCGTTTTTGAGATACATTGATCTAAACATTTGTAACTCACAGTATCCACTTTCTCGATGGCATGTTGACATTATCCGATTTCGATTACGACTTGGAATGCTTGTGAGTTTGTTTTTCTTTATTTAAAAGGCCCCTAAAAAAACATGTAAACAAACTTATCTACCACATTCCAGGACAGGTGGAAAAGTGTGCTCCGAAAAATCCCCCCAAATGTTTACATCAATATACACTCAAAAAAAATTTGGTTGAAAATTGCCCTCATAATAGTAGGAAACTGGTTTCCTACCATTAAAGATGTAAATTTACAAAAGTGCGGAAAAAGAATATTTTTTTATGACCAAATCGTGTAAATTTGCCCTAAAAAATGGTGCAATTTTATGGCTTTGGCGCAAAGGTGAATAGCAAACTAGTAAATTTACACTCTTTTTGCTTCAATTTACAAAAAGCTGTGTATTATTCAGCTGATATGACATAAAAGCAAAAAATGCACATCTAATGTGTAAAAATTATTTTAAACGAAAAAAATAAATACATTTCCTATCATCAAAGTATTAATTATAGACCCACTTTTTAGAGTGTATATCAAAAACGGTTATGGTTACAAGAAAAAATAATGAATCTTTTTATTAGCAAATTTTCTAAGCTACAAATTCGTGATACATTGTTTTTCTGAAGACGTGACCGTTACTGAAATATTTAGGAAAGGTCATTTTTGGTGACCTTTGACCCCGTATAAAAAGATACGCAGCACTCGGATCGATGGGGACTTTTGACATTTTGTTACATAGAAGGTTACCATATGGTTTAAAGATCTGGAACAGCTATACACATGTAAATATTCACAGAGATACAAAAGTCAAATTTTACTGGGCCAGCCCTCACTAGGCTTGAGGGAAAACGGAATGTTTTCCCTCAAGCCCTGAAGATCAGAGTCATTAGACCTTTGAAACGGCTGGGCCACATTACATAACGATTGAAAACAAAGAGTCGAAAATGTAAGCAGATTACAGTCTTTAGAATGTTGCTCAGTTCCACGGAGATTCGGTGGTAGGTCTTAGTAAGATCAATAGTAGAGGATACCGGGCTGACATGCATTGACCTGCAGGTGGTGAAAAACTCCCCAATGATTGATATTAAATAACGGTGAGGAATGGTTAAGGTGTCTGTAGTCGTAGCATGGACAGTATTCTTCATTCTTTTTGTACATTATGTGGAGAGGAGATGACCAATTAGTCTATGGAGGTATGAGACATTTAAAACTAGATCCTTTTCTTAGCCGAGCTAATCTTATCCGAAGCTAAACGGTGAGCTTTCGAAACTATTAGAAGCATGCTATTCGCGGATAAGTGATAAGTGAAAGTCTAGGTCTGAAATAGGTCTAGCAACGTTTGCAATATAAATTTTTCGTCCATAAACTGGTGTGATTATTTGGCATAAGCTTAAGGTCGGATGGACGTGAAGTTCCAGAGTTTGGAATGGGTAAAAACGAAATGTCTGCGCTTGTGACAAAAAGATAATTTTTTTCAGTTCATTCCAATCCCTCTGAGAATGAACGCAAATTTCAAAAGAATATCTATCGAATTTCTAAAGAAGACGAAGGTTTAAGAATAAATGCGTTGACCTATAGTCAGAGAAATAGAGCAGTTTAGTTTTTGGACTCCTGAAAGAAATTAGCTATCTTTCTGCCCTTCAAAGTGCTTCGGGAGGCGCATTTCTGTGCCTTGCCACTATATCTTTTGTGATACTAGCATAGAGTTGAATGACTGTGCCTGCATGATGATAGCTACTTTTCGAACCGGTTGAACCAATTCCGTGACCGAACTAGAGAACGAAAAGGTTTACGTTGACTTATAGATATGATTATTTTCGTTAACTCATCAGTCTGGTGTTGAAATCCATTTGATTCATAGCTACAAAAAAGTGAAATGCTAGCTTCAAAAACCGCTAGGCCCGAAATGGACCCCTTACGATTTTATCCGCAATTTCGGCTGTTTGATAGAGGGCGGTAGCAGTTTTACAGTGTTTTTTAAAAGATCCTTCTCGACTTTAGCAACACCACTGCTTTGTCTCCCGAAGCAGCTGCTAGGTCTTTGTGTCATCAACAGATGAATCAATTTTGAAGGAAGTCTAGAAATGTTTGCTTTAACTCTTGAGATAGGTCGTCTGTGTAGCGTGTTTCTAAAAAATCGCGGACAGCTCTCAGTTCGTTAGAGCATATTTGAGTTGGGTGATGCTTAAAACTACTGAAGTGATCAATTAGAGGTCTCGTTAGCTAAGTAGAGAAAAAATGCGATCGCTAGCCAGAAAACCGCCCAAGACCAAACAATACCTTATCAGGGCAAATTAACATCAACATCCGCCCACGACAAGACGACGTCCTCGTTAAGTTATTTTTGAGTTGATTTTGGGGAACGTGATCCATGATCCTGAGGCTAGGTACCATTCTCATAAATTTCCCTCAATATTCTTTTTTTCTTTCTGTGATAATGCCAAAGCTCAGGGGATTGCCCTCTGAAGCGAATGCTTAGCGATGGCGGTAGGGAGACACATATGGGAGAAGCCGATATCAATTATTCCATTATTCTTTTAAGTGCCACATTTATTTGTTTATTTTCTAAAGTGCTAGTGTTATGCCTAGTCGCTACTAAAGCGTTACTGTGGCACTTAATTAATAAAGCGCTGGTGTTATGCCCAGTCGCCGACTGTTAAGACAATACAAGACGAACAAATATAGCCATGGGCACGGCGGGATTCGAACTCGCGGGCAGTAGATCGCTGTGAAAAACATTAGACAAATGGTAGTGAATCGGTAGTGAAAAACATTAGACAAATGTATGGTACCAGCTTCGGAACTGACAACTGCGAAACACTAATACTGCGTCGAAAGCAACAAAAAAACAAAAACACGTAGAACAAGGTACCGAAAGTATTTGTCTAAAAATAGGTAAAAAAAATAACCTATCAAGGCCCAAAAGTTTCAGATGATAATAAATAAAACGAAGAAATTTTTTAATTTTGTCAAAGCTATTGCACTCAAATCTCATTAAGAAATCCATACTCCACGCTAGCCCTCGCGTATTCGTCGTAAATCTGGGTACTTTGCACAAGAAATTGTGAACTGCAAATAGCTAGCGAATATCCGTTCTCAAGAGAAAAATTATCTGATGGAAAATTGTTCTGATATTTAGTCACCGACATGCGGATGAAAAAATTCGCAATCAATATAACAACGACGTAACAGTGAATTTACTGGTAAAATCAGGATCAACAACGATGGATCAGGTACTTACGAGGGTCAGGGTGGGGTGAAAAGTTTCCGGCTTGAACCAGATATGCTGCCAGCAGGGCCCAGTTTTTATTATTTGATGGCACGAACCGTGGCAAGCTCGCAGGCAAAATTTCAGGCCAATTGCTTTTTTTAGTATTCGTTAGGCAGCCTATTGATTAAGTCGTGTCGAATGCTCAAGTGAAAATTGAAAAATTAGAAAAACGTGCGGCTATTAAATATTTCTATTTGGATGGCCTAACACCACTATAGATCAAAGAAAAAATAGATTCAACATTGAGAGACTCTTCTCCATTCTATTCAACTGTGAAACAGTGGGGCTCAGAATTTAAAAAAGGTCGTACGAGCACTGATGACACATAACGTTCAGGACGCCCCGTTGAGGTCACAACTTCCGAAATGATCGAAAAAAATCATAAAATCGTGATAGAAAACCGTAGAATGAAAGAAAATGAGATAGTTGTGACTACTAGGATATCAACTGAAAGTGTGCGCAATATTTTCCATGAGTCTTTGTGCATGAACAAGCTCTGTCCAAGGTGGCTGCCGCGTTTGCTAACGCTCGAACAAAAATTGAACCGGTAAATTGTTTCGACCGCGAATTTGACACTCTACAAGCGAAATCCCAGCAATTTTTTGCGAAAATTTATAACCGGTATTAGAAAAATGTATTAGTCTTGATGGAGATTATGTAGAAATGGGCTATTGGTGGAAAATTGTACCGTCGATTTCGACTCAATTTCTACTATATCAGTGGGCAAGGTCGACAGTGCTGACCAAATAATCAACTCCATTGCATGCAGAATGCAATCGTTAGTTATAAAAAAGTACTTGTTAGAAAATCAAATAAAAATCAACAATTTGCTATGATGCTATTGATTATACACCACGCCGCATCGATTTAATAGATTTTATAATGAAAATATTAGGTTCGTGAACCTAAGTATTCGTCTCGATTTAATTTTTTTAAGCTTCTTTTGTCAGCTTAGCCTTTAAGTTTTGTGAATAGGTAAACACTGTCAATGTACCAATGTTTAAAATATATCTCTCGTGTTTTGAGATTTTGTTGTTGGCTTTTAGTATATTCAAGTAATTATTGTTGCATATTCTTCTAGTAAAGTATTATTGTTTTATTAACTGTTGATCCAGCCGAAAGTAACACGAGTCGCCACTGGACTGAGGTTAGTTAGAATAGCTTTGTCAAAATGCAGTTGTCCAGGGTCACATGTTACGAATGATGTTTATGGATAATATATGGCACAAGTCATATGTATGGAAAATCGTCGAATGCCCATGAGAGCATTCGGAGGGAAAACTGAAAGGCGATAATGAACAGGAAACCCAGAAAGTCCCGGACGGGTTCCAAGCAACATACTTTCTTCCAGTCTTTTTGGGGGGTCGATTCAAGAACACTGCGAATGCGTTCTGAAAAAGAAACTTTTTTTTACTAAAAAATTACAAATTGACTGCAAATAATAATCCAACTCCATAAGTATATGCAAGCATAACAAAAGAAATCATACCCCATATGCATTTCCTTGGAATAGAATTGAAACCAATGCATGTTATATGCTCTTAAGAATAGCAAAAGATAGCCAGAAGTCTATTCATACGAAGATGTACATCATATCTAAGAAATTATTCATCGTCACATATCGCAGCATGCATGTTTTGCATAGAGTGATCATGATTCTTTTCCGATATGATAACGATGAAAATGAGAAGCGAAATAAGAAAACTCAAGAAATTTGATTTGCGTGCGAATGTAATAAACTAAAAAGGGTCTTTTGATGTCACACCCTTTCTAGGAGCATACTTGATGCAATAGATCTGTGAGATGCAAATATACTTCAGATGCGACATGAAAACTCATTTGCAAGCTTTATAGCGATTCGTCAACGCGAAACATTTCTGCCTTGCTGTTAAAATATGGCAAGCTGATGCTTTTAAAAATAATATATTATTCTTAGTCATATTTGCTTTGTGCTCGGTCGGGCTTTGAAGTACTTACATGCTTGCACATTTTTCCTAAGTACTTAATGTATCACGTAGAGTAATTTGAAGGAAATCGAGATGCTCTGAATTTGAAATATGAATTCAACATAATTCAAAAACATTATTTTGTATATCTTTCGGCTGCTCAGAAAAAAATGAAAACTTTCGGCTTTCTTCATTTGAATTGTGGTTGGAGACAAAAAAAATGCGGCTGATAAAATAGAAGTAACCGATTTTTCAATTTAAAAAAAATATTATAGTGAAAAAATTCAATAGGTAAATTTCTGTTTGCTTATGTTGAACCATAGCATGAATAAGAATTTTTAACTTGTTTATTGAACTCAGTCAAGACTAAATTACTTTCGTGTCCGGAACAATCCATTTGTTGAACACTGAAGCAGAAGTAACTACACAGTTCCTTCAGTAATTTCAGGTTTTCTTGGCATCATAATTTGACGATTCCTCACTTTTGTGAATAAATAACATTTTCGTATTCATGAAATTTTCACCTTTGCATTAGCATGAAAGCCACGAACCCATAGAGCACAGCCTTAAAATTGAATTAATACGGCAAATGAATATTCTATGTAGAAGCAGATTGGAGGTAATTTACTTCAACAACAAACGTGTGTTTTGACGCGAGCTTATTATAATTTTTTTTTCGTAAACGTGTAACCTATTTTGTATCGAAATTAAATTATTCTGGTGATAAAGTCGATGATTAAGCGCTAGATTGATTAGTGTTGTAGCGAAATGAAAAGTATGCAGGAGGTAATATTGTGACAGTGATCAAAATATAAGAGGTTGAATATAAGGGGTTGAAAATGGTTGAATATTAGTATATAAAAGAACATATTGAAATGATTTTACCAATTCTTATAGATTTTAAGTAAATAAATTATTAGTAAGTAAGTTATGTTACATAATTAATACATAAGACTTCGCACTGAAACTCATTCTGAGTTTGGAGGTTGAGGCTCCAGAGATTTAATTTCAAATTAAATGTGTAAGAGTACGGAGTGATTAGTTCCATTACTTTCTTTGACCCTAGTTTAACTTATGCAAATAGGCGCTGAACTTAAAGTCCGATTATGTTGGATCACTCATAGCTATATTTAAACCAGTGATCGTATACGCTAGTAATCAGTGCTCTATTCACTCAGCACAAATATTCTAATATGCCCCAGCTTTGCATAAAGTAACAAGAAATATCCTACATTTTACCAAATCCGCTTCATTGATATTCTGAAAAACAATCTCAATACACATCAAATGACTACATATTTGAAACAAATCAGTCATCAGCATCATAGCAGGACGTATCGCTATCTTTACACATCATTGAATATATTTATTCGAATTTCGTACGATGATGATGTGAGTGAAAATAATCATATTATTTTATGAATTTTTCCAATTGCATATTTTACTGCCGCCATTATCCTACGCATAAATTTATCTACATATATACTCGAAGATTGTCCATGGTAATGTACAAATAACGTTCTAATATACTCATAACTTCATGGCGAACGTTGATATGCACATAGCCACATGTATGTATATGTACGAGTATGTACGTAAAGAGATATGATATTCGGGAAATATGAGAAAACTGAAAATTGCGGCAGGAAATTTTCACACAAACCTAACAAATAAATGTTTGAATTTCAATTCCCAGCCCATGAATAAATGATTAGCTCTGAGATATGTTAATCAGATCTATATGATGTTACAAACGATAGGATCAGAACAATCTTGAAGCGAGAGGAGTGAGAAAAAAAATAATATTTGAATTTAGATTTGATGATTACGTTGACTGACGATAAGAAAGTTTTAGTTTGGCTATTTGTATGAATGGAAATAATTCGGATTTCCGATTTTGATGTTGTTGCGTCATCAAATTTATCCAAGCAAGTACGTATATCGAACATATAGGTACATCTGTTTATCGCTTTCGTTTTTTGAATTTTTTTTTCAACGACGATTAACAACTATTATATTGTAATGACCATAAAAACAATTTCATATTTAAACATTTAAAATTTTTTTGACATGGAACGTATCCTGCTGAAAAGGATTGCTTTGAAATTTTGAACAGCCTTGTTGATTCTAAAAATTTTTATATCATTAAAAAAGTATTACAATTACTTTTCAAATAAGTCCTCATTTGTTACGGTTTGCAAATAATTCTTGGTCAAATTAATAACGGATATTCGGATATGAAAATCTAAAGAATTAACTCTTTTATCTTTGATATTCAATTTGAATTTTTCTTTCTACTTCAAAGCTTCCAGCGAAGTTTCCTGGCGTCGATTTTGTCTTCTAGTAACTGGCTGGGATTTTTTTTGGTATACCTAAGTGCTATGTAGCCTCCTCATTGTAGGCTCCGTAGCTGACGTGTAAGTTGTTTTTCACTATTGTTGGAATCACTGTTAAAAATCTCTGCTATAATCCGTCGTTTCATTTCGAAATTAAAACCGTTTTATATTTCTGTTTATATAGTCACAACTTCAAAATTTTAACTTTAAATTGCTATGTTTTATTTGGAAAGCGTTTTCCAGTTAGCTTGGCATAGAGCATCCTTGAATTTATTGGCCTTATGTATCATTTTTCAAGAAGTCTGTGTACTAAAAAGTTATTCCGGTATTGTATGTCATAGCTTGTTTTTCTAGAAGTTTTGTTTGGTTTCATTTATTGTTAAACTACCTTCTCTGCCTACTGCGCCCAGATGGAAGAGAATGCCTTTAACTCCAAGCATAGAGTGCCCTAAGGTATAGGTGCGTTTTTTATGCATCCGAAGTAGTGCAGGATAGCGATTAGCACGAGAAACAACAACAACATCCAGAGTATGAACACTTGAGAATTCAGTGGAGTTCGTACTCGTGCACTCTGTGAAACGTATTTCGATAAGTCATGCCAACTGGAATAGTTGGAATTTTTAAAAATTTCCATGTCACCCTGGCAATCAGGATAAATAGTCTTACATTTGAAAACGGCGTTGGTTATATGTCAATTCAAATTTTGAAATGACAACTGTCTAATAGAAGTAAACGTGTATGTTGGTACCTCCTCCACTCTGGATGAAAAAAAAACGCAGCTAATGACATCTGACCAATCTACTATTCAGGTCGATTTATATGGTATCGCCATTTTAGATTGATCGGGAGTTTTTAGATCTGTTTGCAGATATTGAATAAAACTAGCTTGATGGATTTCTGTGAAACAGGATAAATCCGAACTGCTTTTTCATATTCTCACTTCCATTTTTCCTTAGGTTGAAAAAACTAGTTTGGGTAATGAAACAGAAGGTTTATTGGCTTCTAATTTTAGAAAATACATAAAAGAATGATGGCCGATTCTCGCACCTCAGGGTATGTTTTCGATAGGGAATATCTATATGATGCTATCCGTCTTAGTATATTTGTGCAAAATTGCATTGTATAGAAATAAACTTAAAAAATAAATGGGTTAATTATCCTCCCTGTGCCCAAAGTAAAACTAAAATATCGAATACAATAAAAAATGTTTTATATTCTGTCGAAAATAGCCGATTTATTGAAATTGTAATTGGATTTTTTTTAAAAAAAAGAAACAAAAATATTCACATAGAAATTAAACGGATTTGTAGCATATCAGATCTTGTCTACTCATTTCTCATCCAAAAATATGAACAATGTGGCATGTCGTCTTGCCTGGCTCAACTACCTCAAAAAGCGAATAAACGATCTTCGTTATAATGTCATCAGTTTTACTGGCAATGTCTGATTCTAGTAAGCCATGGTTACTTGGTATGAGGCAAGCAAATTTCGGATTTCCGGACACTAGCTAAAACATAGTTGTGAGTAGGTATCTGAGTCAAATCATGGGTAAAATGAGTCCAAATTTCAAATTCATGTACAGTAACATATGCACATAACAAGTTTTCCGATTACTTCTAATAATTTGGAGGATATCAAGTTAGAAAACGAATTCAGTTATTTTGATTAATTTGAAGTTTTAAGAAAATAAAATGTAATACAATGTAATACAAGAGCGGGGCTGGAAGTTCCGATTTTCAAATAACATGAAGTTTTATTATAAAAATGATGAGTTTCATTTTCAACATGTGCAAATAAATAAACAGATATTGGTGTATTGGCGGTGGTGTGTCTCTACAGTTGACAAAGCTTGAGACGAAGTAGCTTCTTACAGTGGTCGATCTGTCGCGAAAGATGGAGCAAAATCTTGGTCTTTAAAAATATCAGGGCTATGAGAGGGGTTGCTGCTAAAGGCCATGCAGTTTTATCAATTCCAGGAATTTGGTAGATTGACATAGTTTGTCCCGCGTTGTTAAGGAGCCAGTTATCTTGGACTTTGGCACAGTATGTTTTACATCCGGAGGTTGCAGCATGTGGGTGCAGTGAAGGGAGATGACAACATGATGATGAAGTTGGCTTTAGCTTTTTCAACTACGTTAGTGTCGACATGTGATGAGTAAAATAAGAACATCGGTTCTTCTGGGGTGGATTTAGTACATTTTATGAAATGTTCCATATACGTGAGGAATTCAGCGGCAATCATGCCTCCTGCGCTATTTCCAGCTCCGACTGACTCAGGGTGGCCATCACGTAAAAATAAGTTTTCATACTTGAAACGTCGAAACACAAACATTGACGGTATTGTGTTTCCCGCGGCACTGGCTGCTAGCTCCACAGTAACCAAAGTGCCGCGCTCAGCAGATACTAGCCCACTGACTTGTTGGTGTCAGTTTTTGTTTTAGTAAAGTTTCACTGAGCTTAGTGAAAAATTCGTTCACATCATTTCTTTTAAATGCAAATGCACGTCCTGCACCTAGTTGTTTCTGGGGTTCTTATCGATAAAACGAGGTTTCTCTTTATAAATTCATCGAACCACTCAGCTTAACTCCAGTTTGTCGATTCGTGTGCCATGAAGGGGGAATGTTTTCCAAAAATAATTTTACTGTACACTAATACGCGAGTATTCGCACCTCTCTGGGCAGAACACTTAAAAATGTAGTTCGCTAACTCTTTTTCCTCTTCAATGGTAAACACTAGCCTGGGCCTATTTCCCATGGCAGAAACCTTACCAGCTTTCAGTTTTGTAAAAAAATCGATTTAACATCGTGTAGTATTTTCAAATTCTCTCGCCACAGTTTTAACAGGTTTTCCCTCCTTGGTGCCAGCATCTTCAGCTTGACGCAACAATGTCTCTCTGTCTTACGTTTGTAGTTTTGCATCCATTAAATAAAAGAAAACTGGTGATAAGAATGGCTGGTACGATTGAAGGTCGTTTGGGGTAAGTTGTTACAGGGAACAACCAGCCCCGCCAGGATGGAAATTATAGCCCCAAATTACGATTATATACAAAGATTGACATACTGACAAAGTAAAAGAATTTCCTGAAAAAATACTTAATCAATAGTATACTTTACTAATGTCACTACGATATAGGAAAGTTATGCATGAATCGGTCCATATTAAACAGAGATAGACCAAATATTTTAACCACGAAAAAGTTTACCTACTTTATGATTTGACAGCTACATGCACACAGCCACTCAACCGTCGCCACCGGAGTAACTAAAATGGCTGCAGAGGCATCGCGTCACCTGACGCTTTAACGACGCAGTTCGAATGTATTCCATATAAATATATTGTTGCTGGAACAACCTACCCTGGGAACTTCCAGCCCCACTCTCCCCTACTATGGAAACATGATTTTCCCTCCACCATGTTTCATTGTCTTTAGATTTACCATCCAAGCCAAAAAAATATATGTTCGTTTCATTACTCCTTTTCTTCATTTTTTGATATTTTTGATGCCATTTCAAAATCTATGTTTCGAAGCAAATTTTTTTCTCTCATTCAAGTTTTTATCGCTTGCAAATGGAGCTTTTCTCGGTGAACGAGTGCGAAAACGAGTGGAGAACTGGTTGTCAAGTTGATAAAGGCGGTGTTTGGCGCAAGTTGCAGGAGTAGATGCAAGGTTGTGGTTTCACTCTGGGCCAGTCCATTATTTTACCTTCATTGGTTATCCATTTCGTGCTTGAGAAAGTAAAACCCTGCATACCAAAGAAAGTCAAAGATACGCCTCAACGTTGCTGTCATTCATTTAGTTGAAGGTTTGCCATTTTGGAATATGTATACAGAGAATACGTGAATTGGGTGTTGGAACAATAAGCTGTTGCTGCTGATTTTTCGAAAAAAAATTTCTTCAGTGATGAGGCTCATTTCTCGCTTTGTGGATACGTTAATAAGCAGAACTATAGAATATGGGGCTCAGAAAATCCACAAGATATTGTAGAGAGGCCTTTAAATCCGGAAAAAGTCACTGTGTGGTGCGCATTATGGTCTGGTTGCATGATTGGGCCGTATTTTTTTGAGAACGATCAAGGACGAGCCATCATCGTCAATTCTGAGCGGTATGGCCGCATGTTAACCGCTTATTTGTGGAAGGAAATCGAGGATTATGATCTTGACGATATGTGGTTTCAAAACGATGGGGCAACAAGTCACGTAGCACAGGTAGATCGAGCTCTTTTGCAAGAGAAATCTCCAGGACATGTAATTTTGCTTTTGGCTGATGTGAATTGGCCTATAAGAACGTGCGATTTAACGCCTCTGGGTTTCTTTTTGTGGGGGTACGCGAAAAATCGTGTTTATGCGAACAATCCTCAAACTCTGGACGAACTGAATGCAAATATTCGTGAAGTCATGGTCGAGATATTGCCCGAAAAGTGCCGGAAAGTCATTGAAAATTACCTCAAAAAGATTGAGTCCTATAAGAAATTCCGTGGAGAAATTTGAACGCTGAAAACTATGAAATAAAAATTACATCACTTTCCGAATATTTTGTGTATTTTTCAAGTTTATTTTCTGAAGTATGAAATGGATACCCCTATACTTAAAAAATTGCAAATTTATGTAAAATTATTATTTTTCATCTTTCTATAGCCTTCCGCTTTCGTAAAACTTAGGAACAAATTTATTACGATGCTTTCCAAGTCGATTTGGTATTTGGTAGTGTTTTGGTATCTTTGGTAGTTTAATCTAAAACTGACGGTTACTTCGACGACGGCAGAAAAAAAGCTAAAACGGTGTAACTTCAGTTCAGTGGCTGATTTTAGAAGATCATAGGTCTGTTCGCGTACTCCATGCTTTACCATGCATGGCAATACATTGCCATGAAGTCGTTTTTGTACTCTGTTTGACTGAAAACATCCCTTCTTTCATGAAATACCATGAGATTTTAGTCGGATCTGAGTTAGTAAGAGATCCTTGAAAGGGTCAAATGTTGTGGTGCGCATAGATATTTTCAAATATGCGCGGCTAGGAAAATATTTTTTGCACAATGTTCTTTCAAGATTCACTTTCAAAGAAATGCCATGAGAGCGTTTTTGTACTTCTCATTAATTTCCCCCACCACACGGAGAGAAATTTCGGCAGTGATTCTTCTATTCGTTGGGAGGCCTACATAATTAAAAAGCGCATTCATGAGCTGTCGTTGACACGCTATTTTCGCGGGGCGCATAAATGGCTCATTAGAGCCACCTGTACGCCCAAGTGACCGTATCAGTCCGTTCTCATGTCCATCTGTCAGTCCGTAGAATCTTGTCGTTAATTCTACAACCCGGTCCCTAAGTGGCTTCAGTCCCGACTCCTCATAGAGAAGAAGGTTCTTCGGCCACCTTTTAGTTGTTGCTGTGGGAAAACTTTACTTGCATGAATTGAATTGTTAAACTCGATTGAGAAAAATCATCAATTGATCTTCATAATAATAATAATAACAAAGCGAAACCAAACAAAGCAAGAACATTTCATTTCTCTAAAATAAAGGACTCTTTAAAATTATAACGTGTCAGCTTCATTCGCATGTGTCACTTCATCGCACGTAATATTCGCACAAATATTTTGAAACTACGAGTAGCTCTCCAATAACATTATTTTGTTCAAGTCCCCAGAAACTTGTTGCGATCGTTAAACACTTCATAATAAATAAAAATGCCATAAAACCAAGACAAAATCACCTTATCCGGAACGCACTTTGCATAAGCATTTGTGTTAATAAAATTTAGCCTACACAAACAGTGTTTCCCTGTTTCCAAAACACCCAAAAACACCTTAAATCCGCTGACTCGCTATGTTTTAGCGCTTAATAAATCGTAACACTCTGTCAGCAATTCTAATTCGTTCAAGCGTATTTAATGTGCTTTTGAAGTTATTTTAATTTGTTTATAATTTACGAGTACCGCGCATTTGTCCCGTTTAGCATATATTGCGATTAAAGACCTGGCATAGCCGTAACCATAGAACCGGTATCGCAATAAATATTTAGAAATTGAAAAGCGTCACGTCGTCTTATCAAATTAACAATAAATTCATGATGTTGATAACGACTACGAGGTGATGTTGTATTGCGGTGTTTCAGCGAGAATTTGAAACTTAGTGTTACCTTGTGCAGAGCTGACTGTGTCCGGTCAACAAATCCTTAGCCGTGGACAACTAACTGACACAAGCGGATTCGGGCCTGGACGAGCGGAGACATTGGGGCGGCTCATAATCGTTCTTGAGACTCAGAAATCGAGGAAATGTATTAGCTCTTTTCGAATAATGAATAACTTCTTCACGAGGAACAGGAAAGATTGGAAGAGTTCAGCATTTCGGAATCGAAACAAGACGAAAATTAAGATAAAGTTAAAATATCATTTTTTGGTGTGATAAAAGACCTTTTTCGAAAACTACATCGTATCCATCTCGAGCCACGAGTAAAGACATTGTGGCCTGTAGGTGTTAAAGTTGGAATTCATGTGTTGCACTTATCTAAATTGCTCCGTAACGCGTTCGTTTCGAAGTGGACTATCAAAAGACACCTACGGTTAAGCGTATAACTTTTATTTTTCCATAAAATTCACGATTTGGTGTCGTCGATGTTGTCTGTAGTTATTTCTCTTGTTGTTGCTTGGTACACTTAGCGTTTTTGCGTTTGTCTTTATTTATTATAGCCACAGTGCAAGGAATGCAAGATGTTTCTGAAGGAAACTATCAGGATAGTTACTCCAAGCACATTTTATTGGATTCAGTTGATGACGGACAAGTTTGCTGAACGTAAATAGAAGCTACAAGAGATTATGCAAATTACGAGATCATTGTTGTTTTTTCATTATGTCGATTAGTTAAGTGGATAGTCCAGATAATACTACATTCTAGTATAATCTTTAATCTTTTGCTCCCATTCAACACTAAAAATTGAAATGCTCTAATGTTTGGGAAAAGAAAAGGAAAAGAAGAAGCTACTCAGCGAAACTATGTACCGTCATTGTCAGAATAGAAAATATTTATCGTGGATCCTTATGCCTCTGACGAACGAGAAGCTGTTGTCAGTGTTGCCATATGATAGCAGCAATATTCCCAAAGTAAGCGCTACTGACCATTACTCAGTACTCTTTTCTTTTCGCTGGAAACTAACGACATCCGCCGAAGCATTCTTCTCAGTCCTGAAAATAGTTGATGAATAAAATAATTATTTTTCACTATCAGAAACTCATTCGACAAGCTTTCGTCTTTGAATATTTGTATGATTTGTAAGTAAGGCGTTTAATCCTTCCACTACCGTAATCAAAAAATTAGGGAAATTGACATGGTTAAGATTCATTAAAAACAAAACGAATAATCTCCTACTTTCTATTCGCTTAATATTAACATAAATTTTTTGTCGAAAAATTAAAAAATTAAAAATAAAGAATATAAAATAAATTAAATAAAAATAACGAATAGGAAGACATGCACCCATCAATAATCTAGTTTGTAATTTCATCTCTATCTACGGTTGATAATAAAGAAAGCTGTTCAAGAATCAAATCGGATTTGTTTATACTTCGTAAAATGTTTTTCAATATGCTATTTACTGTTACTCTTATCGAAAGCATTTCAATTATACTGATTTTTTTCTTAACATACTTATATTATACTTAACTGATTAGCTCATTGTAGTTCTTCTGTCTACAATAAGATTTAGCTTGTTTTAGTATGTTTTATTTACTTTTATCTAAAATTTTTATAAAAGCTAATACATATTATTCGTCAATTTTCGTTGATATGCACGCATTTTTAGTGATTTAAATTTAGTGATTTCGTAAGCCAACTTGTTATCTTTCGTGCAGAGTATCGGTATGATAATCGGCCCACATAGTGTAGACAATAATGGGGTAGCCACAAAACAGCCACAAAACATGTAGATTTGGTCCAATAATGCCTTAAATTATTTGTAAATCGGGAAGATGGGGATCCTTTGGCGATACTCTGGATTGGAGGCCGCCTCAGTATATAAAAATGTATTGAAAAAAACTCGAAAGTATAGTTGTTTGACACAAAGAACATTAGTTGAGATTCCAACCTTTTTGAAATGATTCGAAGAAGACGACTTAGGAATGCAAGATGTGTCTGTTTGCTTGGAAAACGTTTGTTAGGATAACATGGCCTAGGTAGGAAAGTTTAACGTTTTCAACGATAAAGGTTGTTGAAAAGTATTGGTTTACGATATAGTCATCAAAGTAGTAAATGCACTTGCAAATACAGATGATCCTTCAGACTGTAAAACAATTGTAAAAAACAAATGTTATCAGTATGATGATGGAGGTTCACTGTAATATTGCAGATGATTTCCTTAATTGCTTACTTATTCATTTTTATACTTATTCATTTTTAAATACTTATTCATTTTTGACCCGGTTTTTTTAGGTTTTTTATAGGCTTCTGTTCACGCAAATAGAATCCAGAATTATGATTACATAGGAGTTAAGATCTGGACAAAAAACCCTTATAAGGCCCATTTCACACAGGGTCCATTAGTTTAAACCGGTTTCTTAGAAGGCGGGAGTGAACTGAACACTACTGCCTTCTAAAAAAAACCGCCTTAAACTGATGGACGCATGGATGCATGTGTTAAATGGGCACATTCATCGAGGAGCACTCTGCGTGCATCTAAAGAGGGCATGTGAAGAGCGGAAACACGAGAAGAATAGGGATGATAGAAAATATTGAATTTCAAAAAAAGGAGCGGGTCAATCTTGCGAACCGAATCAATAGCATCATAGTGAAAACCTCGCACCAAACTTTGAAACCCTTCTTCTTAAAAACAGTTCCGTGTGTGCATATATCATTGAAGAAGTGTAGGAAAAACTGAACGGTGAACAATTGTTATCATACTTTGAAATTCTATTGAATAAAAGAGAGAAACTGTTTGCTGAATTTTTACCATCTTAATTTAAAGGGAATTTTCACTGAAAACCATTAGTACATAGAGGATTTTCCCAGGTTTTAAAAGGCATCCTTCTCAAAATATCTGACAACACCGCTCGAAGTGTGTTGTAACTGTACAATTTTGCTTTACCAAAATACTCATACAGGCGCTTTCTACTAGTGAATCTTCGCAAGACTAAGATATGACCCGCCACTGCATACAATGTAAAATTATTCTATGCATCTTAATTTTAACTAATGTTCGAAGAACATTAGTATTAAAATTACTTTGGCCAAAAATTCATATTTCTATATATATATATATATATATATATATATATATATATATATATATATATATATATATATATATATATATATATATATATATATATCTATCTATCTATATATATATATATATATATATATATATATATATATATATATATATATATATATATATATCATCAAAAAATTTCAGTGGAAAAATCTCAGGAACGCGAAATCTAATCGAACTGAAATTTTCAGGATACATGGGTGTATATGCAGAATAGTGCTGGATCTCACAAAAAGTAAATAATCTTCAACCCTTTGGTGCCGGCGGCTATGTTAGTGGTTATCTAAATCTACCTATTATTCTGTTAAAAAGTAACTTTTGTAAAAACAAAGTCTATGGAATGAATTTCAAATGTGTTTTTTATGTAAATATGAAAATATTTTGGAAATTTTTAACCCTATGTGTGCGCTAGGGGCCTAAAATGAGATTGGAAATATTTGAAAATTTTTGAATTGCGATAACTTTTGACCAGATTATTAGATCATTATAAAACTTAAAGGACAGATTGAAATTATTAAGTTGTAGACTCGTGTAGTTTTTTACGAACGTGCTGGTAACCCTGCAGCTGCGGCAGGCATTGAAAGTGAAAACCTTCAAACCTTCGACTCTAATAAAAAATTTTCGTCTTTTATAGTGAAAACCAACTCATATAGCAATCTTATGCTTTTAAGCATCAAAAACTTATGTTCACGAAAACTCACGGCCCAATCATCAGAAACAGTTGAAATTCACAGAATGTATTGGTATTAAATAGGACCAAGTCTGATAGAAGCGATTTGGGAATACGGAAAACTCTGTGCGAGTGGTGCCATCTTGAAAAAGTATAAAGAAAAAAAAACTGCTTTTTACCCTATGAATTCTGATTCCGTTACCAGATTTGCATGAAATTGAAAATTGAAAAAGCCGTGTTTTATAGAAATTTAGTTGAAAAATTCTATTGTTGCTGCCAGCTATGGTAATTTTGGTGTCTTGGGTTTTCAAAATTCGCTCAGGAAAATAAAGCTTTTTGCCGTATAGCTTCCAGTGCAGTCATGAATTCAAAACGAATTTCATAATATAAATGTAACTTATTATAGGCAATATTCACAAGGAATTTGGTTAAGAAACTATTATAGGGCTGCCAGATATTGTTGGATTTGTATTTATTTGCAATATCTTTATTTAGTGATTTTGTCGTAAATTTTTTAAACGGTAATGATCTTGTAGTGATAATAAACCACAAATATTAAGTTTTCGAAAATTCTAAAATTTTTGCGACTGGTAACCTCAAATTTCTTCGTACCCCTATAACTTCCAATGCGAAACGAAATTCTCAGTGTAGGTTGATTTCAATGTGGGGCAGGAGCGAAGGGTTGCGGGCGCGAGATATTTGTTTTGCTATTTTCGTTTCAATAAATGCTTACATTAAGTATTCATATCGGGAACATTTACAATGAAAATAAGTTACCAATGTTTAAATTTTCTAAGTTCTAGAAATTTTTCGGACCCAAACATTTTTCGTTTTTTGATTCCAAAAATTTTTCTATCCCTGCAACTTTCGACGAAATCATCGGATAAAATTGAGATTGATAGAGTTATTTGATTTTGACGTGAGACAGTTGTGGGAGACTTTTAGTTGCAATGTTGGTAAAGTGTTGCAAGCACAGAGCATTTTCTTTGTTTATGCTATATTATGCTGCTTTCAAAGTTTTGCAATGTTTGGCTCTCTTAACTCTTGAAATTCATGAAATTGGTAGTCCGGAAATCCTTTCCACCCTTTGCGTTTAAATGCATTTTTAAGATCAAAGTGGTTTTGCACTTGAAACAGGTTGGAGCACGTGTGATAGAATATGCACTCATCTGCACGATTCCTCTATTGTTCATTCTAGCGGTTCAGGTGCGCTAGAGTTTTTTTTAAATAGTTTTTTTTTTCATATTGTTTTTTTATGATCTTATTAAATAGTTTAGCTGTGTGGCTTTTTTTCGTAGTTTCTCTAATCGACCTATACATACATCCGATATGAGCTATCATATGATAATATTGCCTCTGGATATCCTAGGTGAAAAATATTTTCGTATCAGCCCCAGGACACACTGTTTCTATACAACCAGTCAATAACCTCCTTTCCTTCCATATGTTTTCTTAGTTTTGGCGAGTAATTTTCTGACATAAATATATGGAGATGTGTGAGTAATAAAAAATGATTCTCCGTTTCATTGCAGTATGTTCACAATAAGCAGAAACGAGTGATTTCGATGACCTGATTGGTTTAAACCTAAAACATCTTCAAATCTTCTGTATCTATCATATATTTGTCCCAGTTGTTAATCATCTCAAATAATACGATTTAGGATAAATCTATTTGAAATCAGGTTAGTACCATAAAACAATTTCAGCTCATTTTGTAGGATTTATTTTGTCATATGTTTGTAATATCATCCTGTTTTCAATTGTAAAAAAAAAAAAATTGTGAAAAAAGGAGAAATTACTCTGCAGTCAAAGAGACAGGTATTAATATTTTATGCGGAAGAAATTATATATTTATCCATGTTATGTATTTAATTAAAAACTATTTATAAGCCTTTAACTTGCCGAATCTATGCATGCTCACTAACTCTTCAAACGAATTCACCATTTCTCAGCCTAAATTTATCTTTTATATTAATTTGAGTTATATCTTCTTCTCTAAATCTAAACAATCTATGAATTTATCAAGCAAATAATTAATTTAAAAACAAATAATTTATAATTTTGAGCCTAGAACAAATATACGATTAGAAAACATAATTTGGAACATCGTCGATACCTTGAATTTAAATGGTAGTCAATTTCTCTGGCAATTTCAAATAAGCTACACTGAAATTCACCTATGAAGGCTTAATAGTTCTATTAAAGCTTTTCGAGGCCATCTTGAAATCATAGTACGATACATTTGATTCTTATTACTTGGCGAAATGAGGGCTAAGTGAATATTAATAAACCTACCAAAGTATATTTAAACCTACAAAACAATCATTAGAGACCAGCTGGCTAAGTGATTTGTAAATTAAATGTTCACTCTTGCCTTATGAATATTTAACATTTTCTCTAATATTTAAATTCCTGCATAAAACCCCCGTCGATATTTCTTTGCCACGCGATGTTTTCTCATTATAATAATTCATCATGATTCTTGAATTTCAACGGTTCTGACTTTAACACCTGAGGGGAAAGCTTGAATTAAAGGATTCATAACAATAACATCAAACTTGGCATTTTACACGAATGGGCCACGTATCCTGACCAAGATCCAACCCGACCATACTGACGATATACTTTCTCGCAAAATACATAAAAAAAAAATCAGTAAATACGGCCCGGAAAATGAAAAGTTAGACGAAATGGCAACTAACCATTGAAAACACGCAAAACATTTTCCTTCATTAGCTAATCTCATAATTCCCGGGAGTTGGACAAAACACGGCATCCGAAAATTTCCCGCCATTAAGAAAAACGTTGCAGCAGAGTCCTTCGATCGAAATGAAAAAGTCAACTTTCTCAGCAAAAATTAAATCGGAACGATTGGGTAAATAATTTGAAGTATCGTAGATGCAAGGCTTTGAAAAATATTTATGCCAATATTTGTGGAACAACGTAGTATTTTGTTAACGTAAGTAATGCATTCATAAAATGCCGACAAAATTTTTTTTTTTCAAATTTTCGCGAAAAATAAAACATGGTAATCGGAACATTTCAAATGAATAATTATTAAATGCAGTGCTTTGAACACAAGACAAAGATTTTAAAAATCTAGTGAGAATGAAACCAAAAGAGTGGCGACTATTCATACTCCCCATCACACATCTCCGCAAAAGGACTCACGATTAAACGCTCCGATAACGCGCTAAATTTTTGTCGGTTAAGCAATTTGTTGGAAAAACGCAAACGAGCATTTACATCGAGGGTTGAGTAATACTCGAATGGCATGCCATGGAACCGGGCTCTAAGCTCCCCACGCTCAAAGCATTGCATGGTGAAGGTCCTGGCGGCTCGCGATTACGTACAACCGGTCAGCGGTGTGGGTTTCCTTGATGACAAACGTTCAGCGATATTGCTGGTAACGGGTAGTCAACTTGACCGTTCGCATCAGCGTTTAAGAACCGCGGTAATTACAGGCAATTATGCTGTGGTGTAAAGAAGCCAGAAAGGGAAACTTCCCGTTCCCGTTAATATTTGAGGCATAGAGTTCCTTAGAGAGGCAACCATAATGTATAGCAAAGGGTGTGCAAATTTGAGATAAATACACCAGGGGCAATTGAGATACTTTGTGGCGATAAGAAACGAAATCGTTTGTTCGTGCTGAACGTAAGGGTAGAGGTTTTTGTGGTCTAGGTCATTCTGCATGGAAATTGCGTTTATTTGTGTTTTGTTTTCAATAGAGCTCTCAATAATTACCGGTTGACGCATACACAATTATGTTTGTACGTAATGCCGCAGTGTTGAATTTGCGTGCTGTGTTGCCTAATGCGAACCTCCCATGTTTCACTCCCGGGCAAAATATTATATGAAAAGCGTTATAAATTAGTGCAATTAGTCCGAGTACGATTTTATAAATAAACTTGAAATAATAAGTCACCATGAAAATGATATGTGCCACTGATAAACAAATAATGCGAAAGCTGTGCTCATTTTAGCGAATATATGAAATGTACATACTGTAATTAAACTGATCAAATAAGAAAAAGATGACTGAGTTTGAAGGCTTTGGAGCGGAGTTTATGCTGTGACTCCGCTCCGTTGCTTCTTTTATTTGCAAATAAATAAAATTTAATGGATATATTCAACTTTTGATGATATATTTGTTAAAATGTTTTGTAATTTTCAAAATATATGTGAATCAGAGCAGTTTCCTATGATTTTTGGAGAAATGGACCCAACATTGTGCTTGAAGTCAAAGAGGTCCTTCAACAATGAAGAGTTCTCACATTTTTTAAGACAGGTGATTCGATGTTTTGCTACATTTTCTCTGTCATATGGCAAGTCTGATTCGTCATATCACATTTGGGCCATTCGTCATGTAATTGTTATTACAAGTCAGACTCGTCAAAGTACAGTCAGTGGCTAAGTGGCTAACAGCATTTTTACATGACGTGATAAGTTGTCGCACCAGTCTCAGTTTCCTTCGGACTGTCGGATAACTATATGTATACAAATAAAAAAAGTGAGATGAAATAGAAACCAGACATGATAGGTGCGAATTTTTTGACTTCTATCAGTTTTATTTATTATTTTACTGCACAAAAGGAAAACATACAGCTCGTTTGAAACTGAGACAGATTTTGCATCTAACGTCATCGTGAACTGATCACACGAAAAGTCAGACTGAAACCAAGATGGATCTGACGATTGATCGATTCGTACCAAAAGGTTATTATAAGTGACTTCAGACCAAATCTTAGCGGTAGCACTCTTTTGACTATCACACAACTCTACGGACTAGCCTTTCCTCAATCGATATACACGGTCACTAAACTTTCAGGTAACCTAAGAGCAAACAAGTAAAATAAAAAAGTGCAGCTTTCGCTTCATATTAACCATGGCTGAGAGTATATGAATATATAGCATATGAAAATTTAATGACATCGTTTCTCAGTGTATAAGTAGCCAAATTTTTAGTGGTAAAAACTGCATCGAAAGCTAAAGGGATATAAATATTTTGACTTTTACCGCGCGAAAAATTTGACTGCTTAATAAATTCAAACAATTGCTACTTGTTTCCGTTATAAAGTGCTACTTGGCGTTGAAACCAGTTTACACTGTGAATTCCACTTTGATCCTATGATCGAAAGTTACAAGTGTGATAAAAATTTGAGGGTTACCGCCCGAAAAAGTTTCAAAATTTATGAAAAATGAGTCTTTGATGTTTATTTCTATCGAAAAGTGCTTATCACATGAAAGTTTTTTGGTTGGTGTTGGTCCTGACATTACTAAAAATGTAGCAAACTTGCTTCATGTTCACATCTACTTCGTTTCAATCCGATTACTGAATTGAAATTTCATTTCAATCCGTTCTTTGCCTCGGAAGTTACAGGAATAGAAAGATTTTTAGCGCTACCGCCCGTAAAAAAATTATAATTTACACATTTCAATATATTTTACTTATGCTCATTACAACGTAATTATGACTTGAAAATTTATTGGTAGTATTTTTTATTGCAACAATGATCAAAATTATCGTAGCTGGCAACCCTGTCCTGAGTTTGCGACCAGAAATCTTTCAAACTTGGCTTGTTATATATTAAGATCAATTTACAGTGTCAATTTCATTTCAATCTGACGACTGCGTCGAATCATTGAGTTGGTCCTATTTAGGACCATACTGTGAATTTCAGTTTTATCTGATGATCCGGTCGTGAGTTCTCTTGAACACAAACTTCGAGTAATCGAAGATATTTAAATAATTTGAGGAATTTTTAAATTTTTATACATAAAGTAGGACAACACTGAGGTGATCAAGGTGATACAGCAACTACGAAAATTAGATGCATGAGAGGCTAAACATTTGGAAAACGCTAGTGAAAAAGCAACTTGACACAAACAGCACAACCTCGTTATTACTTCAGGCTTATGAGAAAAGATGGCACCGTGGACTTTTGAGTAAAATATAGGCTGTGGCTCCAAGGTCTTACTACACAATAACCTCTCTTTTTACTGTAAAGAAATTTCAGTCCAAATTAAAACCAAACGCTACACATGTACTCAACACAAAATCGAAGTAAGTGTAAGAAGTGTTCTGAGTCATGAAACAAGTATAAAAATTCATGGCAGGGTGAGTTCCAAACTCATTAAGTTCTTTGTATGCCCAGTCCAGAGCCAACTACGTCACGTATCGGACAGTGGTGAATCGGTTACTCTATTTTCAATAACAGCACGCGAGTAGAGAATTTATTGAAAAAATCTACCTAGGTATTATATATTTTTCTACTAAAAAACTGCTCATTTGGGGGTGGAGTGTAGGCGTTTTTCGGGCCAGTAAGAAAGTTCGCTGTGAAATACTCTATCTTTACCCACGAACGCTAGCCCTTCGACTGCAACATTAACTGACGATTCTGCAATCTAAAATGTTGACTCTGAAGAATATTCATCATTTAAATCAAAATTTCAAAACTATTCACGCCAAAAAAAAAAACCATCCAGCCACAAGTAACTTTGTCACGTCTTCTCATGGCGATCTTAACAAAATAAAATTCCGAAACTATACCTTACAGCAGCGGAAACCTACAAGCAGTGGCAACTTCCTCTTTTCCAAAACATTTTTATGAAATCTCACCTGAAGCACGTATGGTGAATGAATCGCAATCGTCTTCAGCTGAAGAACGAAAAACACCACTAAGTCCCATTAAAACAATTCGGTGGCGATCAAATGAATGAAACTTAAATGCTTGTGAAAATGAGCATGGTGAAACCCAAATGCATACCGCCACAGGATGATTTAACAAATGTTTGCTAAAAACGAAATTAGTCTAGGAGTGCCCAATTTATAAACTACAACCGTAGCGGCCTTAAGATCTTCAAACTTTTGTCAATGAATTTCTTGGCGCGTTTTTTCGAATCATAGCGTTACATGCTATGCGGCGACGGATTAAGGCACCTCAACTACCTGTTCTGTCTTGACTGAAGCCATGCAACCGAATATTGTGATGATGACGGAGACATCATCCTCATTAGTGGGTTTTTTGCTATCCAAGGGCGGAGAAGAAATCCTCCGGCGACGGTCTTTTATGAAATTACATACGTACATCATCTTTCGGGGGAATAATTGGCGGTTCTAGTTTGATTGAAATTGAAGATGTCTGCCAGTGGGAAATGTGATTGGACTGATTTATTCCGAACTGAACGATATTTAACGTTACGTTTGATTGCTATACTTTAACGTTATACTTTAACGTTATACTTTAACGCTAAATTTAATTGTTATGTCGCGAATAGTCACTATTGATAATTTGTAAACATATGTTTCGAATAATATTGCGTCAGGATTTCCTGTAGTCATTGAAAGTCTGAGCACATGCATTATGATTTCTTACTGGGATGATTTTAACTCCTTGGCGATAGACTTAGTTTCGGTGGAAGATCTGGTTCTTAGCCCATCGAACTGAATTCTAGAGAGATGATTTATCTTATTTTTTTCTCTTGTAGAAGAGTTTCGCACGCAACTTGCCTTTTGAATGACCGAAATTATAATTAGATTATGAGCTGAGCTGGACTTATAATGATGACCGTTTAGTCTTCATTCACAAGTTTTTGGTCCCTATGGCCTCTCATTAAATAGTTGATTCGAAAAGATTTAGTTGGAAATTTATCGAGGCGGATCATTACAAAGATGATAGTGTACTTCCGGCTTAGGACTGTGTAGTATGTATCGCATACATGTATCCATTTGTGTAGTTAATTGTATGGACGATGGTATATAAGAACACATGCATAATATTTATGAATCTATAGACGCAAATTTCTATAACAACCCGAATGATACCTATTACGTGTTGAGTTGGAGGTTTTAGGGGTCATTTTTTGTTGTTCGTACGTAATTGTTCTTGAACCGTCCGCTGTAATTGATGGGATATTAAAACGATTTTAAGAAAATATTAGAAAAGGTATAATTGACGAAGATGTGATTCAAATAATGTAATGAAATGCATCTTTGGTGTAGAAAGCGACTGATGTTTCTTGATTCATCGAACGAGTATACCAATAAATTGTTGTAGAGTGTTTTAATGTTATCTAACGTTATTAAAACTTGTAAAAATATTAGTTTCGGAAGTAAATGTATTGGTTCAACAAAATGAGTTTCAGCATTGTTCTATTGTAATGTATTTCAAACACTATAAAAAGTTAAACTTTGCAGGCTTTGTGTTACTCTCATTAATCAATCAGATATATCGGTCTCATACACAAGAAACATCGAATGTAGTTAGCGTAAATTGTTATTAACTGAAATGATGGAAGTATGGCATTCAAGAGCTAGCTTTGAGGAGGTGTAAACTCTCGCAAGGACAGTATGGTCTCTTGGCTACTACTGAAAATGCCAATATTCACTCTGAATATCTGATTACATACCTAATAGCCAACTGGTCGCTGGAAGTCTGGCAAACAGAAGGAAATAAACCATACACGACTTTCACTTTGAGCCAAGACATTCACTTTGAAACCAAGAGTGTATATTTCCACAGCATTATTTCCTAAGGATAATTCCTAGTTCATTCCTCTCTGCTTTGGATCTGAAACTCAAATCTTTGAGTCAGAGACGGATGGTCAATAGTATCTTCACTGCCTGCTAGAACAGGCATTCTCTGCCCAAAGTTTTAGCCTGGTCCAGCTCTTCCCTTATTTAGAGGTCACCATAATGTAGTCTTACGACAGGCAGGCGGATCGATAGAAAGCCAACGAAGCAGCACCAAGAGTTTTTTCTTTGGGGTAGCACGGAGTGCCCTTGTCACTAATAAGGCTGCCAGCCTACGCGATTTCTCTATGACTATCTGATTTACAGTTATAGGTATGACTGGCTACCAAACTTCTGCTCCGCACAAAAAATTTGGTTCCATTATATTAGTGTAAATCCAGGAGACGATACAAGGCTGTAGCACTGAAGTTACACTTAAAGCCCTTTAATAGCTAAGAACATAGTGTTTTGCGAGGCCTTTCCGCAATATTTTTCCTCCATTGAAGCTTAAAATCCAGGATAGGTTAGGTTAGGTTAGCTGGCTGGCACAAGGCCACACATAGACCCATTGGTCCGTAGTGATACCAGATAAATGGACCCGGAGAAGGAAAGTTCAGTTCCTGGATTTTCAAAGAAAATCCAGGATAAGTCCCAGATATTTTACTTTGTGAGGCTTATAGGAGTTCCATTGAGCTTCAGTAGATCGAAGGATAGACTCGTAATCGTAAAGAACAAAAGTTCAGTTTCGCTAGGCCACATTTCTGACACCATTGCCGAGAATACACTCTTGCCGAGCCATGACCAGCATAGCCGAGTACGAGAGTGTAAATGGCTTCCTCGTGGACGCTCGTCATGCCTTGGCAAGTTTGTGGATGGTTTGTTTCCCGTCGCTTGCCTGTTTTATGAGTGCACTATCAATGCTCGTCTTACCTCGAAGTCGCTCGAAATTTTATCGAGTCAAATGGATTTGGAAAAAGGTCTAGTGCTGGCTCCTATGATATTTACAAATCGATTTGGTTCGCATACGAAATCATGAGATGCATCATACCGGACAAGATGCATTATTACAGATGGATACAAGATTCACTCTTGGGGTATTTGTAGAAAAATGTCTGTGCAGAGAAAATGGTACCTACCAACACCATATGCATATCTGCGCTCTTAAACTTCACACCCTTCAAATATTCTCAATGCAGACAGGAAGAGGTTCATGGCATACTGAGATAAAAAACGTGTATGGCTTAAATAAATGGTTTTTGAGTGAATACTTTGAATACTCGAATGTTTTGTCAAATGTCTTGATGAAACGTTCAGCAAATTTTTAAACTCGGCATAAGTAATGATTTAAATAAAATACCGCGCGTTGAAACAAAAAGACGCTTGCTTTTGGTAGATCTGTTATATTGGCGACAGACTAAAATCGACTGTGGTTTCGCGAATCTCCAATGAGCTTTGAGCTTTTAAATGTGTAGTCTGTATTCAGTAATAAAATAGCAGCTTTAAAGTGACTATTGGTTTTGGAAACTAAGTGTGTTAACGTTGGCTGATTCTAGACTTGAATATTTTTATTGTATAAGTCGGTATATTTCTGAAAACCTGATTATTACTGATAAACGGGATTCTTGTACCATTTCAGTCATTTCCATGCCTTGATTGTAAGTCAAGTATTTTCTAAGATTCATGCCAGATTCAAATTGTTTAAGTGCTATACATATCTTGTTTGAAATCCATTTTATATAAATACTTATACGCAAGATATATATCAAAGAGCATATCTTGTGATTCATACAACCATCGTTCAAGTGACGATTCACCACTACTTTCATTGCTTAGTCACATATTAGATATGGTTCAACCGCTCTTCAAATTCGAACGAAGCTGATGAATCAAAAACCTGCTGATTTTTCTCGTATATCAGAACTAAGAAAACCAATCAGCTATTTATCCACAAACCTGAACTCAATCTTCATCAGATCACGTATAGATTTTGCTAACCCAATTGCAGCCATTAAAATAGATACTCGAATACGTAAAATTTTCACGAGTCTGTTCACAATACAGGTGAAATGAATTTAATAAGGCCATAAGATAAAAGGCAGCGCACATAGATCGGAAACTTAATAATATCGTAATATAATTCCGTTTGATCCCAACACACTACTTATATTGTCGGATCTATAATAGGCGCCGTATACGAGCGATCCAGCCAATCTAGCCGGCCCAGTAGACAACAAAAAAGCAGCAACAAAACTAAAATAAAATGATTATCGCAGAATCAAGATTTCAAATAATTCTTTTTAATCAATCTGAACGTAACAAAACAACATGCGGATCACAAACGCCATACTTGCGGCCATAATGAACGCTACTCACTGGTTACTACTCATTCGTTGCTATTGAATTGAGCTACTTATTAAATTTATTCGTTTTGATAATATTCTCGTTCTGGAATTTCAGCGGTTAATATGATCTGCACTTTCAATTATTGTCTATGTAGTGCTAGTTTTTCGGTCCGCACCTTGTTACCTTGCTGCCGAGACTTGCTTTGTGCACCAATCAAGGGTTTTCAGATACCGAACAATTTATTCTCATATACAATACCATTAACAAGCAATTGGAAGAAAGACGTCTCGAATATGGCGCTGGCTTTGGATTTATTTGAGCAATCAAAACAAGGTGTCTCAAAGTTAGATTGTGTGGCTATAATCTGAATGAGACTAAGGAGTGACTGATAGACCTCGAGCTTCGAATTTCATCTGGATTGAGAATTTATAAGGAAAAGATCGTCACTGGTCTTGGGAAAGAGGATAACTAGAAAAATACTGTCTCTCTGCATACATTGGCAATCACCCTGTGTTGGCTATTTCAACACCTCACATAAATTCTTTTTAAAAGAATTGATGATTTCATACTTAATCCCGAAAGTCTGAGACAAATTTTGAGAGACAAGTAACCAAAGTCTCCATTGAGTGAAATTCGTCGTCGCTGAGTCGCCTCGACGCCATTCATGCATTCACTCGCTTCCAGACACGTAAAGTAATCTGATCTTGGCACAATCAAAATTCCTAAATGTGTTTATTCATTGACTCTGAGAATTTAATCTACGAGTTTCCTACTCGTCTTGGACGCGCTTTTCACAAATCAATCATCGATTCTCTGTCAATTGTCCGCAATTCAATGCAACGCACTTGTCATTGTACACTTATGGTCATTTCGGTAGCTTTGATTCCTATGTTCTTATTTTGCTCCATTCAATTGAGATTTTTAAACCTGAAATCGATCAGGTCTCGGTGGGTAACCGCACAATAATCGAAATTTCAATACAGTTTAATGAATCAATGAATCACGTGAAAAAGATTCAAACAAACGGCTGGTTAACACATCGTTTGCTGTGGAGAAGGCGAGATACCGATAACAAGATGCAAGCAAAAAACGTTGGCGGGTGGGTTGAAAAGAACCATGACACATAGTGTGCATCATATTGGGGAAAAATAATAAGCATTCACTTTGAATGATTGATTCTTGAATGTTCTAGTTGAAGAGTCCTGAAAGTAAGCACATTCAACTGGAAAACGATTGTGCTGAGATGCAACTCAATCATACATATAGTAAAAAATACTTTCTTCTCGAGACAGTTAGACAACGTTTGACACAGTGGCCTGTTTGATTTGCCAGATTTTGTAGAGAATCGCTTGCTCCTTCCAAGGATTACAGTTTTTATACCAACATGAATGAATGAAATTCGACAAACTTCAATATCCGGGCAGTTGTTTGCAGAGATACGTGCTAAGTTCAATCCTATTCAGTGGATTTATAAGTAACACTTGACTATATATCCTTCAGTTCGGAATAAATCAGGAAGATGCTATTCTACTATGAACGGCTAATGGTAGTAAGAAAATATAGCTTTTTTCTCCAACAAATTTTTAAGTTAATATTTCGAACCAAATGATAAATTAAAATTAGTGCTGAAAAATGCCTAGCCTGAAAAAGAACCAGAATAAAGCGGGTCAAATCGAAAAAATCCAATCTTATAAAGTCAATGTACACTTTTTGGGACTCAAGTTAGACGCTTTTAGCCTTTTGAACACATTCACTAGATTTTTAAAGTACTTTTCAGTGGTTTGCCACTAACAATGATGTCCAGATGCAGCTTAGTTCACGCAATACGTGCTTCACAATTCGTTCAAAGATTGCAGGGATTTTCGCAGATTAAGATTCGCAGCTGATTGCTCGCCTTCCTGTTGCCAACTAACGGTGCTTCTACGTATTTTCACTTGATTACCCTTTTCTATAGGTTCAACCTTAAACCGCAAAGGCCCAGAAAGTCTATCTTAAGTATGCATTCGTCGGTTATTTCCGCTGTCTAAGTTCAATATCATTTCATCTTTGAAGTTCAATTTTTCAAGAAATCAAAATTTTGATATCTTAGAGTAACACCAACAAAGCAAATAGCTGTTAAAGGATTTTCCAGAATATAGAGTATGTTTATAGAGTAATGAAAAACTTGTCGTAAAAACATTGTACCACATATAGTTACACAGGTTAAGTATTCTTCAAAATATTTTCCTTCAATATTTGCACAATTTTTTCTATAGATTTTACCATACACGGTACGCACTGTGGAAGACCTAACCGGAAACCTCATTACAAGGAGTCATCGCGGCGGCTTAAATCGGTTCAATGCCTTCAAAATGGTATTCTTTAAGGGCTGCCTTAATTTTCGAAAACAAAAAGAAATCTGCTGGAGCCAAGTCGGGACTGTAGGGAGCAACGTCGCCAAGTTATGCTTCTCTAAGGACTCACTTATGTACAGAGCAGTGTGGTTGGGAGCATTGCTATAGTGGAGCACCCTGCACTTGTCGGTGATCTCCTTTCGCACGAAAAGGACCCTTTTGCTTAAACTAGCGAATACATTCACGTTGTAGGCAGTTTTGATGCTTATTCCTTTGAGTCTCCTTGTTGTTGGTCCATACCCATAGCGTCCATGAAGATAATTAGTATTTTTTTCGCTTTTGATTTGCTCATTCTGTAAGTATGAAAGGAAACGCTGGAAGTAAGGAAAGAATATCCTTCGGCATGATCACCATTTCAGCTTCTTGTGAGTTAACTTTAGCTGCCTTTTACTAGGATTAGGTTGTTTTAGTTGTTTCGATGCCTCATCCGTTCTCCTTGTCTTCTGCGGTGGCCTGTAATCTAGAGTATTCTTCTGAGTGTCGTTGGTAGGAGTGCCTTTTCTTTTGTTTTTTGTTTAAGTGACACTGGGTGTGCTGCTCGAATCGCTGGCACTTTGTTTAGGCAAGACTGGGTTGTACCGCTCGAAGCTCTGGCAACTGGGTTTTGGGTCGTACGTACTCAAACGCCCTTGCTTTGTCTCCGGTAGTAACATTGTCTAAAAAATCACTCAAATCACACTTATCCCGCGGACGAGCCATATTTTCGTCGGTGTGGCTTATTTTTGGGCGTTATGTACGATGATTGTCGGCCCCTTCCTGCCCTTCTTCAAAATCTTCACCTTAAAACATACAGAATTGTTGAATCAATTGATGAGTATCGGTATAGTAGCCACCAATGGCCTTGTAATCAGGTATCAGCGGTTTCTTCGTGGACTGCAGGTTGTCTCTTTCCTACAGCTTTATCTTAAGGGTCTTCAACCTTGTCCGTTCAGGTGTTTGTCTATCCTTGCAATGAAGAGACACCTAGTCTACTTTGTAGGTGATGATAAGGAAGTAAGGATCAACACCTCCCTTTATCTCCGGTAGCACTTTTTCATCGGGGGATTTCTATACCTTATCCATTTAGATGGCTGTAAGTAAGAAAGGAAAACCCTTCGGCACGATCGCCATTTCAGCTCCCTTCAAATTAACGTTAGATGACTGTACTAGGATGAGGTTGCTTCCGATGTTTTGATGCCTCAGCCATTCCCTTTGTCTTCGTCGGTGGCCTGTAATATAGAGTATCCTTCTGAGCTTCTGGTGTCATTGGTAGGAGTGCATTTTCCTTCGCCTTTTCTTTTACAAGCCACTTTCAGAAAGAACTTTACGCACTTTCTTGCTGCACCGCTCATGCTCTTCTACTTTGGACCCTCCTTAGATAGCTTCTCAGATGTAAAATTAACCGCTTTCATGCTTCGGGAGAGCTCTGCTGCGATTTAGTTTGAAGGTCTGCCGTCGGAGGTAGAGGAAGAATCTTTGGGAGCCTAAGGCACCATCCTCTTTTCCGGTCTACCTTTTGCCACATGGGGTTAAGGAGGAAATTTGGCCCTTACTTTTGGCCTTACTTTATTTTTCGTTTGCCCCTCTCTCCTCCGTTCAGCCATGGAATTCTGGCCGAAATAGGTCATTTAATCTGTTAGCTGATCCACTGGGTAGCCCTGCAGATCCTGTTCGAAGGCACTAGAGACTTTAGATTTGGGGCATTTGTGGCAGCCTCCTTCTTTAATAATTTAGTTTTGCATAAAATTTTGGTCACACGAGTATGAGGAGTTATATATAAAAATATCCAAACCTAGATATGAAATCAGGCGGACACTTGCTATCCGACATCTGAACTTGCATACTAAGGATTGCTTCCATTCAGCCCACGGTATATGCTGCTCCACCATTGACTTGAGAATTTTCCTGATAAGGGTTAGCCCTCCGTATTAGCCAACCCTTCCTTTAGAATGTTTACGCCAACCGCCACAAGGAGGTTGTGATCAATGAATCTGCAGGGACGTGCATATTTTCAGGTACTGAATGTTAGCCGCCCTATTCGGCTGGCGGCCGCCTCCATTTGGAGTTGAAAAGGGTTTTATTATTATAAAGGGTTTTTTTTATCTGAACATTCTTAACCTAACTTAGATTTAAATTAACAATAAAACACTTAAAATCGAGTGGCTATATTGTTTAGGCCTGCTGGCTCTTGTCGGTGACACTTTTAGTACTTATTGTCTTTTACATTTTAGATCTTACACGTGAATCATATAAGCACACCCAGCCTGCACAGAAGCTGGGATTATCTGAGAAATTATTATTTTTATTCTATCTTACCTATAATTTATATGCTATGTTATATATTATCTTATACCTAATTACAACTAACTTAGCCTAAAAAGACCAATATCTTATTCTAGATTTTAGCTCTAGCCCCTCCTGTTCGTTGTGAAGCCTTCATAAGCAAAAAGCGCATCCATGAGCTGCTATCACTACACGCTATCTTCACGGGGCGCATAAATGGCTCATAATTGGAGCCTCCTGTACGCTCAAGTGACCGAATCAGTCCGTTCTCATCTTCGACTGTCTGTCCGAAGAACCTTGTCGTTAATTCCACAACCCGACCGTTAAGGGGTTACACCACAGTAGAAATTTTCAAAAATTGATTTTCTATTTATTGGCTTGAAAAATCCTTTGAACCCTCTAGAATAAGAGGCAAACGGTTTTATACCTGCTAGAAATCTTTTTCAAAGGAATTTCGAGCACTTTTTCCACCCTGCCCGAAAGCTCGAAAATGACTATCTGCGGTAAGTACGACACCTACTCATTTGGAACAGCATTATGTCTTATCATACGATTTCTAACTTCTCTAATACACTAATATAATTCGTTAGAAACATTTTGAAGAATGTTGAAAACAAAATACAGTAGTACAGTGTCATTTGATGTTGAGAGAAGATGTAAATTTTGCGTGGAAGTTATTCGAAATTACGATTTTTTTTGCAGTGCTAATTTTTCACACGTTATTTATAGCCTTGACATTTACGTGAGTCAAAATGAGTGAAAAGAAAGTGTATGGAAGCCGTAAAGGCTCAAAAATATCGTATAAGACGCGGCGACGGACCAACGTGACGAAACGACGACCGTTAAACAGATATGAAGCGGAGGAAGATTCGGCCGGTGTCAGCGCTTCGGCAAAGAAATTGAAAGTGGATTCTGACGATATCGATGTACAAAGTGAATTTGGTTACCGAATTATAAACTTTTTTGCCGTTTTTTCTGCCATTTCGGAATATGTGAAGTGCAAAACGTGCAACTCTGATATAAGATTTAGCGAATCAGGTACGCGGGGCTTAGGCTTCAAAATTACCGTATGTTGCCCGAGTTGTCCAAAAGTTGAAATCCCGAGTTGTCCATTCATACGAAATGGATATGAAATTAACCGAAGGATTGTACTAACAATGCGACTATTAGGAGTGGGGCTAGCTGGAATAATGAAATTCTGCGCATTTATGGAATTGCCACGGCCTATATTTCAAAGTTGTTACGACCGTGCAGTAAATATGATTTCGATCACAACGAAAGCCGTGCGAGACTCTAGTATGAAAAAGGCAGCAGAAGATGAGAAGAAGAAAAGTGAAGAAAATGGATTGCATCGAGGAATAACTATATCTGGAGATGGTTCCTGGAGAAAACGAGGATTTTCGTCTCTTTTCGGGATCACATCATTGATCGGATGGTTTACAGGGAAAATCGTTGACATTGAAGTGAAATCGAAATACTGTAAAGTTTGCGAGCACTGGAGAAAAAAATTAGATACCGCTGAATATGAAGAATGGCTCGAAACTCATGCCGATCAATGTAAGTCGAACCATGAAGGCTCATCGGGTAAAATGGAGGTAGATGCTGTCATCGAAATGTTTCAACGTTCCGAGGCTTTATACGGACTTAAATACGCAAATTATATAGGTGATGGTGACAGTAAAACTTTCAAGGGGATATTGGATGCCAAACCGTATGAAAATTTTGAAGTGTCAAAAAAAGAATGTGTTAATCACGTTCAAAAACGAATGGGCACTCGATTGAGAAATTTGAGAAAAAAAACAAAAAATCTTGGAAGTAAAGGAAAATTAACTATGAAATTAATAGATCAATTAACAATTTATTATGGCTTGGCGATAATACGGAATTCAACCTCGTTGGAAAATATGAGAAATGATATCTGGGCTACATTGTTTCATAAAATGTCAACTGACGAAAATCCACAGCACGAAAAATGCTCAGAGTCTTGGTGCGAATGGAAGAAGGCGCAATCAACGAGTTCCTTAGACTCCTTTCATCATAAGCCGGCACTATCGAAGGAAGTTTTTGAAGCCATCAGACCAATCTACGAGGATTTGAGCAGTGACGAGTTGCTGAATCGGTGCTTGGGAGGCTATACGCAGAACAGCAACGAAAGCTTTAATTCTACAGTCTGGCACTTGGCTCCTAAAAATTATTCAAGTGGAAAGAATATATTACAAATAGCAAGTGACATTGCAGTTTGTAATTTTAATGATGGAATGATGAACGTTTTAAGAATAATGAAAGTGATGGACATAAGTATTGGACCACAATCCTACAATTTTTGCTTAGAGGCGGACGCTGCTCGAATACACCGCGCGGAGCGCTCTTTGACGGACGCAGCGAAAAATGCTCCTTCCTGCATAAAAGCGTCCAGGAAAGAAAACGAGGAGGAATTTAGCAACTTGGAAGGACAGCTTTACGGTGCTGGAATAGCAGATTAAAGGTAAAAAAATTGTATGATAAAATTTTTTCATTTTATCATGCTTAAAACACGAGTCAAAACTTTGAACGCGTTTTTCTCGAAACACCTTTTTTAAAATCGGCACGCAGCATAACTCAAACAATTTTCTGTTTTTTCACTCCAAATTAATATCACATCTTAAGAACAACATTCCGCAGAGAAATACGTAGCCGATTTTCGATAAGTAAATATCTCGGTTTTTTAGCTACAAATAAGTGCCGGTTTTTTTGTAGTAAAATGCACTTTTTGTTTCAAATGCTCGCCAATTTTACAAAAATAAATATTTTCAAAATCCCCTACGTATTTCACTAGCTATACTAATGTTATTTAAGAAAAAATTTTTTATTTTGTTTCAGATGAATTTTTTGCGCACTTCTACTGCGTGCCGCGGAGCCCCTCCAAAAAAAACCGTTCCGCAGAAACAGCTGCTAGGCAGCCATTTTGTAATATTTTTCAATCAATACATTTTTTTTCAACACTTCAAAATATGTTTAACAAACACCTTTAAAGAGAATTACTTTTTTACTTTTCCTTCCACTTAAAAAAAAATCGCAAAAAAACGTTAAATTTTCGCTCTCTACTGTGGTGTAACCCCTTAAGTAGCTTTAGCCCCGACTCCGGATACAGAAGAAGGTTCTTGGGCCACTTTTTAGCTACCCGGTTCTTGTAGAACCTGCCTCTGCCATGACAGTTTTGGAACAGGTAACCCAGGATAGGGATGCGTACGTCAAAATAGGCTGGACTAGGGTCTGGTAGCAATTATATTTAGCTTTGGTGGTCATGTCCATGTTTTTGGCGAAAAGATGTTTCATGCGTTGAAATGCAAATTTGCCACCCTAACGCCGCACACAAGGACTCAAAAATTTCGGAAAACCAACACCGAAGTACTTCAGAGATGAGCTAGCAGTAATCTTAGAGGTTGCGAACGAAACAGCGAGTATTTTGGTCTTGCTGCGAATAGTTTGGGATCTCCGATACTTAGAATGATTGCCAAATGCACAGCGTTGTGTCTTACTTCTATTTGGTTTGATGCCCCGTTCGTCAAAGTAAAGACTTAGTTATGCCAATTAATATTCCACGCTCTTCGCTACTCTGCTCGACGTAAATAAGAGCATGCCGTCGGCATATTACATGATTTGGACATGTGGTTGGTCCGGTGGAATGACAAGGTCATCGGTGAATATGGTATAAAGAATTGGTCTAGTAACAGAACCTTGTGGTAATCCTGATGTCACAGACTCTTTGAGAGAATCTGCTCGATTAACGGTGACGTACCGTTGTCTGCCGGTAAGAAAGCTTTTAGCGAGTCTTTTATCTCCGGCTACAATCTAAATCCAAACAACGTAAACACGGCCGCCCTCATAAATGTAAATATATAGCTTTTTTCTTTTGAAAACAATTGTTATAGTAACTTGCATTCGCTAATTAGAATTATGTAAGAAAATAATAGTTTCGAATTCAGCAAGAAGAATTTAGTCTTTTATTAGAAAAAAATATAAAAATTGACTCAAAATGATTTTGACTAATAAACAAGCTACCCGAAAACTTCCATCAAATTTAAGTTAAAATATTCAATAATTCGCCTATAAGTTGGTTTCATCTGGAAAACACAGGTTTGATTAGAAATGCCATTTTTTTCAATTCAAACAATAATGCTGTTCTTTTGAATTTTGTTTTGATTGATTTTCGTATCCAACAATAATTTACGAATTTCACCATTTACCAAAATCTATTCAGGTACTGAAATGCTGCTCCTTGCCAAAATGTTTGTTAACGTTAGATTTTTAACCAATAACTGAAAATATGCAACTGAACATCCTGTTTACTCAAAGTATTGGGTATGATGCGTTACCAGAAAACCAAAAACCTAAAATATTTCCTTCTCATAACCAATCACTCCATCATTCAATATTGAAACATATAGTACATTGACATGAGTCGGAAATGAACATAAGCTAAACATCACATCGACCCCTAAGCGAACAATTACATCAGCATTAGTGACACTCCCGTCCCGGAGGCATGATTAAAGCCCGAATCCAAGCAATCAGAATTTTAAATTGGGCTTATTTTTGAAATCGTCACTTAATAACATCTTATCACATTTGGAAATGATCAAAAGGGTGTCAGATGTCAAACGCGTTCTAAATGCAGGGATTAAAACACTTTGAGAGAATAACAAATTCATTTTATAATGCGATTAAAGGAACTCAAGGTGCTACATGTGTACGTACTTGGACCTATTTCAGCGGGGCGAAAAGCGAAACGGAATGATACTTTCGTCAATACTTAGCCCACTCGAAAGTACTTGTGAAAAATGTTACATTTTCATCTGAGTATATCCAGAACGTTGTGCACTCAACGGATGCTCTGTTCTGATCTGCTCCGCTTGTCTATGCTAATGTACTGGTGTGTGGAACCATTAAAAGGGTCGCTCTCTGTATACTTTTACGAGTGTTGCGAACAAGTACACAAACCTCCTGGTGGAATTATTTATAAAGATTATTCGCTTTGGCACTTCACGAATAGAACGGCGGATTCTTTTTTACATTTCGACCGCCTCTGATATCATTTCCTTGGTTCGCTTCAAGTTTTGCCTTTTTAACTTGCACCCTCGCAATTACCATTGGTAGCGTTAAGTCGACTGTGCAATTTCAGGGATAGAGCGACCACCTTTGGTGTGATTCTATTACCGCACTCTGTGAAATGTGTATGTCATCACAGCATGGCTGTTTTTGTAGGTGAGATAAGTGTGATAAGTAATGTATGATGTATTGTTGAACTACGATTACAATTTAAGACAGAAAACCATCCAAGTCTTGTTCGCGGTAGGAAATTGATATCTTGCATACAAATAGTATTTAGTATGGCGAATAAAAGCATAATATGCTGTTTGCATAATAATGACCATACACTTCTATGAAGCTATTGTCGCTTAAAAGTCAAATAAAAGACTATCCAAAATGCGAGTCCCACATTGAGCGCTCTTTTATTTTTCGTAAAATTCCATTCAACATCCACAGTTCCATCGCACCATTTTTCTCTGAAAAGCTTACATTAAGCAGTCACCATTATGAACCAGCATAGCGCCTTATATAATATGAATGTTGCTGGATTTACAAACTCCAAACAGAGATGGGGATCGTAAATAGCTGTCTTTCTTGCCAGTTAAAATATTTACTCGACTAATTGCAGATGAGGGTAGGATAGGTGACAGAAAGCCTGTTCCTGGCAAGGACGAACTCAGCGAAAAGTAGAAACAGTACTTTGTAAAGAGCAACTAGCACGATAACGTCAGCGTTAGCAGATTGAGACGAGAGATGCAGCGGAGAGAAATCCAACGCCATTTTGGTTTTTATTGCAAATAACGCTACCGGATGTACGCGACCTTATTCGGCGGGTGGAAATGGCTTAAATTTATGCTGATTGCTGTCTCTTTACATGTTAAAAGAGTTCTCAGCGTACACAGCTTAATGGTATTCGTTTTGTAAATGTGATTAAATGTAAAATACTTAAAAGGTTTCGGAGAGTATTTTCACTGTGAGAGCTTCTCGATTCGGAATGAGTAATGATCAGATAATTATGGAAAGATGTATGAGGAATGATAAATGTGACTAGGAAAGGTAATGTATTGAAAGAGATTTTATGAAGTTCATAAAATTGTAGAATAAATAATTGGCCGTGTATGAATTTGGGCTGATTTTGACATTTAAAAATAAAGAGCCTTTCGTTTATGAGTTTATGTTAAAGACTTTTGATGGAATTTAAAACCAGACGGCCGCGCACGATGTGATCTTCATGATTGTCATAAATAGTTCAATTTTTTTTCACAAATTCATTTTAACAAATTGATATGAACAATTTGGGACGTAAATCGCTAGTGCTGCGCTAAATATTTAATTTGAATATTTGAATTCTTAAGCCATTCGCATCTTAAAAACTTTTGAGTTAAAGATGATCACTTTGAAATTTCTACTACATAGATGAGTAGCGCCTGAGTTAGGCATATAGTAAGCCTTAGAAGCGCACTCTCACAATTTACAAATTCTTATGTGATTCTAGAGTAATTGTTTTGTTTTATAGAATTGAATTGAATGGATTTCAGAATTGAATTGATTTGAAAAAAAAAATGGAAAAAAAGTAGACTGAGAAAAAGGAAGCTCTCCGGACGGAGTATGCTATCTCTCGCAAATACAGGGTGTTTTTTTAGAGGTATAGAGCTTTAAGCTGACAATACTTTTTAATGCTACGTATGGTGTGACTGCCGTCATACGTTTTATGGTTAGTTTGGTTTGCCATTTTATCATGAATAGGTTGACGCCTAAGCAACTTCTGCAAATTGTGCAGATTTATTTCGAAAAAAAAAACCGGTTCTGTTCGAGAAACTCATCGCGCACTCCGTCAATTTCATGACCGACATAATCGTCCATCAGAACATTTGATTAACCATGAATCGTTGTCGCTTGTCCATTTGGAAGACAACATTCACCGCGTTATTGACGGGATACGGCCACAATTATTGGCTAGAGTAGTCGAAAATTGGACCTCTCGTTTGGACTTCCTACGCGACAGTCGTGGCGCTCACATGCACGAAATCATATTCAAATCAAAATGCCAGAAAATTATCTTTCCAATAAAACCAATTTCATGGCAATCAAAACAATTTGTCCGTATTTTATTTCATTTCAAATCTCTATACCTCTAAAAAACACCCTTTATCTCTATAAATAAGTCGTTTTTTAAAACAATTGGTATTCTTGCGTAGTTCCAAGTTCAAGATACATGGTTAAATGGAAAGTTATTAGTCTTACGGTCCACTAAACACCATTTACCATGAGTATGTTTTTTCACTAAGTCGATTGCGATTATGTTTTCAATCTGTCTCATTAGCTTTAAATAATTTCACCTTGTTGTAAAGTCAACCGCTGGGAAAGGATTCAACGTAATAAACTTGCGATTGCGTCTTTTGATTTATGTTTTAACTCTAGTCTTACCTACTAAAAAACAGAGAGGTAATTCTTCCAGTTTGTACGTTATACTTACAAAGTACCCAATTTTCATTTCTCAACCTCAAACTTCGACAGAGCTGTCTTCTGTTGATCTTCCTATTTGTTTCTCCATTAAAGGCCAGATTTTTCCTACGCCTACACCGGTAAAAGTAGCTTTCAATAAAGTTAACAGCCAATCTTAAGATCCTAGAAAATCAATCTACCAATCTAGAAGCCAATGATATATATAAGATGCAATTAAGTACATGGAAGAATTCAACATTCGTCTCGATCTCGAAAAGTACATCAAAACCGTTCATCAATCTGTTTCAAATTTCAGACGAAGCTTTAATCCTCATTTGGCAACATAATGCTCACTGCAGGCTCTGGTTGAGGTCAAAATTCATAAGCAAGAGTTTAATCGATTAAAGTGCCTAGTTAAGGAAAAAAAATATCTGCGCTCAGGAATAATGAACTAAGTTCTCTTCCAAAAGCTAGTTAATCTTTTCGCCTACTTTTTGCTTAAAAGTAGGCGTAATAATAATCCCCAATCAACTTGTAACTCAAAAGGAAAAAAACGCTGATATTTCGAATTATTTCTTTTTTAAGCATTTGACAACAGTAGATATGGGTCCTTCTGTTACTCATAGTCTAGTATATTCAGTAGTTAAATGAATCAAAAACGCTACTCTTTAGACCTTTAACTTTATGAAATTTACCTCGATTTGAAGCATAATTAAGTCATCCAAAACCAACAAATCTCCGTGGTCAAATCTCCTTATATTTAAGAAGCGTAGTTTTAGTTTTTCATATCTATCCAAAATAACTCTAAGTTTTCTTATGTACTGAGGCAATTTCCTCTAGCTGTGATATTTTTGCCGGAGTTCCTCAGGGATCTGCTATCAGTTCAATCCTACATAACTTATACATTAGCGACATAGTAGCTGATTATTTTCACGGATAACGTTTGTATTCTTTGAGCTCACCTTCACCTAACCATATAGTACCACTGCTAAAAAAATTGTCAGGACAAACTCTTCGATTTCTACATCATCTAGTTACGCAACCATGTTTTGTTCGTGTATCTGGGTCATTTTGACCCAGATAGTCTAAAATACTATCTGGGTCAAAATTCTCATTCCTTTGCTTGGAAGCTATGGCCCTGCCAAACACGGTTAACTCTTGTGTTTCTTTCCTCTTCTATCTTGCTTCTGGTATTCCACAAGGCTCGATTCTTGGCCCCTGATTTTTCTCCTGTTTATGAAACATTTTTCTCTCTCCTCTTTAACCTATTTTGTACGCTGATGATCTAAAACTATTTACGCTAGCTGGATCAGTAAATGTCTGCTTCCAGCTGCAGGATGGCTTGTGTGCAATTGGCAGCAGGCACTCTGTTAACTGTATTAATCTTAATGTTGCCAAATACTCGTATATCCCAAACATTCAAACTATCTCGCATTGCGTTTTTCTATTCCATCCTTCGTTCATCCCTCAGTCCTGTTGATAACTTTGGTGTTGTTTTGATACTAAACTTACATTTGATGGCCAGACCTTGCGTGTCATATCCAATGCAGCACAATTGTGCGGCTTCTTTCTTAGAGCGACCAGACTTTTTGCTCTTATTTCCTTTTTTGTATGACTGTATATCTCCTTCATGCGTAGTGTCCTCGAGTGTTGCTCGTAGCCTATCTAATGTCGTATTCTCATTATCGTTACTTAATTAATCCGTCAAACGCAAACTTACTCGCTCGATTCCGAAATTTGAATTCCCTACTGTGGCTATAAAACGCATCTCCATCCCAGAAATTCATATCCTCCTACTACGAAAGGACTCCTGCTACGAAATGTGCTCCCAAATGAATGTCTCCTCCTTAAATGTCCCTAGTCTCCTGTCTGGAAGAGTTCTCAGATGAATCTTTTCTTTACAAAGTTTTGTTTATGATTTTGTAACTGATGTCTATTGCGTGCAGTTAGTCTTAACTTCTTCTTTCTTTAAAAATCTATCAGTTATTATTTAGTCCGGATCCAACACGATCAGTAGGCTTATTATAAGGCTTACCAAAAACAAGTGTTTCATTCTCTAAAAGTTGAATATTTCTTTATGAATGGGATAATAGTTTTGATAACTAATTTCAACGCATTCCGGTTTTGCATGTATCTAAGGAATCCCATTTCAATGACCATTTAATACTCACAAAAAATACTCCTAAACACGTTTCCATTCATCAAACTCAAGTAAATACCACATCTTGTCATAAATTACATTCAAAATAAATTTTCGATTTCCCATAAAATATCAAATTTATTAACTAATCCATTTAGCTGATCACTCCACTCGATTATTCTCTCATTTCGTAACGTTCATTCTAAATCAATTCTTCATTCAAAAAATACATTTCCTTATCGCTTCGTTCGATCATCAAATTAAATGTTAATATCAAAAAAGCATTTCGTAGTTCTCGATTGAATGAAAAGACAAACAAAAGTAACAAAAACGTGGCCGGAACGAAAAACAAGCGATCGCGGTCGCTAAAGTGTGGACAAATTAGCATAATTTCAAATAGATCGGTCTGCTACATCAAATCAAATGTGATAAGTTGATTCAAAAAGGTGGAGATGAGTGGAGTGAACAACAAACATCCATGACTTGAACTAGACGGCGGGCGGAAGAATGAATAAGAGGAAATAAAGTGTGAATCGCTTCGTTGAGATCAAAGTCGAACGAGTCATAACGAATCGGATAAAGCATTTGTATTTGTCAAAAGTGTACCAATTTTTATGTTTTGGAAATTAATTATGAGGATCCGAGAGGTGTTAAGGCCATAATATTTTGCTGGATGAGAGTTGTCGTTTTAGAAGATGTAGCCAGCCAGATATATGTATGTCTTGCGTCGAACCTCTACTAGAGCAATGCCCCATATCACCGATGTGTATCCAAAAGTTGAATTAGTCTATGGATAGAACTCATCATCACACTTCGAATTTGAATTTGGAGTGAAAGCATTACGAGTGGGAGTTAGCTTTACTTTAACAGGCTTCTTCCAGGTTTTTTTTTCGTCCTGTATTACTTTGAGATATTTAAACTCATCTGATTTTCTTGGCACCATTATTTCCACTTTTTTAGTGGTGAATAAAACAAGTTTTGTTTCACCAGTATTCACTGAAAAATCATTCCTCATGCATCAAATGTTAATTAAATTGAAAGCCTGTTTCGTATTTCTGAATATCAAATTCAGATTCTTACTGACTGCTAGTGTGACCACGTTATCAGCATAGAGTGAAGCTTGCATTGTTGCAGTTCGTTTAGTAGATACTAGATTAGCATTCTCCACAGGATCGGCGATAGGACACCACCTTGGGTACATCCATGTGATGCCTCCGTCCTCAAGTAGCAGTCAGCTCCTGCAGAAGGAGAGCTTTCTGCTGGAGCTAACTGAGCTGATAAATACTCCAATCGTATATTAATCATTAGAGATCGCTTACTCAACCTCTGAAACCAGAAAATGAACGGTCATCTCGCATGATTTTTCTCACTGGTACGCTGCTTTTCATTGTGTCTTTCAGTAAATGTTGTCAGGCATTTTAGCGTAAACGATGTTGGTTTGATTGGTGTAAAAAAGCTCTTCGGATCTTAATAGCCATATCTCATCCATGTTTTAGTATCAAGTCTACTTTAACTCATCGCCAAGGCAACAGGACATATCCCAAGGCTAGGCATGCATCAAATAAAGTTTTAGGCCTGCCTCCATGTGCTCAATTCCCTCCGACGAGGACATTATTGCTTCCCTGCACTTTTCGCTGGTGAACACAGTTCTAGCTGTGCGAACAAATGGGAATAACAGAAGGTTTGGTCAGAGGCACGGAAGCATTTATTGTTTCAGTCGCTGGAGTGTCCAGAAAGTAATTCCCAAATATCGTCTTTAAAAAATCCTTTTTGGAACCTTGGAAACTCACCATGGAGGCGTTCTAGAGGCTCCAGCTTAGCTAATTGGTTCTTTTTCAGGACTCTTAAGCTCTATTGCCTATTCTACTCTTCTTATACGTCCTCACCGACTTTGTTTAAGTGTTCTCTGACATTTTTTAGGCGAACCAGTCATTTTCTGTGTTCCACTTGCAAGCCCGGTACGGAAGTTTTGTGGTATCTGATCTTTTTAGCCGCTGGTTCCAGCAAAAAATCGCCTACCTGCATCTGCTCTTGATGATTGAACAGACCTCTTCAAAGCTTTCCAATCTGACTTCTATTGACTTCAGTGACTTTATTCTATCACTAGTACACACTTTGCCTTTGAAAAATCAATTTAATTTAGCCCAATCAGTGATTCTTAGGTTTTTTCTCATCGCCAGGGGTGGGAATCCATAGCTAGAGAAAACACCAAGTAGCGGTGATCAGATATCATCGGATACGCGTCGTCCAGCTGTTGATCTAACTATTCCCGGTGAACAATGGTGGGGGAATCACAGTGTTCCGGTTCATTAGGCTCGCAGAAGTTATAAAATCAAACAGTTTGTCTCCTTTGGTGTTGTATTTGTTACTGCCCCAACTGGTGTGCTGGACAGTGAGCGCCTCCACGGGTTTGTAAGAGTCAAAGTATGGGGCATTCCTTCTTCATATACTTCCTGCGATCGCCATGTCTAGCACAAGCTGAAGCTGTCTTTTTTACATCCTTTCCTCCCATTATTTTGTGAGGATTTAGGAGAAGGAATTTTTTCTCCAAGCAAGGCCATAGTTTGCCTTCCAGCTGACGCTGTACTCGTAATTTCGGAACTTGCGACCATAAAAAATGCAATCAACAAGTTCAAAAACTCATCGTCAGTGGATTCTTCCATGGTGGAAACCTGTAATCTTCCACTGCAACTAGAGTCCTCCGTTGCAGTCATGCTTGAGATTGGGGCCTGATTACGCCCAGATAGATTCCCTACAGATAGGCTGGCTTATGTGCCAATTTACAAGCTGGACGTTACTGAAGACAAATCATTGCAGATACCAGTAAGCGCTTCAAGTTCAAAATATGGCCTGAAATTCGTACACTGAAAAAACACATAGCGCCAGACGCCATAGTTTATAGACTTCTGGCGCCATGTACATAGTCTATTTGGGTATTATGATAAAATATAGCGACACACGCCATAGTACATGGCGAAAAGTACATAGGAGCACACGCTATGCTTATAGCCCTCCACGCCATGTACTATAGTCCTCCACGCCATGTAATATGGTCCTCCACGCCATGTACATGGCTATAGTGCATGGCGTGGAGGACTATAGTACATGGCGTGGAGGACTATAGTACATGGCGTGGAGGGCTAAAAGCATAGCGTCTACTCCTATAAACTTTTCGCTATGTACTATTTTTATCGCCATATTTTATCACAATCCCGAAAGGTGCCAGAAGTCTACAAATTATGGCGTCTGGCGCTATGTGTTTTTTCATTCTAGTGTCTTGCATTCGAAGTCAATGTGTGAACTATTATGGGAATCTGAATAACTTTTTCTTTTTCAATTGTTTTCAATGATGTTACACATATGTCACTTGCTGACATTTATACGTCCCCTCACACAGTATGGCTGCGAGTCATAATTGAAGACATAACTGAAGCCATATTACATGACTCATGGTACTATGTAATAAAGCGTGTGGGGCCATAATTTCTGAGCCATGTAATTATGGCGCGGGGAGCCATACTGCATAGCTCAGGGTTCTATGTACATAGCGTGTGGGACCATAATTGCTGCGCCATGTTACATAGGACCGCGAGCTATGTAGATTCTAACATTATGGCGCTGGGAGCCATATTAAATAGCTCGGAGTACTATATACATAGCGTATGGGGCCATAAATAATGCGCTACGTTACATAGCTCTGGGCGCAATGTGGATTTTTTTCAGTGTAAAAAAAGTTGAACCACAACAGCGGTAAGCTAATTGGTAACGGCTGAGCTTCAAGGAAGATTGGTACACAAATATATTTGAGCCTTAGTGAATTGATCAGTGACCTTTCCAATGACAAAATAAGGGTCGAGCTTTTGGATGCGAAAACGCACTAATAATACGATAAAACAACGTTGAGGCATGGTAGAGGATCCTTCACGCTTCTTTGCTTCGCACTATGCTATTTATCTTCAGTACACTTAAAAATTTGGTAATTAACAGTAGTTTATAAACTTCCGCAAAAAGTAGAGAATTCCACAAGGTAAAATTTAAGCTTTACTGTTGTTAAAAAGGGCGTTGCAATAAAATTACTAAATTTTTCCTACACGAGCTGTTTTTCCTGTCAGGAGTAACGGTTTATAGAAAATGACAATGGTCGAAAACTGGTTTCTCAATAAGAAACTTTTTGCTGCTATACTTACTACATACTATTTTGTTTCGATCTGAATTATATTTTTGAATTTATGTTTCGCTGACTGACATTTTTAAAAAGTAGTTTATAAAGTTTCAGGTAGCATTCGAATTCTCAAATATTGAGTGCTTTAATCGATGCAATAAGCCAGATTGATGGCTGATTTATCTTTGCACCGATCATTGATGCGCTATTTCTTCGTTTTCATCTTATCGACCCTAGGATTTGTCTTGGGTCCAGATGAAGCTAAACTTCAGAATTTAAAGTTTAAAGAACCCCTTTATTGAGTTTGTCCACTTTCCTGGCCTTACCAACACGAAAGACGAATGATATCCTGAAAACTGATGAGTATTACTCTGGTTGTTATCCATTCTTCTGCTCCAATATTCTTTGAGTTTATGAAGAACACAGCATTATGGAAGTAGCAAGTTTCGAAGAAAGATTCTGTACAGGGTTTTCATCGTTGAACCTGAGCATGAATAACTGATCGACAAGAAATTTAGCTAGTACTTTGAAGCTAGTATATGCTGTATGGGCACCACCAGCTGTTTAAGAGATTTTCTTGAAACCATGTCCGCACAGGTACTGTATTTATATACTCCATCTCTTGTTTTTTTGCAGCCGGCTTGGAGTAGCTTCCTCCTTGTCTGCAGTATTTATAAACTGCTAACCAAAAAGTGCCTGAGATTTCTCTTTTTTAACCGGAAAGACAGAGACAATGTAGTGTATCTAACAAGGTGATCTTACGAACTCAAGCACGGAAATGCTCCTCCGGATTCTCATGACTACAGTATTACTGAGATGCATAAGGGCATCCAAACTTTTGTTTGTTTATCTGCGGCTCTATAAGCGTGCACAGGACTTTGAAACAGAGGGGCAAACACCTAAATTCGGCATACATTGTCTTGATTCTCAGTGAATTATTGTGAAGGTACAGTAAAGGTGCAGTTCGAGGTAACGTGCAAAAATAACTTTTCAAGAATGTCTTAGCAATATAGGAGGCAATTTTTCCTTTTTGTCCCCATCTGTGCACGCCACTGCGCGGCCCACTGGATTTTTGATGGATTTTATGAATAAATGAAAATAAAACGATAACAGCCTGCAGTCCGAAATAATTTTGTACCTAGATGCAAAATTTATTAGGTTGAAAAACATAATATTTTGGATCAATTTCTAGAATTACCAAAATATAGGAAAATATATTTTCAACTAAGTACCCTACAACTAAGACATAATCAGCCGTTTGACAACTAATCATTACCAATGTCCACTCATTTGTTTGCTTGAAAATAATCCAAAAACTTGTCCTTTTATAAGGCCTTTGTACAATAACTTGATTGTTCTTCCCAACGTGGTAACTCAGCTCATAATATTTTGCCCGTGAAAAATTTGTCACGATTCTCCATCGACCAGTCCAACAAACTGTTCCCCCCATTCAAGCTTGTAAGCACTGTAGACCTGCACTCTTTCTTCACGCATAATCTCAAGATCATTCTTCTTAACATAACACGGTTTTTTGTCGCCCTCCTGGCACTTATGAGCTCCGAATGATCTTGTTTCTTGGCAGTTAAATAAAATAACTGATCGTTGTTCTTGATAAGTTAATTCAGTTTTTATGTGTTTAGTCAGAATCTTATCGAGCAGCGATTTCCGGGGTAGGCGTGAGGTGGAGCGAGGCGAGGTAAAGGTACGCGCAAGAAATGTCCCCAAGACGCAAAGCGAACAGAACACAAAACAAAAGATCAAACCTACATCGTCCAAAGCACTGTGCAAGAATAAATACCGAAGATGGAGCAGTTGTGCGCTGCTCCGCATTGAATATTATTACAAAAATGAGACATGGAAAATAAAAATTAAAGAGATTTGATTTACAGCTTAGCACTGAGGTGGTGTGGAAATTGTCGCATTTGAGTTTATTATGATGTCAGTAGATTTTCTTGCGAGTGTCTCGCATAGTGACGATTCAACGGATGGAACGAGAGGGGACTGGGCAGCAGTCGGACTAACATGCGGCTGAGTGTTATTACGAATAATAAGAGAATATTGAAATTAAATCAGGTAGATACGGTTTCAGTTCGATTAATGAAATGTGCTCGTTTAACACTTTGTAGGAAACCGGCTTCGGCGGCGGCGATCACTTTAGACTCGGACTACGAGTTAAATGAACCGTACAAGCCAATGACTTGATTGATCACGGATATTTGATAAGATTGAATAAGTTGGATCGATTGACAGATCTGGCTCCACGTTGATTGTTTGTATGTTTTGTTTACTATTCGTCATTATGAAAGCTTGAATCGATAGGAAGGCTATCGATAGACATGTATGAATGTTTTAAATACCATCAGTGATAAATTAAAAATCAAATTCTCAGTTTTTCATGTGGCTTGTTTAATTCAAAGAGTAGATGAATATTTTGTGTTAATATGGTTTTATGTCTTCTTAAAATATAAAGTAATAATTTACGTAATTTACGCTTAAATCAAATCCTTGGCAAATTTAATTAAATAAATTCCTCCGCTAACCTTCATTTTCGCCTGAAGTTATTATTCTTAATTGACCAATGTTGAAATTAAGCACATATAATGAGAAAATAATAGTTGTATTCTATATAATTTATCAAAATACCAAAACAGAGCTCTTATTTGCATTCGACCTGATTTGAAAATGAATGAAATGAACGAAGGAAACCTAGAAATCAGGCAAATGCAATACATTTAGTTTCACATGAAAACCGTTTTTTAATTCCCAAATTCCAAATTCATAAGCTATTTTCCTAACATTCAGCTAATTTGGAGCGAAAACTACACTATAAGGGCTGTAATATGTGTAACTTATCGCCAAGCTAGCTAGGATTTTAACCTTTTCACATGTATTTCAACCGAGTCAGAGTCAAAACTCCATAATAATGCATCAATCGGAAACCTGCTACAGCAAGGACCAGCATTTACTGTTATGCCGGATTTATACATAGGGACGAGCGTCTCGTGGACAAGACTCACCAAGACTCAACAAGACAGTGGACGAGACTCAACAAGACATAGGGTGAATTGTTTATTTAGGACCATGCACCATGCACCATTCATAGGGTGAATTGTTTACTTAGGATATTGCACCATGCATCTTTCGACAGATGTGAGCTGTTTTGTTCAGTTCAGTGAACGATGGCTGAGGTACAGGTTGTGGCTATTGCTACTGCCTGGTGTGTGCTGAGTGATTTCAACCTGGGACACGCAAAGACATGTTTGAAGTCCCAGCGAAAAATTCGAAAATGTGAATGAGCACATGCTACCCTCTCGAATCCCTTTGACTCGATGCATAAAACCGACTTCGCTTCCAGCGGCTTCGAGCTAGGACGAGACGGTCATATCATAAACACTCAGGCACAGCAATAAAAGGATCATTATCCCTTCATAAAACAAACAAGAGCTGACGAGCAAACCATTTACACACGCGTGCTTGCCATGAAAAAAACAGCCGAGAATAGACAAGGAGACCATTTACACACAGACCTCGTCTACACTTGCCATTCCTCGGCGAGAATGTAAACCCGGCATTAGAGTAATCCCACGACAACCCTTGTTGTTTCTAGGAATTGAAGCAGGTATGAGAGCTTCATTCACAAATTTACAGTCAATGTGAGTACAAGTATGGAGTGATTAGTTCCACGACTCACTTTACCCCTGATTAACTCAGAGGTAGGTGAACACAAAGTTCGGTGCGCGGTCCTCCGTCTGAACCAGGGACTCTACACGTAAGAAGCTAGTGTTGTACCCACTAGGCTACTGAAACTCACTTCATCAAAAACACTTTTCTACAATTATTATTTAAATCATGAAGCTCTTTAATATTTTCAGAATTATAGCTTCATATCAAAGTGAAACTGAAAAAGGTACTCAAATCATAACCCTTTATTTCCGAGGCATTTTCCTGACTAATTCTGAGCTTATTTCTTCACACCGCTAATACGAGCGGTCTGGTTTTTATGAAAGACTTCAAAAGAATTTTCTCAATTATAAAGAGACGGTAAAAATATTAATATATAGGGTTCGATCAATTCCCGTTGACTTTCTACACAAAGTAGGGATGGGTCGGTTTCTAATTGAACGATAAATGTCTTAAAAATGATTATGATAATTCTGTTGGCAAGTGAGGGAAACGTCGTCACAAATATCTTTATAAAGCGGAAGCATTAAAAACAAACGCATAGTCTAATCAATGTTGGTCAATGTTATATGAAACATATAACATTGTGATGGTACAAAATGTGAATATTCCGAATAGTATCGATAACGATTTGCAATACGATTCATGCCCCTATTCAAAAATAAATAGAAAAACCAAACAAACGTGAACTTTGTGATTCCTATCAAAAGATAAAAACTCATCCATTAGCTGGCTGGTATTCGCCAAAGATCTGATTAATTAGAATTCCGTCTTTGAAAACAAGTTCGGTTTGATACTGTACATTGCGGCTGTCGGTACTTTTAACTTAATTAAAACTCTGAGCGAAAATATTCAGATTTTTAAATTACCACAGCCTGATGATGGCTGGCCATCATCACAAATCTCAAGGGAGATGAGCTAACGAAACCAAGTTTTCCAGACAGAGAACGAAGCAATAAAATTATAATCTTTTTTTCTCCTTTGGTAAGTTAAATATGTTTGATTAAATGTGGGGCTACTACAAGAAATTAACGGTAAAGTTTTAGCATCGATATTAACTTTTCGTGCGTAAGAAAGACATACCTGGGTCAAAGAATGTGAAAGAAAGTAAGTTGAAGATTGAAAATAATTAATATTTGTCAGAAAAATCTGGAAACTACTAATTTAGCTTTAAAATAGTAAATGAAACCTGCACTGAAAGAAAAAGTCGTGGTTGATTTAACTATTATTTATAGTAATGCAACAATTCATTCAAATTTGTCGAATGAACTACGGAAAAAGGTTCTTTCTACTCTGCTAAAATAGTTCATTTGACCATACAAAAGTAGTTGACTTTGCTGATACAAAAAGTATGGAAACCTTCGAGGATTAGCACAGTTGAATCCTCGAATTCATAATTATGATAAATAGTTTTTTTATACACAGGAAATATACAGGAAATTATATACAGGAAAATAAGCATCAATTCTTTTGAAACTCCAAAATATTGAATTATCAACCATTTTCATAGTAAGCGACCCACTCTACAATTGTTAAATTCAACAAACATAATTCCACACCACAGACTATAGTCATTTACTATTTCTTACTATGTATATTGTTGGAATACCATTGTTTGTGGTTGCTTACTTTTTTTGCACCACGAAGTTGTTTATAAACCACGCGTCATGGTACATAAAAGTAATCAACAATTTTCTTATAGTTAAATATAAATCGCGATCAAATAAATTCGGCTATTTGCTGTTTTATACTAGATCTGCTGTTTTATACTAGATCGTTGTTTTTGCGACATAGTTATATTCTGTTCTGTATCGGCGCAAAAAAAAACAAGCCTAATATATTCGAACAGATTCGCTGCAAGCCGTTTTTGTACTTTTGCTGCAAACAAAATTTTGCCGACTTTTGCCGAAAGAAAATGTTAATACCTATATAAATCATAAAAACTATCGATTTTTTCAACGAATATTGAAGCATGGTTGATGTTGAAACATGTAAAAACATCTTCGCGTTGTAGAAATAATTTACTAAATTCATAGATATAATTTACTAGACTTGAAGAAAATTACTTGCTTGAAATAAAGTAAAGTAAAAACTGTATTCCTTTGAATGTAAGAAATTTTTACATAATATTTATACAAATTACTGACATCAAATAAAAGTTTATTTGATTTGTGGAAGATTTCACATCTGGTAAACAAGTAAATATTTTCTTTGATTTTCGGAAACATATTTTTCTGAGTGTAGGAGAACCGATTGATGCCAGATTTATGGAAACATTTCCTTGAAACTATGCCAAATTTTACTCAGGGCAAGTTCAATATAAGTTCTTTGAAATGAAGAAATTCTTTTCTTTGGATTGTGTAAATATTTTTTTTGGCGCAGAATCATTACCAATTTTCTTTGATAATATGTTCATTTTTCCTCAAAAAATTGAAGTATTTTTCTGAGTGCCGTATCCACTTTCTCAACGGCATGTTGATATTATCCGATTTTGATTACGACTTGGAATCTTTGTGTGTTTGTTTTTCTATGTTTAAAAGGTCCATAAAAAAACATATATTGGAAATTGGAATTGTTTTTGCGGGATGATTAAAATTGAAAAATTTTTATTTATCTTGAAAATTTTATTTGACAAAGTGGTTTCGAAAGCATGCACTGATTCTCATCGGACACCAGCACACAGTGCATACTTGACTGGTGTGACCACTTGCAGTTGGAAATCATTAATTGTTATTTACGCTGGTTGTGACAAATTTCAACATCTCCGACTTATATCCATGGAAATAATTTACTCATAAAGGTTATTGATTTGTGATCACGGTTCCCTTCTTGTCTATAATCGCATAGACAACGTATATCGTCTCTAAAGCTTATCAAAGCAGAGAATAATTGATACGGGAAACTCGATCGTTTTGCGGAATAAGCCTCCGAAAGCAGAATCAAATTGGAATTGTTTTTGCGGGATGATTAAAATTGAAAAATTTTTATTTATCTTGAAAATTTTATTTTACAAAGTGGTTTCGAACATATCCAAAATTTTTAAACTACAAATTTGTCATACATTGGTTTTCCCGTAGACGTTACAGTTACTGAGATATTTAGGAAAGATCACTTTTGGTGACCTTTAAAAAGTAACGCAGCACTCGGATCGATGGGGACTTTTGACATTTTGTTCAACACGCCAGTATCAAGGTTCACACCAAAATTCAGCTGAATCTGTAGCATTTTTCTACAGGCACTCATATTACCGTATAATACCATATTTAGCTTTTTAATCTTCAGCCATTAAAAATATTAATTAAACTTATTATTGTAGTAATTGGCTTATTGTGCTTAAATTTCGCTTACCAATAATAAATTAACCTGTTAACTGGGTATGACGAAATATTTCGTCATACCAAGTAGATAGTCAATTGCAATGGGCATGACGACATTTTTCGTCATGAAAAAATTTAATCGTCAATGGGCATGATGGAGTGTTTTTTCAGGAGAATTTTTAACTTTATATGTAACCGTGAATTATGATATGCCATATTTGGAATTGATTTGTAACTGTGCATATACTAAGCATCAAGTACAGGGTGTTGGTGAATCAGAGCAAAATACTCCATAGCATGAATTATGGAAAGTAGTGTAAATGCAATGATTTTTCGTAATTTTTAACTGGCTTTCATAGTATTTCTTTAAAGCGGCACATTAACAGACATATACACATTATTAAAATGTAAGCAGTTTGCAAAATAATCAGTTAATAATATATAATTAGTACTGGATATGCTGCTTAAAGCAGAGAACCGGGGTACTGAAGCTAAAAAAGGACTTTTAATTATTCTAGAAAACTGGTTATTTAGGGATGGCTTGTAGGCGTGATCAGAGGTGGGTGCTGGCATGTGCTTGTCGTGATTTGCTCTTCAGTTTCCCGTATCAATATTCTCTGCTTTGATAAGCTTTAGAGTTGATATACGTTGTCTATGCTGATTTATAGACAAGAAGGAAACCATGATCATAATTAAATAACCTTTAATTCCAACCAACTTCTAATACCTATACATTATAGGTCTGTTCCCGTACTTTCAGTAACTGAATTTTACTGAATTTTCCTGAATCATGTGGTGGGGAATTTCATGAAAAGTACGGGAACGCTCTCATTGTCATTGTCATTGAAAATTTACAACCGAAAGTGTCAGTTTTCGGTTTTTGGGAGAACAATAGTGATTATAAAGTTAACCTAAGCGGTAATAAATTATCGCCACAAAAATATTCGACCTTCATAGCAACATTACGCCAAAAATATGTTGCTTGCCGCGCACATTTGAAAATATTTACTCCGTTTGACACTTTTCAGTATTTTTCAGTAGCTCAGACCCTACTGAAATTACTGAAAGAGGCGAAATTTTCAGTTTTCAGTAAAACGGAGTACGGGAACAGCTTCATTGCAATTAATCGCGATTAATCGCAATTAATCGTGGTACGGGAACAGACCTTATATGTATGTCCTGAAAATTTCAGCTCGAACGAGTAACGCAACCATGAGTGGTACTCACTGAATCTTTGTGTTGATATATTGCATTAAAAAAGCCCCCATTGAGAAACGAGTTGAGCAAAAGTTTATTCCGCAGTTATCTTTGAACACATTGACTGCGAAATTACGAATTGGGCAGAGAAATTCGCTGTCAAAAAATTCGAATGTACGGTTTTGTATGGAAATGCCCACATACAAAACCGAAATTCGGGCGACTATTTCGAAGCGTCAAAAGCGGTTGGCATCACTGCTAGGTTGTATTAGGTCTGCATGAATTAAGTTGGCGTCATGAATGTAACTTTCATTCGTCAGTGCATTGACAGCGAAATTTTCGCTGCCAATGTGGTTCACCACATTCGAATGTGAAATTCTGCATTGAAATTCGCCACCCCTTTTGAAATTTCGCAGTTAATGTGTTTCGGCCTTTAACAGGTTAACGAAAAAATATATTATGAATGAAAAAATAAAATCATGAGCACCGCAGGTGTTTGACTCCAGAAGTAGAAGCTTGATTCTTTTCAGATTGACGCCTTAGCAAACAGCGCTACTAAATATATTTTCCAAACGTTTTGAATTCGTTCACATGAAAGTAGCTTTGAAACTTACTCTTTCGTATTTTTGTTCCAAATATTAACGTTCCATTCTTCCACGCACATTTCGCCACCGGATTCTTAGCTGCACTGTACAAAAACTGCCAAATTCAATGCGTAGAATTCTGCGTGGTGGATTTGCGTGACGTCATCGGATAGAAATTTTTCTCTACTCGAGTTACAGAAACAGACCACAGGTTATGAAAGCAGTATCAAATGAAATTGATTTTGGGACTATCAAAAATTGAATATTTAACGAAATGGTTTCGAAAGTATGGACTATTTCCCCTTAATCCGCAAAATGATCCATATTCCCGCAACAAATATTCTCTGCTTGGGATAACCACATGAAATACAGAGAAAAAACAGTAGACTGGATGTGGAGGGTACCGGACTACACCTGCTCAGTGTCTGGGCCTTGTTCGAGGATATAGCAGATTAGTTTGTTATACATAGAAGGCGAGCCAAGAATTTAGCCTGGTCTCATACAATTTAATAGTTATTTAGGCATAGCCAAGCTATGTCCGTCACACTTTTGGAAAATCAAATGTTTTCTATTAGTTTTGTTTTTTGAAGGGTTGAACCCATTCATTGTGCGATTTTTGATTTGAAAATAAAATCCGGGCAATAAACTAATACAGGCGACCACATAATGGACACTCCTGTCATACTCGCGGATCATACAACGAGATTTCCAGAGCTAATGTTGCTGTCATTTGAAGAGATAAGTTCACCATGACTTTGTCAGGTTTTTCAAGTGCTCAACAAGAGACCAGTTGAACCAAACCACGACGAAGTAATATTAACAGAAGAGAATACGAGTATATGTTTTGTAGGCATAAATTTACCTTCATCTAACCCTTTAATTATTTTGAAAAATATAATCGAACCCCCCTTAAATTCTACTGACTTTTTACATCTCTCCCGCAAGCAATAAAATACCTGCAGTGCACTAAATGCAAAGCATTCACTTTGTACTGCTCACAACTTTATTTGAAATACTAATCACATTATGCCTAACCTAATGACTCCATTATTCTACAATTATTGTTTCCAACATGCACATGCAATCGTTACAGCATTTTTCTGCGAAATGCAAAGTGCCGAGCTTTAGTGGGTTTATATTGTTTGTCCATGTTCGTGCTCCGAATGCATGTCAGCCTATCTGCGTATTTGATTTAAGCTAGAATAAATACGGAATGTACAATTTATTTATTGTCTAATTCAACCGATAGGAACAATCGAATAGAATCGAAAGGCTTGAAATCCGTACACCGAGCAGAAAATCAACGTTTTATGCATGCGACGGCGTTTTGAGTTGCAGCCATCATAATCAAACAAATTAAATGCAAAAAAACGCATTGGAGCTGGAGACAATCAAGAGTGTTGCTCGACAAGCGCAGTCTACTTTGGAATTATTGCATGGCGTTTGTGTTGTAGGAAATGGAAAATACCCATCGTCCCGCGCATCTGGTACACTTATGTATGTAGTTTTTGATTCAATCTCTAGACCAAATGCAATTGGTAGATTAAGAAGTGTTTTTTTGGAGATGAATGATGCTTGATGATGAGATGAACTCCAGCGTTTTTTTTTTGACAAACTATATTATTTCTTTTTTTAAAGTAAATGCATACATTCACACATCAGCATAATCATTATGTGCTTTATGTGCAGAAACAAATCCAATTGAATATTTCTCAACAGCATTATCCTTATTTTCGTGTTGAAACCACTATGCCAAAAGTCATGAAAATAAACTTTTTTCATATATCTCGTTGACTATTGGCTTCATGTGAACTATTGGATTGAAATCGATCAAAATAAAATTTTTAGCAAAAGCTTGATACAAGAAAATCACGTGAGGTCAATAGTTCTCGAGATATGACCCTGACAAAACTTCGCCGTTTTGATGCATTTATCGTCGTATACACCACTATGTATAAATGTTGGTGTACAGATTTAATAATGTATCTGTTTAGTGATGGAGCTGGATAGCAGCTGCTATTGCTACTTCTGAATAGCAGCTAAAATGAAGCAGGCAAAAAACATCAGCTAAAAAATAGGAGCCTATTATCCGAAAGACAACATTGTCATTTCACACGCCAAAGATAGCCTTAGCCTTCACTATGGTACCTTTGCTATTTAGTTAACAGTTCGTTCGTTTCGGTACTTCGCATGAGTTTCGATCACAATTTCTAAGCGACGTGAAGGTATGCAGGCCTTCATCTGATATGTATGATGTTTGTGGTATGGTGCTGTACCGCCCACTCAGCTATTGCTATTTGCTGTTGTTCATCTATAGCTGCTGTCTTCTATTATATTACCAAAATAGTATTTGAGAAAAATGGTAGTTTCCGATTTATAAATAGCAGGCTGCTATTGCTATTTATGAGTAGCAGTTGAAAAATAGCCGCCTGCCGTTTGCAGCCCATCACTATTTTTTGACTCACACACGCACCAATGCCAGTGTGAAATTGTTTTACAAATTTCAATTCGAGAATCTTCTGCTTAAATTTATTTGGTATACCTACTTATCCGGCTCGTAAATATAGCTAGTAATAGATTTTACTAAGTGATGAAATAATTTTGGACAAGCGAAGGGAAATCGAAAGATATTTGAAATTGTATCTACATCAATTTCAGCTGTATGTTAATTTTAATTTAGAGTACTCATGCAAACTTGGTAGTCCAGTTAACACAATATGAGCCACATGAATGCACACTATCAGCACAGCAAACTTGCAGTTCAAAACCCGACAGTTCCAGGAAGGTGCTCGTATTTTAATGTTGGATAATTGCAGAGAAAATGCTCAAACGGTTGGCCTAATATGTCGTTTAGTTATGAATTTTTAATTGCAGTTTCGTGGTCATATTTTTTTCGTGTTACTATTTTACCGGGGGTAAAGCTGTGAGCGAAGGTAGTTCGCACCAATGCACTATTATACAGAATCTGAATTTGTTGTGTGAAAGGGTTACGTCGATGAGATTGTCAGTTATGCGGAAAACCAACATGGTACTTTATTTGAGCATATTGTGCACATTAAAATACAAACAAAGTCGATATACTGCACTCAAGATTTTTATCTCATGCTAGGTTTTATGATTTTTCATGCAAATGTCCGACAGATACAAAAGGGACTTGTTTAGGCTATTACTGACGAAATACATGTTGATCGGCGGCACGAACAAGGTGGCAGGAAAACAATTATTCATGTAATTGCATTTATTCCCCTAAATCGTGTTGCGACATAATTGTGAGAATGCAATTTATACACAATATAAGTGGAATAATGGAACTGTTAAAAATTTCATTGTGATTGCAATATGCTGCGTGTTTTGAGAACATTGTTGCGACTGCAAGTAGCTAAAATATATATATATATATAATAAAAAAATATCCATTTGCAGCTAAAATTAATGCACATAATACTCATAGACAAGATTTTCAACCGAAGTCGACTCTATGTAAGACAAAAATACGAAATATTTCACGGTGACCACCGGAATTCAGGTGGCCATCATCATTTGAAGAAGAAAACACTAGGCCACACACTGTAGAAGGAGCTACATACGAGAGTGGGTCATTAATTTCGTGGAATAAGGAATAAGAGGTGCAAATAAAAATGCGATTTTTTTACTTATATTCGCCTGTTATTCTAATAAATTTTGTCGGATTTATGTACACCCGGAGCAGCAAAAAACTTTATCACCACATATTTTCTGAAATAGCTGAAATCCCTCCTAATTGTCAAATCCAAAAATTATTTCTATGATGTCATTAAGTAGTGTCCTGGATTACCTCTAGAAAAGAGATAAAAAGTCGACAATCGTAGCAGGGGAGGGGACACAGCCATCTGAAGTTTTTGTGCTTATCGAATCGGTTCTTAAATGGGGTACAACTTCGCTCAGTTTGGAACCCTAAGTTGTCAAGGCGGTGGTCACTTTGATCGGTGCAAAGCAGGTTGACCAGGATGAGACAAGCTTATCAAACTCCAGCAAAGAAAGCCGTTACTCATCAAGAAGATGAAGCAGCCACGTCTTAACTGGTGCAAGGAGAAACAAAATGGACCTCTACAAATTTGAAACGAATTGTTTTTTCCGACGAATCAAAGTTTAATTTGATTGGTCCAGACGGTATAGCGACGAATATATTCAACCAACGACCGAACATTCCCCGTAAGTAATGGTATGGGGATGCATCACCGAAACTGGATTTGGCAGTATTTGATACTACGGGAAACTTTTAATGCCGAAAAGTACATTATTACCCATTTTGTTATTTAACGTCCGTGCCTACAGTGAAGTTTAACCGGACGGTCTTCCTGAGGACTGGACTGTGTCGACAGCCGGCGTCGACTGAGCAAACAAGGGCAAGCCCTTGCTACTCGTGTCTACCAGTTTGTGTTGCTCTCTGCTATACTATATGGTATAACACTCGGCCATATACGCGGCTCCACGTCGCCTCCGAAGATTTTAACTCCTCGAGACTAACCAAGCGCCAGTTTGTACTGCTACCTAGATGGAATGTAGCAGCCTGCCTGGATTAGGCTCCAAAACACACAACTCCAGCGATGCTCCCACTAGGGGGCCAATCTCAGTGGAAAGGTTGAACCGAAGTCCAGGGGCTCCTTACCACCCGCGGTCTCGTATCTTTTTTTAACCCCGGAAGCATTAATGGTCCTCAATGTGGCTCCATGCATGCACAAAAAGGACTTTTTTTGGCGATGAGATGATGACTGCCATTTCCTTTTGGCATCCCTCAACATTTCAACCGTTCACCTCGTCGTCTTCATCAGTACCTGGGCCCTCAAAATCATACTAATTTCAACAGTTTCTCAATACATCTCATCCTCGTTTCCTTATGCCAAAAAACTGTATGTGAAACACTTGCAGCCTTGGCAGAAACTCATCCTCTTTTTTTGTTGTCAAAATTGCGTGTGCAAGCACACACAGCTTTGCAACTCGTACCTCAAATGTCCATGGATAAATTCCATAAACCATAAACTGCATGTGCGCGCCCGCACAGCCCTGATCTTCGTAGCAAAAACTCACTTCAATCCTTTATAATGCATTTCATATTACTTTGCCGATTCCATATTCCCGGTCGTCGACATTTCTTTATTACTTGGTGCTTTCACATTCAATTTAATTCTCTACCACCTCCTTCTGCCGTATCAAACATTCTCTATACCTTTCTGCTACATTTTATCGTACTTTGCCGATTCCTTACACCTGGTCGTCGATATTTCTTAATTGCTCTATACTTCCAGTTTCAATTCAGCTATCTACCACCTTTCTAGCGTCATCGACTTCATTACTTCCATTAGCTAAAGTCGTCCTACTTTGCCTACTAAGTTCCCGGCACCTGGAACTTTTCAACATTTCGTCAAACAATGTAGCCTCAAGTTTCAACCCGTTTTCCCCCATAACCTACATACTTCCATCAATCAAAACTGTTTATGCGCACACATGCAGTCTTGATCTCGAAATTTCTACATCAAGCTGTTTCTTGGATCATTGTTAAGCTACTGTTTGTTATGCTGCTTACTATTTTACGGCCATCTGCCAGTTAGCAAACTTCAGTAGAACTGCATTAAGATCCTCATATATGTCCTAGCATCCTCTACATACCGAGGCAACTCACAACATACTTCCTCAAACTGTTTTTCTGAAACTTCAAACCCAGGTACCAAATCCGACGCCCAGGCTTGCAGGATCCATGATTAGGAAAGGCTGCTGGGTCCTGACAAGCCCCCTCACCGCCAATGGAGAAGTGAAGAGAGTCTAGGCTCCCTTAAGCCACTCCCGCAAGCGAGAATGACCCTCCATACACCAGCCGAGGAACGTGTGGGATGCCACCTCTTTTGTACTCGTTGCGATTCCCGAAGGGAATTTACCAGAGAGGGTGTACCGGAAGAACATATAGAGTTCAACCACCGCTCAATTTCCCCCCTGGGGAGCTGAAAAGCACAAACCGATCATCATCGAAGCTCTACTTCCTGCCTTCGAGGATTTGTATGGAGAATATCGTAATCCTATCTTCCAGGATGATTCGGCGCCATGCCACCTTGCTCGTTCAGTAAGTATGTAATGCATTTCGTTAAATTTATTTCATGGCATTTGATTAACTCAAGTGTCGTCTCATTTCCAGCTACAGAATTTGGGATCCAGTAACTTCCCTAGCCAGGAAAAAGTAATAGAAAACATTTAGAGGATAATGTCAAAAAAAACGAGTCAATGCCCTTAATGGTATAGGTTATAATTAAGGCTGCAGGTGTTGCTGTGAATTATTAATATTTATTTTAACAAAAAAACTAACGCTATTATTATTTGTTGGCTAATAGTGCCTTTTGTTAACTTCAGTTGTTACAGTTTCCCCTAAATATAGAAAATGATTTTTAATGATAATTGTTATTCACTAGGAGAATATTCTATTTCGGTCGTTTTGGCTTCTTTTTATTAGAAAATCAAGGTACATTCTACTTAAAATTCAATAAATTATATAAAAATAAGCTTCAAATTAATAACCGCAGTTAATAGTTTTATAATATTGTAGGAAACTATAAACGAAAACCTGAAAACTGACTAGTGCTATAGTTTCTCCTGTGCCCGATGCATACTTTCTAGAAAAAAATACTTTGTCTTTGTCGAAAAAGTAAGGTGAAACTGCGTCCTTCACTTTTTCGCCGTCTGCAAATTTCCTCCCACGAAGTTCCTTTCTGAATTTTGGGTTTATATAATAATCGCCGGAAGCCAGGTCAGGGCTATGAGATGAGTGTTTTGAAATATCAAAGACCACCTTATGCAGGGCATCCAACGCAAAACAACTCTTGTGAAAAGGGGCGCTTTGTCGTGCAGAAGAAGGATACCTTCAGTTAATTTTCTTTTTCTTTTTTTTGATGGGTACTTTCAACCACTCTAGAATTAAAGCTCAGTACGCTTCATACGTCTTTGTTTTTCAAATCGATCAACAAGATTCCTTTTGAGTCCCAAAAAATAAACAGTCGACATGACTTTTCCAGCAGACTGTGACACCTTGAATCTCTGCTTGTGGGTTTGCCTTTTTTGTCCCACTGCATAGAGTCTTGCTTGTACTCAGACTCATAATGTTTAAACCAAGTCTCGTCTCCAGTAACGATTTGACGCAATACTCCATCCTTGTCTTCGAGGTCCAAATACGCGTGACAGCACTCCTCGCGCTGTCGTTTTTGAAGTGGCGTGCGTATTTTTGGCTGCCCCAATAAACGGATGCCATCGTTTCCATTATGGTTTGAGCCGACTTTTCGTGTATTGAGATTGAGTTGCTTCGTCGACCATAGTTCAAAAACTAATGACTCGGTTGAAATAAAACTTGCTGCTTATACTTATGATGAGCCTCTAAACTACCTACCTACTAATTTCGCGAACCTAATATCCCACCCTTGGATACCTATTAAAGGGAACCATCTCAATCGAACGATACCTTGTCACACGTGTACCTATGTCTTTGCTATTATTTTTCGCATCGCAATAAATTAGCTTGCACATGAAAATCCAAAAAGCTGTGGCATTAAATTCAAAAATCAGCCTATTTCATATTACGTTCTCTCGAATTCATCATACTTATTTCCGCTCCATCTGGATACGAAATCTCTCCCTCATCTTCATATACATACGTGTACTAATGCATCGAAAATATCTGCTTAAAATGCATGAAAGCATCAACAAATGTCAAATAATGCTAATTAGGTGTTTTTCTCGTGGAAATTTCGAAACCGCTAAAGCAATTCAATTTTTGTTCATTTGCAGTCAATTAAATTTACGAACCAATGCGTTCGTCGCCAGCAGACTCAACAGCCGGATCAGTGCCGCCGCAGCTCTACAATCAAATTCATTAGGACCGGACGCGACAACAATCTTGGATCATGTCACCGCAATCCCAAATTTCAAATCACTCTTTGTTCACTCGTCTCTAAATTCGCATTAATTGCATCATAATTAGTTGTCACTTACACTATTTGACTCGTTTACAATGTCGTCGTTTCGACGATTTCTCCTTGTACTGTTCTGTTAAACAATTTTGTTGATTTGGCTACCAATTTTTGATGGTGACAGTGTTATGATGAAGTAATTGGATGCGAGAAAAAATGAGTATCTTGGAAAGCTATAGATTTGGATTTTAGAACACAATAGTATTGCAATTGTCATAACGGTACCGATCTTTCGATGAATTATATCTACTTGTCTACGATCATTTCAACCTGTTTTGACAATAATAAACTTAAGCCTTGAATCAAAACGTCTGCAAATCGTTATCTTAAAATTCAAAAAGTATACGTGAGGATACATGCATACTTGTCCATTTACTTGCGTGTGATACTGCCCGTCACGCATAACATGCGAACTAACTGTTCAAGTTATTTGGGCAATATCTACCTCTTGCTCGGGAAGTTATGGTCAGACAGTTTGAATTTTGATTACAACTTTTGGATTTCTTTTTGTTTCGGACAGTTGCTGATGCAGTGACCACCGCGCACCGCTGCTATATAATTAGCGTAATTTAAGATCTTTTATTATTATACATGATAGTGTCACACACTACTTCCTGCTACTAACAAATCACCAGTTTCAAGGCAACTTAATGAGTTTGGCGACTGAAACTGAATCCGAAATGAATCTTTGGGTCGAACCGTGGCGAAAAGGTTCAAGCGTTCGGGCAGAAGAGTGAGATGGGGGATGTCGTGAAAAAAGGCAAATTTCCGTCGCGCTTCATGATACATGTTTGCCGTCATGCGCAGACAAGTGGAAAAATTAAAAATTTTACTTTTTAATTAGATTATTATTTTCATTTATTTGCCTTTCAACTGAGTCCTAGGTATTTCATTGCCACTCACCCTCGACTGCGACGACTTTGTTGACGATAGATTTATAGTACATATAATGCATATATATTTCAATTATCACACATCTCACTCAAATGGACCAAGTATTTTTTACACAAAAACAATTCCATTTTGATTCTGCTTTCGGAGGCTTATTCCGCAAAACGATCGAGTTTCCCGTATCAATTATTCTGTGCTTTGATAAGCTTTAGAGACGATATACATCAAGCTTTTCAATTCGTCAGTAAAGCTCTTTTTGTATGGGATTTGACCGTTGAATTCGTTTCGCGAAGAGTATAGTACTACACTGAGAAAAATACTTCTATTTTTTGAAGAAAAATGAACACATTATCAAAGAAAATTGGTAATGATTCTGCGCCAAAAAAATATTTACTCGATCCAAAGAAAGAAATTTCTTCATTTCAGAGAACAAATATTGTACTTGCCCTGAGTAAAACTTGGTATAGTTTCAAAGAAATATTTACTCAATCGAAAGAAAGGAATTTATTCATTTCAAGCACTGATATTGCACTTGCCCTGAGTAAAATTGGATATAGTTTCAAGAACATCTAGCATCTGGCATAAATCGGTTCACGTATGATCACCGAAGTTAAGCAGTGCTGGGCGCGGTAACTGCTTAGATGGGGGACCGATTTGAAAGCATCGCATGTTGTTGACAGGCAAAAACTCTGAAAAAAAATGTCCCATTTCTTCCTTTTTTTAAAGTGCCACATATTTTTCTTATTTTTCTGAAGCGCTAGTATTATTTATGCCTAGTCGCCACTTTAAGCTATAATGTGACACTTAATCAATGGAGTTAGGACAACTGAAGACGAACAAAGTCAACCATGAGCCCGGCGGAATTCGAACCCACGAGCGGTAGATCGCTGCTTTGGATTGACACGTTAGCGAGCTAAGCTATCGACCCTTTATTTGTGTAGAGAAAAAGTTGATAGAAGTCAGAAAAACTATCAATTTTTTCGTCGAATATTGAAGCGTGGTTGTTGTTGAAACATAGAAAAAAATGTTCGTATTGTAGATATAATTTACTAAATTCATAGACATAATTTACAAGATTTGAAGAAAATTACTTACTTGAATCAAGGTAAAGTAAAAATTGTATTACGTTGAATGTAACAAGTTTTTATATGATATTTATACAAATTACTGATATCAAATAAAAACTTATTTGATTTGTGGAAGATTTCACATCTCGTAAACAAGTAAATATTTTCTTTGATTTTCGGAAACATATTTTTCTGAGTGTAGGCATTAAAACGAATTATAAAATTTATTCAATGTACTGTGCAAATACCTACGAAGAAACATATTCTTATCTTAGAGTCGGACGTTCTAAAGGTTCATGCTCATACTTCAAAGAAGTACAGGGAAAAAAAAATTTAGTATATTTTACTCAATTTTATGTATCACTTATCCTATAGTGTGTAAGGTATATATGGGCAGTGACCATTTATAGTATTTTTAGACATAGTTGCATAATAGAACGCTATGAGATATTTTAATGTAGTCTTATGGCTAAAGCTTCCATAAGCTTTAGGACTTTCGTCTGCGAATCTTGGCGAACGTAGAGATACATGATAGTATTTCTTCTAATAACTTATTTGACAATATACAAAATTATTTAGATTCCAATAACTAAAACATGTTAAACTTTCCCATGTTTCCTTGAACTACTGCACTGTATCCTTTAGGCTAATTTCTAAAAACACTGCACTCTTCAGCAGTTGGCATTTGTTTGTTAGAAGCATTAAAGTGAAAATAGACCAGACATTAATTGAGCAAGTGCGAGAAAAATCATTTTTATGTGATCAAAGAGAAAGAAAAGAGTTTTTTCTTTTTTCTTTTCTTTCTCTTTGATCACATAAAAAAGATTTTGCACGCACTTGCTCATTTAATTTCTGGTTCGTTTTCACAAATGACTGCTTTCAATGTGGTTTAGAATGCGTTCACTGCTTCGGCACTGCACTGCACTGCATCGCAATGCGTTTCATTTACATATATATATATATATATATATATATATATATATATATATATATATATATATATATATATATATATTTATATATATATATATATATATATATTATATATATTATATATATTATATATATATTATATACATATTCATGTTATGCTGTGAAGTCTTTATATTAGTTGTATGACGCTGTAAGTACGTTGTATGAAAATAAATAAATATATATATATATATATATATATATATATATATGTATATATATATATATATGCATATATATATATATATATATATATATATATATATATATATATATATATTTATATATATATATATATATATATATATACCATATATATATATATATATATATATATATATACATATATATTTATTTTCATACAACGTACTTACAGCGTCATACAACTAATATAAAGACTTCACTGAAAAAAATCCACATGGCGCATTATTTATGGTTCCATACGCCATGTACATAGTACTCTGAGCCATGCAATATGGCTCCCAGCGCCATAATGTCAGAATCTACATAGCGCGTGGTCCTATGTAACATGGCGCAGCATTTATGGATCCACACGCTATGTACATAGTGCACTGAGCCATGCAGTATGGCTCCCAGCACCATAATTACATGGCGCAGAAATTATGGCCCCACACGCCATATTACATAGTGCCATGAGCCATGTAATATGGCTCATGGTACGCCAATTATAACTCGCAGCCATACTGTGTGAGGACGTGTATAAATGACAGCAAGCTTCTTGAGTATAGGAGAGATTTAATTGTAGTAGATTAGTTGATTACAATATGAATTGTTGAGACCGGGTGTCAAATAATTTTTGCAAATGAATTTTAATCGAATTAAACTTCAATTCGAAAATAAACTGCAAATCAATTGTAATCATTCCGCTCGAAAAGCATGTTATTGCACTGAAAAAACACATAGCGCCATACGCCATAATCTATAGACTTCTGGCGCCACGTACATAGTCAATTTCGGTCGAATTGTGATAAAATATAGCGCCACACGTCATAGTACATAGGAGCACACGCTATGCTTATAACCCTCCACGCCATATACTATAGTCCTCCACGCCATGTATTATAGTCCTCCACGCCATGTACTATAGTCCTCCACGCCATGTACTATAGTACTCCACGCCATGTACTATAGCCCTCCACGCCATCTGCATGGCGTGGAGGACTATGTTACATGGCGTGGAAGACTATAAGCATATTGCCTGCTCCTATGTACTTTTCGCCATGTATTATGGCGTGTGGCGCTATATTTTATCACAATCCCCAAATCGACCATGTACATGGCGCCAGAAGTCTATAAATTATGGCGTCTGGCGCTATGTGTTTTTTCAGTGTTCACAGCATAACATGAATATGAATTATTTCGAACAGCGAACCAAACACAATTTTGCTATGTGGCATATGAAACTTCTATGATAGAATAGGAGACAACACTTAGAACGTAGATACAACATTCGATCAGAAGCGTTACGATACCTTTTGCAATCATGCAATATGCTAAAGCAAAGGCTCATATCAGCTGAGTGGGTGGGGTCACAAATCACTAGGCAGGTCCACAGAGGCACACCGCAAGGAGGATTTCTATCCCCTCTCTTGTGGAACCTGGTTACAAATTCAATTTTGGAAAGGTTGGAAAGCAAAGGACTCACGGTTGTGGCTTATGCTGATGACATTGCGGTATTAGTCGCTTGCAGCTCATCGAGTATGCTCTGGGGCTGGTTGAGGAGTGGGCGAACACCGTGGGCCTCGGCATCAACTCCAATAAAACTGATCTTGTACTCTTTACAAGGAAGTACAAAATTCCTAAATTAGCCCCAATCAGGTTGAGCTTCGCCAGGTTAAGTCTCAAGTCACAAACTAAGTACTTGGGTCTTATTCTGGGCAGCAAGCTCACCTGGAAGATCAATTTAGAGGAGAGAGTTAAGTGGGCAAGCAATGCGATTTACGCCAGCAAGAAAGTGCTGGGTAAAACGTGGGGTCTAAGCACTGCTCTAACTCACTGGATCTACTTGGCGATAGGTAGGCCGATCCATGTTTACGGATGCTTGGTCTGGTGGCCAGCAGTGAATAAAACAACCTTTTCTAGGATGGCGAACAGAGTTCAGCGGTTGGCGGCTCTCTGCACTACAGGTGCCTTAGCATCGACTCCTTCGTCTGCTCTGAACGTCCTGCTTCACCTCCCTTCGCTTGATCTCTTTGTTAGAGATACTGCCGCAAAAACTGCTGTGAGGCTTAGCGAATCGGGACACTTCAAGTCAAGCTCTTTCGGCCACAGCAGGATTGAACGGGGGTACGCAGGTAGAACTGACTACTTGGTCCCACTCTGTGCGCAGCAACTCTTAGCATCTACACTGATGGCTCTAAAACAGCTGCCAGAGTGGGTGCTGCAGCATTTTCTGCAGATGCAACTATGGAAGCAGATTTCAGGCTTCCGAATCACTGTAGTATTTTTCAAGCGAAGGTTTTTGCGATAAGTAAAGCGGTAGACCTAGAAAATGCCAGAGATACCACAAGTGAGGAAATCAACATCTTTACAGACAGTCAAGCGGCGGTTAAAGCTTTGATGTGTTCCACATACAAATCGAAGTGTGTACTTGACTGCATTCAGGCCCTGAATAGACTGGGCAACAACAGAAGAGTCAGAATTTTCTGGGCTCCCGGTCACAAGGGAATTGAAGGAAATGAGAGGGCGAACGCGTTAGCCAAGCACGGGGCTAGCCTTTCCCTGTCAGGGTCGGTAGACATCGCAACTCCAATCCAAACAATGAAATACTCGATCGACTCCAATATGATGCAATGTGCGATGTGCAGATGGCGTGCAACTCAGATCTGCAGGGTAGCCAAAATCATGTGGGGGCCATACAATCCCGTAGCGATGAAGTATCTGCTGAAATTAACGCGAATTGACTGCAAGCGGCTGGTCGGCATCATTACTGGCCACTGTCTTGTAGCAGCACATGCCATGAAAATGGGACTCCTAACCAGCGACACCTGTAGGGAGTGTCAAGAGCCGGGAGTCTTAGAAACAATCCAGCACCCTCTGTGTCGCAGCCTGGCTTTGGGGAAAACCAGACAGCGCTGGTTCGGTGAGCCCTGGCTGGTGGATCTCTCACATGTAGCGGAACAGAGGCTGAAGGATACATTTCAGTTCGCAAAAAATCCGGGGCCTTCGATGGCCGTTTGGACTGAACTTTTCTTCTCCGGGTCCATTTATGTGGTATCGCTGCGGACCAAATGGGTCTATGTGTGGCCCTGTGCCAGCCAGTAAAACCTAACCTAACCTAAATAACAAAAAAGAGCAAAAACAAAAATGTCTCGTAACTCTCCACAACGCCGCGCGAAAAACGACTGATGCTGTGTACATGCTTACTTCTTAAATATGAACCAAATGTACAACGTTTCGATCAGTTGACAACAACGAGACTCATACAAAATTCACTGCGTGCACTTAGCCGCTGCGTACGGTTACCCCACATGACTCTAATAACTTTTTTCTGTGCTATTAATCGGTTTTATTTATTCTAATTCATAATTTTGATTGTGCGCCGCTATCACGCTTTGGAATCAAGTGACAACTTATTACATAAGTGGGACTGTTCTGACAGAATTGCAGCAAAAATTCCTCAATAAAGTATACTCCAGAAGCTCCACATCATGTTGCCCCCAAGTTCTCCTTACCTTATTGTGCCTGATTTTTTCGGGTGTAGTTTTTGCAAATAGGAAGTTTACAAAGCAGAACCAACAAAATTTGAATGATTTGCGGCAATTCCTTCAAATCATAATAGAAGAAGTAATTCCCGTTGCAACCCTCTAGGTAGCAATAAATAACTTTTTGATAAGATGTCGCACACGCGTCAACGACCGTGGGGTCATTTAAATTCAATTATTTTTAAAACCAAATAAAAAAAACTTAAAAAGAATGTATTGTTTTTCAAATGAATAAAGAAAAAATAAATTATGTGACCAAAAAGGCATTATGCAATATTCATAAGCCACCCTGTATTAGAAAAAATGAAGGCTTCTTCGAAAATGGTGGACAAAAAAATATCAAACTCCTAATGCCATTGACAGATGATCGAGAAACATAATTTACAGTACGAGTTCTACTCGTAATTTTAGACTATCTTCGATCGAAAAGAACAGATTGCTTAATGAAACAATCGTTATAGCTACCATATCTATCTACCATAAGACCTAAATTATGTTTCAAATAATTTGGCCTTCACTGAAAGAAAAACTCGCGGTTGGATTAAATAGTTTTAATAGTATTGCAACGATTCATTCAAAATCGTTAAACGAACTACGGAAAATGGTTCTTTTTACTATGTTAATATAGTTAATTTAACTAAAATGTCAAAAAGTTCAAGAAATCAACTGCTGTAATTGTTTCATAACCACGAAAAATAGTTGATCTATAGCGAAAATTTCATCAATTCACTCAACACTACAAAATTTCGAATCAACAACAATTTTTATAGTAGGTACTTGAACTACTTTGCAATAGTTGAATTCAACAAACGTAATTCAGTAAGCAACGTCTTTGGAATTATTCTAAGAAACGTAAAATGGTTTCGACATTTGGGCGTTTTTTTATGCTCGGAATGAAATATTCCATGCAGTAGCCGATAGATCACTTCATCCATCAATTTCTACGCATTTGATTGCCGTGTTTTAAAGTTACCGTGAAAAAGAACTGAAATATCTTTGATATTTCAGCTGAAATTTTTACGCATACGAAGTGAATTCACTTTGCTTTTGAGTCGCGGCAGCACTGAACTTCATCCTTGTCATCAGTGCTGTCGTTGTACTCCGATCGGAGTATTTGTACTCCGTTTTTAGTTATCGTACTACTGTACTCCCTTCTCTAGCAAAGTACTCCCTTTTCATTGGGAACACTTCTAATACTCATACAGTGGAGAAAATAATTATAAAGTCACTCTATTTATTTAAAATATTTTATCTATGGAATTTTTGTTTTTTAACTTTAATTCTATAATATTAATCAAGCATATAAAAAATAATAAAATGAACATAATCATAATTCATATATGGGGAAAACGTGAAGAAAAAAATAATTTCGGAGGAAATAAATATAAATCCATTTTCGTATTGCCGATATATCGACTAAAATAGAGCTCTTTATTATTTATTAATATTTGGTGTGTCTTCCTTTTTTTTGGAAGACCTCAATTAATCTATTTGGCAATGATGAAATTAATTTTTTTATTATATTTTCTTCAATTCCATTCCATTCTGTTTTAACTGCTGTCTTCAGCTCCTGGACAGTATTGTATTGCTTGCCGTCTCTGTAAACTCGATGAGCCAAAATGCCAAATAAGTTCTCTGTGGGATTTAGATCAGGGCTGCAAGCAGGCCAATCAAGCACAGGTATATCCTTTTCTCTAAACCAACGTTTGGTGTATTTCGAAAGATGGATAACCGCGTTGTCTTGTTGGAAGATAAAATTCGGTCCTATAATCTGTTCGGCGTTGTCGATTAGCATATCTTTTAATAACTCTGTACACATTGCCGAATTCATACGAGTGGGAACCCATGCCAATGGAACCTTACCATGATGGGAAAACGCTCCCCCTACCATAACAGAGCCACCCCCGAAAACGCTCCCCATACACTGAGAAAAATACTTCTATTTTTTGAAGAAAAATGAACACATTATCAAAGAAAATTGGTAATGATTCTGCGCCAAAGAAATATTTACTCAATCCAAAGAAAGACATTTCTTCATTTCAAAGAACAAATATTGTACTTGCCCTGAGTAAAACTTGGTATAGTTTCAAAGAAATATTTATTCAATCGAAAGAAAGGAATTTATTCATTTCAAGCACTGATATTGCACTTGCCCTGAGTAAAATTTAATATAGTTTCAAGAACATCTGGCATCTGGCATAAATCGGTTCACGTACGATCATCGAAGTTAAGCAGTGCTGGGCGCGGTTAATACTTAGATGGGGGACCGCTTTGAAAGCATAGCATGTTGTTGGCACGGAAAAACTTTGAAAAAAAATTACCATTTTTTACTTTTTTTAAGGTGCGATATTTTTTTCTCATTTTCTGAAGCGCTAGTATTATTTATGCCCAGTCGCCAATTTAAGCTATAATGTGACACTTAATCAATGGAGTTAGGAACACTGAAGACGAACAAAGTCAACCATGACATGAACCCGGCGGCATTCGAACCCTCGAGCGGTAGATCGCTGCTTTGGATTGACACGTTAGCGAACTAAGCTATCGACCCTTTATTTGTGTAGAGGAAAAGTTGATAGAAGTCAGAAAAACTATCAATTTTTTCGTCGAATATTGAAGCGTGGTTGTTGTTGAAACATAGAAAAAAATATTCGCGGTGTAGATATAATTTACTAAATTCATAGACGTAATTTACAAGATTTGAGGAAAATTACTTACTTGAAATAAGGTATTGCAAAAATTGTATTTCGTTGAATATAAGAAGTTTTTCAATGATATGTATACAAATTACTGATATCAAATAAAAGTTTATTTGATTTGTGGAAGATTTCACATCTCGTAAACAAGTAAATATTTTCTTTGATTTTCGGAAACATATTTTTCTGAGTGTACCATAACATAGCCACTCCCGAAGTTTTGGCTCATTCTTATTTCCGGAGCCTTTCGTAAATCATGCCAATAAAATTGGCAACCATTTGGGCCATCCATATTAAATTTCTTTTCGTCACTAAACACAATTTTTTTCCATTCTTCGTCATATTTTATAAATTTTTTGGCGAAATCCATTCTGGCCGTTTTGTATCCCTCATTTGGTCTTGGTTTTTCAACACGTTTTGTCCAGACCGCATTTTTATTTTTATGTAGACTTTGCTTAATGCGTCTGGTGATCACTGGCCTTTTCAATTCAGCCTTAATATGAGCAGCTGTAAGGTGTGACTGCGTTGCCTTTGAAAATATCTGGTGCTTATCCCTTTCAGATATAGTCGGTTTACGTCCTGATCGAGTTTTTGTGCCATAGTATTTCGGAAAATTCTGTGAAGAATATTTCAACTGCATCTTTGAAGTGAATGATAAAATCAACGGTAAGTTGAGAAGATTATTGGGCACAAACTTGGAATGAAATGCTCGAATTTTCAGGTTGACTTCTACTTTTTGTTTCACAGGCAGCAATTTAATTAAAAATTAATTGCCCAAGATTCTGAAATTGTAAAATTGTTGAAGTGTGGAAAAACGAAGTTTAATAATGTCACTAATTTAATTTTAAAGAATGAATCGTGTGAGCAAATAGCCATAGTTTTGCAAAAAAAAAAAAAATATATATCCCTTATCATTGACGAAACGACAGATATAAGTACAATCAAATGTTTGACCCTTGTTCGATATTTCGACTTTGACTGGGGAGAAGTCCACGATAGGTTCTTAGGTCTTCTGGAACTCTCTTTGTTGTTGTATCGTCTTTATTAATTCGTTTTAATTCATTAAACTCTGTATGTTTCTGTATCGTCTTTATCAATTCGTATTAATTCGTTAAACGTTGAACGTTAAAACTCTACACAACTAAAAATTATCGACTCTGGATATATTTCAATTATAACTGTAAAGCAAAAATTTCCAATAAACAGAATTTTAACTTGGAATGTCACATACGATCAATAATAATTTTCCATGATGAACGCCATCTATGGAGTAACAGATTCAAATTTTGAATACGTGCGGGAAATCGCAAATTATTTCAAACCTTTTATTATTACTAAATATAGCATAATTTTTACTGCTACTTGTTCTCTGCATTTCGTATGACGCATGTAGAATCGCCGACACTCTCAATGTGATGCAAAGTCAATATATTACAATGTGCCGAAGTATTTCAACGTATTTAAGCTTTGGTTATGATGGGTAATCAGCAAGGTCTCAAATCCTTCCTTAAAGTAGAATTTCTAAATTTGTGTGTTATGACCTACATATGACCTGCACCCGCAAAAAAACTGCCCCAGCACATTGAAGTCTTGGCTCGCAATATATATATATTGTTCCAATGTTCCAAACGGCAAGCGGAATACAGTCAATTTCAAGAGAGCCTTAACGTTAAAATCCATAAAACACTAAAAACATCTGCAACGAGGTGGCTTTCGTTGGAAAACGTTGTTTCCAAAATCTTATCTCACCAGCACTTTGCATACGGACAGCTCATAACAATAACATGCCACTTTTCTGGCAGTTCTGAAATTTGTGTTTGGATGCAACATATGCTTTGCATGGCATGGCGCATATACGCCGCATAACCAGACTCATGACTGGTTGGACCTTTATTCATCCAACTTACGTGAAACTAGCAAGTCTAAACTCATAGTCTCTGTTGGACTAGTAATACATAAAAAAAAACTATCGTACTCCCTTTTAATGTAAAGTACTCCCTTTGGATTAGGAAATATACTCCCCTGAAAATTTTCAAAACGACAGCACTGCTTGTCATGTATTTCTGCTAAAATACTGAGAAGGCCAATCAGTTCAGTGATAAGGGTCAATCAATTCAGTGTCAAAAAGTGCAAGTGAATTTTAATAGTGATTTTAATGTCAAACAATTTGCTTCAGGTTAGTAAATGTGCGGTATATTTTTGCAGCTGTAGAATTCGCAGCCTCCTACTTGATTTTAAATAAGCTTTTCTAAACTCCGGGCGATCAAATGAACCTTTTTGAAACCCTCGCTATTTTTAACGCACTTTAGTTTAGTTTTAGTTCGGTAAATTGACAGGTTACTAAAGTTATAAAATCTACATAATCTTTTTTTGGGGTTATAGGGAAAGGTTTCTTAGAAAACCAGCTCAGGAGTTTATTTGCGGACAGATGATAATAATAAATATAATTTTGCCGACTGACATAAAATGCCGATGGTTTATTTTAAATGCAAAATTGAATGTTTGGTTTCTTTCATGCACGATATACTGCCGTCCTCAGCATAAATAAACTCATTATCTGACTTTTTTTCGTTTTTGAGTTAACACCGGATTCGAAAGCTACATACTCTGTTGCATCATTCTACAAAGTATGAAAAACCGTTCTTTTGTGGAAGTATGTTAAAATCAATAATTAAAAATACCCTATCTACAAAAAAAGTAGCCATTACTTAGCATAAGCACCCTATCTACCGTAGATTTACCGCAAGACCAAGTAGAATACCAAGCTGATTCTCCGTAATAAAAAAATTATTCGAAGATTGAATTTCTACTATAATTTTCTTTCACTTGCCTAAGCGATTAACTCCCTTACTAATGAAAGAATTGTAGCAATAATAACAATTGTTCTAAGGATATTCTATCTTACACTTTCCATACGTTATTAGACAAAAGATGCATATGCAGTAATGTAATACAGTCTACATACACTAAAAAAAAATGTTGGTTGAATTTTACCTTTATTATAGTAGGAAACTGGTTTCCTACTATTAAAGATGTAAATTTACAAAAGTGCGTAAAAAGAATATTTTACGTCTTAAGGGGGTATTCCGGTTTTTCACGCGATAGTCGTTCATTATTTCAATATGAATTTTAATACATAAAAGTAAATACTGAATGGATATGGTTTTATTTTGCGTTTATTGCAGGATTTAATCTTTAGAAAAAACTTGGATTTAAAAAAAAAAGTTGAAAATTGTTGTTGCTATGAGGGCTTGAAGTTGACCTTTGAAAATCAATCTTGGCAGAATTGCGTCCGTTTGAATTATCTGAAATTAGCAAATGAGGTGTCATTTTACTCAGGAGAATACCCGTTACAAGATGAACTACGCTTATCAATATCCAATTATTCGTTAAAAAATGGCAGCTTATAAAAAAAAAATTTTCTAATTTTTCCTTTTTTTTTTTAGTTTTTTTATTAAAAATTATAGTTAATTGTTTTGTATCATCACAATCGTAGTTCATCTTTTTCCTTAAATTATAGCAAATAATTTGATATATCACCCATTAAATTCTGTAAGACCGTTTTCGAGAAATCTTGCCAAGAAGTTGAGAAAAGATGGTTTTGAGAAAATCGCGTTTAAAGTTTTATCTCAAACACTCTCGCCTCAAGTGTGCCGGGGATTTTCCAGAGATGATAGTGGTGGAAATGCGAATAACTTCAAAACGAAAACAGATACTGCGATAAAATTTTAAAGCAAGATTATATGATCATAGTGGAATAAGAAAATGCAAAAAAAATAAATTCTATTTTCTCAAACCGAAAAACCGGAATACCCCCTTAAGTGTTTAAATTTTTTTACGACCAAATCGTGTAATTTTACCCTAAAAAATGATGTAATTTTATGGGTTTGTCGCAAAGGTGAATAGCAAACTAGTAAATTTACTCTCTTTTTGCTTCAATTTACAAAAAGCTGTGTATTATTCAGCTGATATGACGCAAAAGCAAAAAAATGCACATCGAATGTGTAAAATATTTTGTGATTCGTAATTTTAAACGAAAAAATGAATATATTTCCTATTATCAAAGTATTAATTATAGACCCACTTTTTAGAGTGCATAGTCATTTACTATTTCGTACTCTGCGCATTGTTGGAACACCATAGTTTGTGATTGCTTACTTTTTGCGCCACGGTCGTTGTTCATCAACCATGCGTCATGATACATAAAAGTAATCAACAATTTTTTGAGGTTATTTTAACTATAGCCCGTGATTGACGCAAAAACAGCTAAGGAAAATTGTTGATTTCACCAAGATTTTTCTCTCAGTGATTGAAGAAGAGGTTTAAACAGAATATTTTGAGTAGTTTTAAATCAAATCTAATTTTTCTGAACTTCATTTGCTCCAATGATTTTAATCTTGATCTAATTTTTTAATCTCAATTTTCCCAAATAATTTTCATTTTATTTTTCACTATCAGTACCTAATTATCAGGCAGTAATTTTTTGTTTCTTTTTTGATGAATTGATTTGATGATTTTTTTCTTTGATGATTTTTTTCTGAAATAGAGTCCTTTCACATTCGTCATCTCTTACGTCAGAGCTGTAAAAAAGGGGTGGTAAACTGGAATAAATGAACATTTCTAACTGATTTATATTAATCTATAGATGTTATCTAGTTTGATAATTGCATGCGAATCACTACCTTTGTTACTCTACCCATAAATGTGTATTTCCGATTTCTCCCGATGTAGCATGATTTTACTGATTTTGAAATATATATGAGGATGTTGGGTCGTCCCATCATCCAATATTTCCCCTCTTCCTACCTGAGGAATGATGATCAATGAGCATATATCATATGCTAGCAAAATTCGTTGCCTCCCTTTGTCGTGATAAAAAAACTATGCGTGAAAAAAAGTAAAAAAAGTTACACTATAGTTTAGGCCCCATTTAGTAGGAATTAACAAACAGAAGGCTTTGATCAAAAAGAATCTCATCAGAGAATCTGTGAAAGATTAGGGCAAGCGACATTTGAAGTTTGTTCCCTACACGTAGAAATGGTGAGCGATATATACTTAAGAAAATGAAGCATTTTGATATTATAATAATTGACAAGGCAACGGGCTTAAGTGTTGCACAGAATATACCTACATACTTAATATGTGACCACATCTGTTGCCAGATTATCCTTACCATTAGTATATTTCAGAAATCTCTGTTATATAAATCCCATTTTATCGAAATCTCATATTCGTTCCGAGAGTAGGTGCATATAAACAGATTTTTGCCTGGGAATGTATAGAATCTTATGTAACCCATCGTTATCGTTAATTTAAATGTGTATCTATTGTTTTTTCATCAATCGTTTATGCTTGTCCGATGAAGCTTTTAACTTAATAAAGCTTTAGGTAACCATATTCGTTTACGACAAACAGGATTAATGGACTTCTTCGGGTTACAAGAAATTGCTCCTCGCGCACGTACATTTAAATTCTGAAAATCGATGAAAAATATTTTCACGAATTTTCCAATTGACCTGTAAAAGCTAATAACAATCAAAATCGTAATCGAAACCTTACAAACGGGGAAACACTATGAAAACAATTCACTTCACAATCAACACACAGTTCACATCCCATTCGAAAAGATGATGGAACAGAGATAAATTTTACAATTCATTAAGCACCGGATTGTCTGTTCGTATGAACGTCCGCCCAACCAGCACACGTTGTTCCACAGTAACATCCCGTTGCGAATGCAAGAACGAGATAGCTGACATTGCAGCACAAAATCTAAGCGAACGTCTAAATTAGGTACTCGCTCCCAATCTCTACAGCAAAGTAAGTGTCAATGGTCTGCTTCATTTCCGATTTCCATTAACCGGAGCCAAGTCCAGTGCCAAACTTGTTCCTCTTTACACTTCGTGCAGGACCTTACCAATACTGCCCTGCGCCGGGCTATTCAAATCGACTACCCATTCGCCCCCTTCTTCTTCGGCACATTACACAGGCAAGCACTTATGTCACATTTATCCGGCTAGTGCAACTCTGCAAAGATTCTCCCCGAAAAACGAGTCGGATCGGGAAAATGAAAGAAGGAAAAACGCTTGTGTTTCCGGGCTCATTGATTCGAACAAGCGAAACAAATGAAACGAACTTCACGCCAATTTTCTCCCAAAATGCTGGCGTCGGGGCGGAGTTATCCACTCATGCTCTGGCTGTTTGTATTCACATTGGGAACAGACGGAAACTAGAACACATTTTCCCCAGGCGAAGGTAACTGAGCTGCATTGCCGACGTAGTACTGTATGGTAAATGGGTAAGCAATGGAGTTTATGTCAGGGGTAAAGATTTGCAATCGAATCAGAAACGTAAACTACAACTGGCTCTACTACGTCTTTTCGAGTAGACTGAGCCCGGTTTGGGCGACGCGACTGAAAAAACGATTGCATCATTGCGGATTAATCGACGATTATGAGATTAAAAGTGAGGAGGCTGTTTTGGACTCACCATCTTGTTGTGGTTTAGCACCGCCTGCTAATTCAGTGGGCAAGCGCACATTACATTTAGGAGGTAAGTGATGGCTCTCTTTCTCTCACATAACAAACGAGGAAGACATTTTCGGAGTGATGTTGGCTCGAAGGCGGGACTTGCTGGATTGGCTCCCAGTGCCTCCCGATGCTGGTTTCCGCAGGGCTATCCTATCAATTGGTGGAAACCTACACATCTTCTTCTGTCCTCCATTTATGCGGACTGGCAAAACAGGTTTTGAAGCCGCGAAGCGCCCAGTCTTCATTCACACCCTTTTTCGGCTGAAGGAAACGATCAAGTCAATGTGTAAAATGCATTGAATAAAGCCAACGACCAAGATACCGAATCAACTTCCAGGCGAGCTCTGCGAACTGGTTTTCGCGAGTAATTTGGTAGGGGCCGAAAAGCTGGTCGAACCTGGCCTGACTGGGCCAGGGTGTCTGGCTGGCAGCAAGGCTTGCGAGCAGGATGGGCGATGCGGCAAACTTACATGGGTGCGAGTGCGATGTAACGAGGGTATCGTGAAGTCGTGTCAGTGGTCTTACCAGTTCACCTACTGACGTAACGCACGGCAAGGCAAGGCGTTTAGTGAGATGTTTAGTGTCGGTTTGACAGCGAGCTGAATCGGGTGATGTGGACTGTGTGTAGTTAACTGTTACCTCCGGCATTGCCTCATTGCGTTTGGTCCGTTTGAATGTCGATAGGATAATCACCTTGTGTTTAGGGAAGTGCTTATCTGCAAGATTTACGAGCGCGAACATCATTCGAATAATATTTAGTGGAAAACGTGTTTTCGTTCGTGCCAGGCAATATTGTGCTCTTTCTGATTGGAAATTTCGATGCAATCTCGACCGGTGGAAGACAACTGAAACAATTGGAATTGACAAAAGTTGGTTAGTGGAAGAAATTGCTTCTGTTTCGGATTTTAGACGGATATATGTGGTATCGTCGGAAATGCATGATCGGCATTTGTAAAGATTTATTAAGTATACGGTGAAAATTGATTTTAGAAGTGGTCTATTTAGTTCTATTTAATAAGTAAAGTGACAAGTGATGCTCATTGTATCTAAGGATGTTGTCGCTAACTGATATGCTGACAGTGCTGTTCTGATTGGATGTAATGTGATTAATGTTTTTGGATAGTGTTCCTGTACAAGAGACGAAATCGTGAGCTGCGAATAAATTTTTGCAAAACGTTTCCGTGTAAACAGTCAAAATCGTGCTGCAGTGGCATACACCGGGCGATAGCCCACTTCAAACAACAGCCGCAGCAACGACTATATCCGAGCTGACATCTGTGATTGGGGGTCGAGGTGGTGACGAAGGTCCTATTGAAATCGGCTCAGCTGCTCGTGATCTTGGTGTTCGGATCAGCGACGGTAGCGAGAACGGAAGCTCCCGACACGAGGGCAGTCCAGTCGGCCCGATATCCAGCTCGACAGTTACGTCAACGCCCGCTATGACCGTTCCTGTCCAGCGAGGATCTATGGCCGTGCTACAACCACCTCGATCGCGTTTCATGATCACCGACATATTGGCCGGTAGCGCAGTTGCAGCGGCTAACGCTGCAGCGAACGCAGCAGCGGCGGCTAATGCCAACAACGAGAACGGACACCACAATTTGAATCACAGTAACGCCATGCATCATTACCATCATTTGCATCATCATCACGCGATGCATCCGCATCGGCACAATGATTTGGATGAAGAGGGTAGATCACCATCGCCGCAAGGACCACGAGATCTATCTGTGCCTCCCGGAAATAATAATGCGCTAGCCAGAACCAATAGTACACATGACGACAGTGATAGTGATTCAAGTACGCAATTGGACAGTCACAGTATTTGCAGTAACGGTAAGTTGGTTTTTTAGTTAGTGCGGTTAACAGTCGGTACATATCTGCTGAATATGTTTGTATTAGAATGACATTTGAATGAATTGAGTAGGTATGAGTATTCGTGGCTTTATACTATTATCGGCTGCTTTAGCAATGATTATTTCTGAAAGTACATTAGGTACATTACAAAGAGTGGAAATCACCACTAAATCACCTCCTGCGCTTATGCTGCAGTGTGAAAAGTTTTATTTTATCAAATTCCTTTCTATCTTATGATAATTCTTTAAGCATCTAACCTGTTGCGCACTTTTGAAGCAGGTGTTCGCTTAAGGTAGAAATTGTAAAGGTGCTTTTAGACGGTCAGTTTAGTTGCTAGTTCAATCTAATTATCAGTCAGACTGTCATTTTTCTTATGTGCAAAAGCATGGCACTTTTGTTTAAGTTTAGTTTTATGTTCAGAACATTTCAAAAACAAACAGTCCAATTCAGATTATCGTCTAAAAATATCTTTAGAGTTTTAACTATATTTGTTCAAAATTATAAGGCTTGGAGGTATTTCGTGATGAAAATATGATTGTTTATGTTTACTTTGCTGTGCAAAATATGTTCTGAGTTGATCTACGTAACAATAGAATATTGTTTTGTTTTCAAATCAGAGTTAAAGGCAATTTAGAACCGTATCTAGTCTAAATAGTCGTTTGATCGTTTTTTTAACAACTAAAAGGACGAATTAGGTATGCATCGGCAGCAAAGTTGAACAGAATTTTCGGTTTGTAGCCGTATCTTCAATGAGCCCCAACCAAAACAATAATTTCACTTGATAAACATTTGTTAGCTTTTCGAGGACTGGATCAACTGGATATTCTCTCTCGAATTAACATTATTTAGCTAATGGTAGCGTAGGTTCTTAGAATCGTAGGTTGGTTGACAATTGCCAAAGAAAAATTTTGACTTTGAAGTGCTTGTAATTATTGATTTTGACCATACTTTAAGAAAGTTTTAATTTTTGCATAAGCAGCTAGGTATTTATCGATAGGTACTTATACGTGCATACATTTTTTGCTTAGGTGTACTAAACTGGAAATGCGTTAAATGAATCTTTAGTGGCTCCCGTTTTTAGTTTGCAGTAAAAAAGAACAACTTTTGTACCGTCGGAATGCTTAAGTGGAGTAATTATAATTTGTAATAAAAAACTCGGGTTTTGTCTTAAAAATCAATAATTTTTTCACCAAATATAAATTTTTTTCTCGATTGCAGCCAATATTATCAGTGATAATTGGCCGTGAAACAGTACGTTCCTAGAGTTTTAATATCTACTCCATGAAGCATTAAAATCCCTAGAGATTTTTCAAAACCTTTTTCAGATTTTCGGAAAAATATATCTTATTTCCTATTCAAAACATTTATCTGATTTATTTTTTAGAGATAATCTTGAGCTAGAGTGTTTTGAACGATATCGTGTTATGCTAGATATATTTACTAAAACATTTCAAATAGTACATTTTAGTTGTATAAAAACATAAATACTAAATTTTTTCCAAATTGATGTCCAAAAATGGTCTACAAGCCGTTCATATTTGTCCAAAAGGGGCCAACTCTTGCATCAACCATTTGCCGATTTTTCAGGGCATGATTGCATTTAACCGTTGTCAGATGAAACTGTCATACGTATTGTAGACATTAATATTTTAAATGAACAAAGTTGATGTCTTTAATTTTCTACCTCGTCATCTCTTATTGGAATTTTTTTTTTTTTCCCCTCCGGTTTTTCTGCACTTTTGCAGAAAAGGTCTTGGCTTCCTGACCAGCAGGCATCAGCCAACGTGTACACGATTAGTAACTTTCTTCAATTATCGATTAATTCGATTTAGTACAAACACAAATTGCGTATTAAGAACGCGCACTTTTTCATATATGACAAACAAACATAGAACACAAAGGCATCTCGAAACAACGCGACGACGCGAACACGCAGTTCAAGACACGATGATTCATGTCTTGTCAATTCCAGAGAAAGACCGTCCTTCGGAGAAAAACAGACACTGCAGTTCTCCGGCTACAACCTATCACCGCAAGAGACAACACACGAATGTTATTGGAATTGGTATAATCAAAAACTTTTTTCAGGGCAAAACAAAAATTTGAAAAAATGACAGACAATTCATTAAAAAAAGCTTTCAGTGAAGCTGCTTAGCCTCTGAACATATAAAACAAACATCAGGTAGAATTAAAAATGAAATCCAGATATTCAAGATCCAGATTCAAAGTTAGAGAAAATCGCACCAACATGGTTTATAAAATTACAACTTTTGCGAAAAAAAATTATTGTCTCTTAAATATTCTTTTAGAAGGAAGATGTTTTTTTCATTTAATGAATCATATTTAGCAACCTATAGTGATTTAATTGAAATCGAAGCAAAGAATTAAGATAAATTCATGAGCAATGACTGCCTTTTGTGATAAAATCGATAGATTATCAATGTTTGTTGCAGTATTACTGTAAACAGAATAGGTATAGGAAGGATTCTGTGTTTAGTATTTATATTATTCTGTATTCTTTGGTATCTATCAGTATAAATGCGATTATTTAGCAATTATTTTAAATACATGCAGCTGATCAATGCACAGTATGGGGCCAAATATGTTTGGTTTGGATTAGCATGTCTGCAGCCAAGGGCGCAGCCAGAGTTTCATATGTTGGAATTGAGGGGGGTTTTGAGAAGAGAAATTTTCATTAAAAATCGAGAATATTTTTTCAAAAATTGTATAAAAATCGAGGACATTCTTGAATTAAATTGTATTTGTTGAGCAAAAAAAAGGGTCATCAGGAAATTTTGAATAAAAATCGAGGACATTTTTCTGACCAATAAAAGCAGCTGTGGAGCAAAAAAAAAAACGTTATCAGGAATTATTTCTGAACCAAAATCGAAAACCAATTTGTCCCCATATTTGTTTGCTTGTTTGAGAGATTGGATCTTATTTATTTTGTTTGTTTTGTTTGCAAACATTTCATTTATCAAGAACCGCTATTACAAGCTTTTAGATATATATGAACCAGATATGAATTTTTGAGTTTTTTCGCTCAATTTTTACGGAAATCCTGCAAAACGCTCTCAATTTTTCGGTAATTATGGCAGGGAATTTCGTTGTTTTATTTAAATGTCCTCGATTTTTCGGTAATTTTGAATGATAATTTCGTTGTTTTTTTGAAAATATTCTCGATTTTTTTCAAAAAGAGAGTACATTTCTCAAAACAGACAAAAATCATCAATTGTTACAACAAAGTCAGTAGGCAAATTGTTACTAACATTCTGTTTTTTGTTTATTAATTGAATTATAAACTGCATTATAATTATTACAATATAAATATACATAATTATAAACTGCAATTGAAGATGCAATGCGGAGGAATATGGATGGCTTCATCATCAATGAAATCAACCACAGTTCGGTTGTTTCACAGTTTAACTGTAACTCTAACCTATAATACATCAATGGGTTCTTTTAATGCAAAAGCACTTCTTGGCTGAATATTTGATTGTGAACCACTTAAAACTGGGTCCAAATTTATTTAGGAGATTTTTCCAAATTCCGTTCAAAAAAATTAAAGCTCTGTTCTTCTAAAGCTTTGTTTATAGTGATTGATTCCAGTTTTTTTTACAAACAAATCATAACTCCGAGCTGAAAATGATTTTAGCTAATATCAACGCTTCATATCAACGTTCAGTTCGATGTTTCTTTACTAAGTTAACTGGAAATCCAAAGACCAAGCCCAATTTCGTGATGGAGGGTTTTTTTTGGAAACAATCCTTTTTCTTCATGATCTAATTAGACCGAATCACACCTTGCTAAAAATTTTGCATCTTAGGGTTATTGAATATTATTGATTAATTATTTAATTTTATTTATAATTTTCTGCATTGGCCAGCATTCTTTTAAAGAAGATTTAAATTCGTCTCGCATTGTTATTTCAATGATATTTAGTTACAGTTTGTTACCGGTAAATATCAAGAATGATTAATTCGTGTTTAATCACTGTCAAATGTTATTGATAGCAAACTTTCAAAGAACAAAAAATATGTGGTGAACCGAACTGAAATCTCCTGCGCCTCTCTTTAAATTGTTGATACATTTAAGGGAGTAGTATGTAAAAATCCAGTCAGTTTGTGTAATACAAACTGCAATTACACCGGACTAACTGGTCGTTCTAAAAATGGCAGTTTTCATCAACGTTCGCTAAGTGAGACTCGCGGAGAAAAACGACTAACAAAGGATAAAATAACAAATATCACAATTTTGAAGGAGAAAATTTATTAATTTGCATAATAAATAAATCAGACATCTAACAATGTGAATCATGAAGGTCCAGACTGTGAGCCCAGAGAGAAAAGATATGAAAAGGAATAAGGGGAACAAGAGAACGGAAAGTTTTGAGTAGCTGGAGCTAAAAATATTAAGATAAACTTTCCAACTGTTCCCTTAGGTATTGTATCGAAAACCACTGAAAACCTTAATGTTAAGTTAGATGCAAGTACAATGAAGCGACTGATCAAAGTTTGACTGATTTTGAAGCGGTTGCGTTGGAAGAAAAAACTTAAATTGACAGCGAAAACGGAAAAAATCATTAAGTAGTTTTGGACATAAAGTGTTTCTACTTATGCGATCCAGACAGTGCCTCCTAAGATTTATCTGATTTAATAAAGCAACCTAAGTACTTGTAGAGAGAGAGATAGAGAGAGAGAGAGAGAGAGAGAGAGAAGAGAGAGAAGAGAGAGAAGAGAGAGAAGAGAGAGAAGAGAGAGAGAAACAGAGAGACGCATCATACCGTGGAGCTACTGGCTTGTAAATCTTTCAGACAGACAAACTGTAATAAATTATAAATAACCATTTACACAGGAAGTCCAAAAAGTAAATAATTTGCTACAAGAAAAACTACTAATTTTATGAAGAGCTTTTTTCTTTCATAATAAATTAAGCGCCCAACTCTCCATGTACCAATATTTCATATTTTTTGAACAATAAGCATTTAATTGATTCAATCCAAGCATCTTGTCAAAAACATAAATCAAACCAATAATCTATGGCTCAAAAACGTATTGAATCGTACTGCACCTGTGTACAATACAAGTAGATTACAGATTATCTTGTTAGAAATTTAAAAGCTGTGAATGATGCATAGTGACGTATAAAATAAAAAATTAGCTAAAATCGAAACTTGTTTAGGTAAAAACTCCGATAAGTTACTCAATAATTCGACAAAATAAATTCTAGGTCATGTTGACAAGCGATTTCAGCAAAATACTTCCGTCATTTCTGGGGAAACCTCTCACCGATAGAAAAACTGCATTAGTGGAGACGGTTTTAAGAATTACGATTATGATTATCAGCGAAAAACTTAAATAGATCACAAAATAAAGAACCATAATGCAAGGATTAGGGTAAAGAAAACAGCAGGCAACTGCTATTAATTGATCAGAACATTTTGCAACTCTAAACTCAAGAGAGAGCCTTTGGGATTTTGTGGCGAAAGATGTGTATAGGGTGGAAAGTAAAATGAATGCGCGATGAGTCTTTAAAATGATATTTATAGAGTCTATAGATAAAAATCCTTACATCTTCTGAGAAAGTCAGCTCTAAGTATGAAAGATTGGACATTTAGGATTATTTAAAATTGCTGGAAACTGCAACTTTTAATTTCAATTATTTTTTTACATTTATGTTTTGGCGACCTATAATTTCGCAAACAATTTATGGAGATTCTTAGTTTAGTTTAATTTTTCTATAGTTCAATCATTCACAGCTTTTGGTTTTAATGTTAGTTTTTGTTAATTATAGTTTTTGTTTTTATAAGCCCTTCGAAATAATCAAGAATTTCAAAAATATGTATTTCCCATTATTTGAATATCCCAACCTCCCCTAGATAAGACAATCAAAGGTTTTAGGTAGGTACATAGATCAATTTATTATGTGACCAAAATATATAAACCGAATTTTCGAAAATATTCTTCCTGATAGCAGTTCATGTGGTAGATTTTTGGTAATTAGACAACCAAAAAGACCCGCGTCAATGTTCAATATGCGTGGTCAGGGAAATTCTTTGTTGCCGGTCTTAAGTTTTCATTCACATGTTTGTTCTGTAAAATACTACAGATACTGAAACTGAGACCAAACCCGTATATTGCCGTTCATTAGAATTCTTAACTATTTCCACACAAGTCCATGAACAATAACTAAGTTCAATCGAAAAGTAAAATTACCTTTCTCATAGGCGTGTTTAAAAAATACATACTGTGCCATAATACATGCCAAAAATAAGTCTTTCTGTCGCTTCATATTCTAAATTAAGGAAGACCAATTTATTTAGTACTTTTTGAATGCAAATCTTAACTAGCTTTGTATTTTTAATGCATCGTGTTTTTTTCATTTGAAAATTGAAGCAGAAAATATAGACCAAATAGGGCTGACTAGGTACGATAAATCATTGTTTGGAATTTCGAGTAAAAAAAAAATCGATATTCAATGAATCAAATTGAATGTACTTTTGAATGTATGTGGGGCAAAGACCAATTCGATACCTTATAGGAAAAGTGTAATACGGGGTAAAACGCAGCAAAAAATGATCAAGAGTATAGCTATTTAACAGAAAGGGTTGTTGTCCCCCTTGCTCTTCTACGCTGTAATAGAGTTCAGTTGCCCCTTTTTCCTCTGCACGCCTTTGACTTTTCTATTCGAAAAACCTTAAGGCAAGTTTCTACTTTGTGCGGGCGAAAAAATGTGCTTTCTTCATGATTTTTTTTTTGGGAATGTATTTAAGATAGATACTTTCAACTGTAGGTATAAGTTTATTTTAAATGTAAAAAAATGTTTGGTCGAAAAACATGATGGGGAGGGGGGACATCGAGCAATGGCGGCGCGCCAAACGGGTTTTAGCTAATGGTGGAAGTCCTACCGTCGATTCAGATGATCTGAAACATAAAAATGAAACATAATTTTATTTAATATACTTTTGTCTATGGCCCCTACCAGAATTGTGAAAAAAATGATAAATTAAAAAGTAATGCAATTTTGAAAGAAAAAAAACGATTTTTTCAATTTTTGTGGCTCCAAATTGCTATGTAAAATGAAAGATTGTTAATATTTTTTAATGATTCTGCTACCAGTCATGAACAAGCCTTTAATACCCAACTGTAAAAAATTTAGTGATCATTCCTTGACCCGTCTGCCTTCAATTACTTCCACCAGGTCAAAAAAATACGGTGCAGCGCGCCAGGCGGTGGCGTCTCAGCGCGCTTGACATCGCTCCCTTTTTTTAAGGGATAACTTTCGTAATTCATGTATCTACCGTATCTATCAACATGTATCTATCCATCCGTCTGTATCTATACGAAAATGCAAAAACAAAAAAATCCACATAAAAATACATCTTTATTTTACTTGAAATTTTATTTACATATACTCCCAGTAAATATTATATAATTACGCCTAAGTTTGATGTCAGCTTTTTAGAGAATCTTATATAAGAATTGGTAATCACCTCCCGCTTTTAAGTTAGATTCATTAAAAATCTGTTTCATGCAGAGTAAGTCGTAGCGATTGGTTCTTAAGAGTCATAATGTAAGTATTTTGCAGTCAGTTTTGTAACTCTTCAAATAGACAGGACCAAGAAGAATAGTCTAGAAATTGGCTGCACCATCCACCAGTAAAGCCAGACCAAAGAGCTAAATATGCACTCAAAAAAATGTTGGCTGAATTTTACCCTTATAATAGTAGGAAACTGGTTTCTTACTATTAAAGATGTAAATTTACAAAAGTGCGTAAAAGAATAAATTTTTGTACGACCAAATCGTGTAATTTTACCCTAAAAAATGATGCAATTTTATGACTTTGGCGCAAAGGTGAATAACAAACTAGTAAATTTACACTCTTTTTGCTTCAATTTACAAAAAGCTGTGTATTATTCAGCTGATATGACGTAAAAGCAAAAAATGCACCTCGAATGTGTAAAAATATTTGTGATTCGTTATTTTAAACGAAAAAATGAATATATTTCCTATTATCAAAGTATTAATTATAGACCCACTTTTTAGAGTGTGAATTGAATCTCTTCGTTTTTTTTAGATAGCCTCGAAATGTGGAAAAAATTAATATGTAAAAATTTCACAAATCAAGAAAAAACAAAGTTGTGAAAATGAGAATTGATCTACTATATCAAGCCTGAACAAATGAGAAAGGAGCGGTAAAATGTGCCAATCATAGAGAAATACTTCCAGCAAAGTCTCTATGTGTCCAATTTTTCTAGGAAGTATTCAAGCCAAGGCAAGTGCAGCAATTGAGCCACAGGTCTCTCGACCAATTAAGACTACAAGGTTGTGAAGAACGTAAACACCGGTAAGTGATCGCGACAGGTTTTTAATCACAGATCACACACCCTAGATTAGCCGGTATTCTACCCACTAGGCTACTTAAGCTTCTACTTTTCTACAATGCCGCTAGATTATTATAAAAACCCCTTTGCTCTTAAAAATGCATGAAAGTTTAAAGAGGACCTTAAACGTTTCTCCAGGGTGTAAATCACTACCATCTATGTATAGAGGGTGATTCATTATGAGGTTTGATTTTCAATTGGCTTTTTTTTGACAGATCACGCGTGACTCCTGTCAAATTGTAATGTAATTTTTATTCAGTATTGTTTGACAAATCATCATGTTTGACAAATCACAAATCACCGCAACAATGCATCTAAATTGTTCAGCTGTATTACGAAAATCAGCGTTCTGTGAGAAATGTTTGTTTGGTTAAATTTTGCTCAGTGATGAGGCGCATTTTTGGCTCAATGGACACGTAAATAAGCAGAATTGCCGTATTTGGGCTGTTGAACAACCTAAAGAGCTTTAACAGCTACCATTACAGTCACAGAAATGCACAGTATGGTGTGGTTTATGGAGCGGTGGAATCATCGGTCCATATTTCTTTCAAAATGAGTCCCTTCAGAACGTAACCGTCACACCGGGGCTCGACTAGCAATTTACCCTGCAATTTCCGATGGTGGCGACTGTCAAATTTATGGTATGCAATCTGTGCATGGGCAATTTCATGGCATGCAATTTCATTTCGAAAATGACTCTGAGCGAGAAGGACGTGCGCTGTATCCGAGTGTCAAATGCTCTTAAGAAGTTATTTGAAGCGCAGAGCGAAGAAATTCGGCTACTTATGAAAAGTTCACGTGTAGGATTAGCTACTTTTTGGATAAGCGGGTGAAATTTCAGACGAAAATGTAACTATTATATATGTCCTGGGGTACGAAGGGGAATGAGATAAAAGTAATTTAAAAAATCCACCAATCATCAACTGGGAGTCTCATAAATTTACTCATCGTCCAAAATCGAAATTATTTCATTTTTAAATCAAAAAATTATATATAACTTCACCATTCCGCATCAAAATTCGATTTTTTCGCAATTTCCCACCATTTCATATTTTGTAGACTATTTTCATTGCTCAACGAGATCTAAAAATCCCTTTGAATTCAAAATCCCTACAATTTCCTATAAGAAATAAAACATTCCCACAGTTCAGCGCCATTTTGAAATCAAGAACTGTCAAAATATTGCCAGGCAGATTGCCGAGCAAATTGCACACCATATTGCCTACCATTTATGGCAGACCATAAAATATTGCATACCATAGGCTGCCTCCACTGGCAATTTCAAATTTCATGCCATGGGAAATTGCTAGTGGAGGCAGCCTGTCAATGGCGACTGCTATCGCACCATGATAACGGAGTTTTTGCTAACTGAAATTGAAGCCCGTGGTATCGCTGAACTTTGGTTTCAACAAGATGGCACTCCTTCGCATACAGCGAGAGAAACAGAGAATATTGAGCTCTCAAAGATCTCAGAACGCTATATTATGCATTTGATTTTTATTCAAGTCGAGGTTTCGAAAAGGAGACAGCTAAGTTTTGAAAGTGAATGACATGGAAAAAGAACATTCAAATAATTCTTGTCCAGATGGTTCCAATACTATTAAAAACATTTCAAACAAATGTCCATCACACTAGTAATTTTCCTTAGCTCTTCAAAAATCATCAACCGTAAATGTTGTCTCGTAAAAACTGCTAACTGTTATAATCGTTTTTCTAACCGACTTGAAATTGCATTTGGTCCTTCTACTAAATACAGCTCGAGTGACGACGGGAAACTAACAATTATTTTCGCATTAAATATTTTCTAGAATATGAATATGACAAGATATGCATAGGACTTGGGACAGGACATATTTGTGTGGCATGGATGGAGATATCTAAGAACACAATCTAATTTTAGGTTTCCACGATTTCAATTTCATCAGCCCTCTGTGTCTGCAACAACGGCGACGACTGCAATGACAACAATATGTCTGAGCTCGATGTCACATTTTGCGCCTAGATGCACGTCACGTTCAGAAAAAGTTCAATTAACTGCTCTCTCAAGTGGAACGATACCTTTGCTCGTTTTTTGGTCATTCAGTGTAACCGCTCTACTAATTGTCTGTGTCCACTTGCGTTGTATTTTCCTTTTGTAGTTTTCCTCACGTTTCAAGGACTTGTTCTGCATACAGCCGAAATCTATCTATAGACATTTGCTCACAATTTACTAGAGTAATATGCCGAGCGGTTCTCCTAAATGATTCAACAACGAGGATTTAATGTGAACGCGAAGTGAAAATTACCATCGAAATTGTACTATTTACAGATAACATCTCGGAGTACTTTTTAAATGGTCGTTTCTCAGTTAGGGTGGCTTAAATCGGTCTCTAGTTGAACACCTATTTGCTGTTATCCTCATTGTCAGTTTCGTTTGTCATTTACGTGTCGCAAGCAATAAAGTATGGTGAGATTTTATTGGAGCGATAAGGGTGGCAGTTTTTCGGCTAGGTTAGTGTGCAGGTGAATGAAGTTTGTATATGAGTTTGAATAGTTTAGGAACGTTTAAGAATAGTTTTTTGTCGACATTTACTGGTATTATCAGATGAGCGTGTTTTCCACAACTGGAAATTCTCAGTGCTTTCAACTACACCAGTTAAAAGGCAGTGATTGAATCCTTTAAAAAGTTTTGAATTTGTGCTGCGAATGAATTAAAAAATACTTCAATTTTTTGAAATATTTTTCATCATTATACTTCCAAGTTTACTTTCCCAAAAGTTGATTAGTTTTTCTTGGTATTTCATAGAAACATACTGAAACATTTTTTATTCGCTCCTCTGGATTAATTATTTTGTAATTTACTCTGTGGATTTCTCTCTGGATTGTATATATGCCATAAATCCGTTTCAGATTATACGATTCTACGTTCAATTTGATTCAGTCTCAATAGGTCTGACCAAAAATTGAATGTGTATGTCAAAGCTGTTGTTGGTGCCGAACATTGAAAATGCGAAATTATTTTTTCAACTTTTGGGAAAAGATAATAATGGATGAAAGTCAGGTCAGGGCTATAGGATAAATTCTTCGAATTCTGGAATTTAATTCTGCTCTAACTCGAACTCACGTATATCTATTGTATATCAAATAACCCTGTGTGCAGCACAAATTTTTATCTTGAGCAATCTGATGACTTGAATTCGTGCTTTGAAATCAATAAATCATATAATTGAATATAAATATGCTGAAAAAAGTCTCCAAAAATCCACTGTAATAAGAACAAGGTTTTTATTAATTATCCAATTTGATCATTATAGAACAAACCTAACATATTTAAAAAAAAATGGGAGAAAGACTTAGCTCATCTCCGTTGGCTCATCAATTGAAATTGAATTGAATCGAAAACAATGGTTTTAAAACTAAAATCGTCTACAGGGACCTAGTTCGAATTTTGGAAATTGAAGCTAGTAGAGGTTCCGTGGTAAAATCAATTTGTATTAGTTTCAAATGACCAAAAGAACAAATTACTTCAAAGCTAATTTGCTTCATTTTGGATAGAAATAAACTCAGTTTAATGGGTAAACCAGGATGCAATCTGAATGACATTTTCATACTAAGACTCAAATTAAGGGCTGTAACTAACATCAGCTTAAGGGATTATAGGCATTTATAAGGACGATAATGAGCTATTTTTCAAGAATTTTCCCTAAAAAGACGTTTTAGATGATTAGCGTAAAAATTTCTTGACATATTGTGGTAAGATGGGACTTTATTTTGATATCTTTAGCTTGATCAAACAATGATTTCTAAAGCTGCTAAATCCGATCTCCAGGGACTCATTTAAAAAAAGTATCATCTGATGAGCACGACATCCCTGGTTTAGATCATCTCAAATAAAGAAACAAAAAATATTTCGTTATCATATCTAGTGACCAATCGAAAGAATAAACAAAAGGTTAATTTAAAACAAAATTACGGATGCCATAAAGAAACAATTTTGGATGTCGATAAAATTTTTGGGTTTAAATTGTTTATAAAATTTAAATATTTATGAGCGAGGAAAAACAAACCTTTATTCAATCACTAAAAAATATTCATATAAAGTTTGTTTGAAAATTTGCGACTGATCAATTTAGGACAAAAAAAGGGTTTCGAGTAAAAACACATTCAAAGTTTCCAAAGTAATCTGCATCGCTCTGCACCGAACTTCGAGAATAAATTAAACTTCGAGAATATTTGTCGAATTGGCATGAATTTTTCTGTTTATAAAGTTGAATGTAATATCAAATAATATGTTTTTTTTAGCTTCCTAAAAGCGAAAAACCCCTTAAACAAAACAGTATGGTCAACAGAAATATCTAAAAGTCTTCAAATAGTTCTAGATGTATATTACTTATTTCAATCGAAGAATTGAAGCTAAATACATTTTTTTTCTTCTCCGAAACACTAGTTTATCAGATACTGATAAAGTATAAAATAATTTATTTCTAAAAAAAACTACTACCTTCCGTTCAAAGCGTTTCTAACGTCTCCTAAACCAATCCATAACAAATTCATATATTTTCCACTTTCTTTTCTTTGCTTCTTTCTTTCTCCCACAAACATCCACTTTTAGCTAATAGGGCAACTATATTGCGTGATTTATATGTCATCCAATTAACGAACGTAACTGACGATCAAACGTTCCAACGACTACCTTTCCAAAAGGCCAATTGCATCGATTCAGGATAATAAAATATAATAGTAAGTAGTGAGTAAGTAAGTACAGTTTCGGAAGCAATGAAAGAAAATTATGAGTGTTGAATTACCAGCAGCAAAGTCATATCGACTTCGTTTCACTTCAAACGGAAAACGGTAAAATGAAAAATTAAGCTGACAAACTACCACCCCTTACAGTCGCTTACCTTCCTTTCTAACGGATTTTCATTGCTGGAGTGTAATTGACTTTGTATCTTATGTACACGCAAACTGATTTTTATGAAATCAGAATTTATTTCTTCCGACAATTTGTAGGTACAATTATGTTTTAGAGTAGGGTCGGACAGGATTTATATATAAATGTGCTGGTTTTGGATTTTCCAGGAGTAAGAGTTAGATTTTTTTTATAAATATTTATCTGAGGAAAAAATCAAATAAATCAGAATATGCTTGTTTCATGAGCATTCTTTGCACTAATAGGTAGCTGGTGACTCAAAAGGATTTTAGCCACACCCCATTGAACTTTTAGGTGAATCTTTAAAGTCGTGTTGTGAACTAAACAGAATAACGCGAGTCTAGCTACATGTTAGGGATAAAGCTTAAGAAAATTCAAGTGAGAGACCACTTCTTTGTTCATATTTCTAGAACACCAGAAAAAATTTTGGAGCACATAAAAGTAGCGACAGTCAAATGAGAAGAGTGCCAGACGGTGGCGTTTGTGCTTTTGCTTACAATTCAGATGTGGATATTTTAGATAATTATTTCAGTTTCATATTTTAGTTAACTTTTCTGCGGATAGGTATCTAATCAAATTAGAGGCAAAAAGAAACACTTGAAGGTTTCATAAAAAAAAAATCAAAAATCCAGTGCAAAACCAGAGGAGCATATAAAAAGACTAGATAAAATCTTTGTACTTTGGGAATAATCTAGAGGTCTAGAAAAATCATGGTAGCTGAAACAACATAGGGGTCCTAGGTAAAATTACTGAAGTCTTAAATACTATCTCTGCGAAAAGATCATGAGAGGCAAAAAAAAAATAACGGGAGCTGGAAAAAAATCAGGGAACTCAAGAAAATATTTTAGGAGTCGGCCAAGATAGAGCGACGATAGCATCGAGTCGAGCAATGCGCTCAAACGGTTCATATATTTCCATGTCAAAGCAGCGACCAAAGCAGAAATGCGATAGTAGCGACGAGATTGATTCAGATCGATTTCGTTGCTCGGCGCTCTCTTCGCTCCGTATTGGTCTTACCCTAAGAAAAAAATCAAAGGAACTTTGAAAAAAATATAGGTCCAAGAAAAATCTCAGGAGCGTAAAATAAAAATCTTGGGAGTCTAGGGGGAAAAAACATAGGTGTTAAGGGTCTACAAAAAATCTCGAGAATAGGAAAAAATAAGGAGAGCTTAGAAAAATTTAAAAGAATCTAGAAAACTCCTAAGAGTCTAGGAAAAAACCATGATGGCTTAGGAATGGAGGCCTTGAAAAAATTCTCAAGATATTTTCTTGGGAGTCTAGGAAAAAATGATGGGAGCTGAAAAAATTCAAAGTGGGTCAAGAAAAAATCTCCTTGTCTTGAAAAGTCGCCTAGGAAAAAGTCAATGAAGCTTAGAAAATATCAAGGAACTCTATACAACGAATCCTGGTAGTCTAAGAAAAAATCATACGAGCTTTGAAAATAATCCTGGGGTCAAGAAAACAATTTCGGCGCCTAAAAAAATCTCAAGAGTCAAGAGAAAAATCAGAAAGGTCAAGAGAAAAATCAGAAAGGTCAAGAAAAATTCTCAAAAGTCTAGGAAAAATGATGAGAGATTAGAAAAAATCATTCAACTCTAGAAAATATCCTAGGAGTCTGTGAAAAAGCCCTAGAAGGTTAAGATAAAGTGTGGTATCTGAATCAAATTAGGGGCAAAAAAGTCATGTTTCCTATAGATTTATTATGAAATCAAATATCTATTCACTTCGGTCTCTTAAGATTTGAATGGGCTGGGCTGGGCTGCAGTAGGGCTCCATTGTTTTTGGACTTTCTTGTGTTCTCAACAACATTTTCAACTCGTCCATTTAACGCCCTATTGGTGTTTTGTGTCTGCACGAGGCAGCCGCGGAACCAAACCTAACCTAGGTAAAAAAATATTCCACTTTTGTCAAAAGTACGGACATATAAATGTCTACATGGGTCTCTGCTTGCATTTCTTTATATTGCTTCTAGTTGTAGGCTGCTTGTAAACGTCTGCAATCCCGCTTGAACATGGCATATACAATGGCCACTACAGACTGTAAATCTGACCACGCTGCTGCAACAAATTGATCCATACGACACTTTGCAGACATCCATTATATCGAATGCGATAACTATTAAGCGCAGAGAGTGCAATAATTCCTTTGAATCGATTGAGTGAGTTAGTGGCCAATATGTGAATAATTGTCGCGGTGCTTGCACATTGGGAAAATAAAACAATTATTACCGCTGATAATTTATCACTTTATGCGAGTCGGTATCGACATGTAAGCATCCAAAGTGAAGTCTAAAATACCATCCCACTGAAACAAGTTGGTGTACGTTTTTGTGTGAAACTGATCAGATTTTGCTAACTGGAGCAAATATATGTGGCAAATTTTTCACTTTTATGAATTATACACAGTTACCTATAGCTTATGGCATTCGAAAAAAAAGAAACTCTAGCGCATATATAAAAGTAAAGCAATCCCACGACAACCCTTGTACGGGTCTAGGGGTTGAAGCTGGTAGAGAGCTTCATTACAATTTTTTTAATCATTGTGGATACGAGTGTGGAGTGATTAGTTCCACGACTCTCTTTACCCCTGATTTAAATCAGGTACCTAATCAGAGCTAGGTGAACTCAAAGCTTGGTGCGCGGACCCTCCTCCGAACCTGGATTCGAACCAGGGACCCCACACGCAAGAAGCCAGTGCTCTACCCACTAGGCTACTCAAGCTACCTAGCGCATATATACCGCTAGAAACACTAAAACTCCATGAGCAGTAGAGGAGTCGTACAGATTTTGAGTGCAAATTCTACCACACGTGCTCTAACTTGTTTTCAGAGCTACCACTTGTATGAATTTCAAAATTTAATAAAGTCAAAAGTTGTTATTTATGTTCGTTACTGGTTGCTTATCTTACAAAACTTTGAAAGCGGCATCTCCTGTAACAGAATTGAAGAAAATGCTCAGTTCTTGCAACACTTTGCCAGCACTGCAACTTAAAATCTATAACAACTGCTTCACGTCAAAATCAACCTACCCTATGAGTCTGGTCTTCGTCCGATGACCTCAGTGAAAGTTAAAAAGATAGAAAAACCTTTGGGGCTGCCATCCGAAAATTTTGCAGAATTTAGAAAATTTAAACATTGCTTATTTACTTTAATTGTAAATGTACATCATATGAATACTTAATGTAAGCATTTATTGATACGAATAATAACAAAAGTGATTCGTGTTGGCAACCCTTTCACATCTGTATCTACACATAAGTCAACATATCCTGTGGGTTTCGTTTTGATCCAATAACTGCATTGCAAAAGTATTCAAATTTACGAAATCTTAAAATTTGTTGTTTATTGTCACTTCAAGATCATTACCATTTGAAAATTTTACGATAACATAGCTTTGTATAGAAATGAAAAAACAAAAACAAAAAGTACCTATCATAGTTTTTCAACTAGATTCCTACTGAATTTTGCCTACAATAAAGTTCATTTATCATATGAATTTCGTTTTGATTTCATGACTGCACTGAAAATTATAAGGCAAAAAGCTTTATTTTCTTGAGCGAATTTTCAAAATTCAAGACACGAAAATTACCGTAGCTGGCAGCTCCAACCTAATTTTTCAACCAAATGTGGCTTAGGGTAAGGTTCAGCTACTGTGTGAGTTTCGTCAAAATCTGGTGACTGGATCAGAATTCATATAGCAAAAAGCAGTTTGTTTTCTTAGTGATTCTTCAAAATGACACCACTGCCGCAGGTTTGTCCATATATTAGACCTGGTCTTACTTAAGACCAATACATTCTATGAACTTTGATTCTATCTGAATATCGGATCGTGCGTTCCCGTGAACGGAAGTTTCTGATGCTAAAAATATAGGTTAATTGGAAAAGGGTTGACATTCTTCTTCGATATGAAATTTCAAAAGTTTTGCTTTTACTGTGTAGACAAAGCATAAAATTTATATTTGAGTTGCTCTTGAAAATTTGACAGGAGTGTCGATGGTTTGAAGCTTTTAGCTTTCTGTGCTTGCCGTAGATACAGGGTTGCCAGCACATTCATAAGTATGCAACTCAATAGCTTGAATACGTCCTGTATGCTTTATGATGATTTGATAACTGGGCTAAAAAACATTGCAATACAAAGTTTTGCGATCATATTTAAGCTAGCGCACACATAGCGTTAAAAATTTCCACGTTATCGTATCTATACTTAAAACATCTAAGACATTATTTTCGAAAACTTAATTTTCCTGAAAGTTATTTGTTGATAGAATTACAAGGATACTTAAAATATCTCTAAAATGGCCGCCGGTGCCAAAGGTTTAAATATAAGTAAGATGGCGTGTTCCCAAGAAACAGTTACGGATTTTTTTTTGATGATATATGATAATGAAACGCAATGAATCTCGAGGCTCATTATATGCACAAAAATAGCAAAAAGTCGGTTTAAACCATAATGGAAGAGATGGCATCCGTTTATGAGGACTCTTGTCCATGTAAAATCAGGATTTACAAGTCGCACAGCCTTTTTAAACCAGAAAGGGACTCATTTGAATACGACCCACGATCAGGACGGCCAATCGTAGTGACCACTCCGGAAATTGTTCAAAAAGTCGAAAAAGTGGTATTGAAAGATACTAGACTACAGAAAAAATAGCTCGCAAAAATGGTTGGAGTATCAAATACAACCATTTAAAAAACTCTTCACGATCATCTTGGCATGACTAAGGTCGGCGCAAGGTGAGTGAAGAGAATGCTCATGAAGAAACAACAGCACGTGGAGTGGGCTTCTGTAGTGAAATCGAAGATGTATTGAGTATTGAGTCGAGTCGTTACTGTAGATGAGACTTGAATTTATCATCATGAGCGTGAGTTCAAAAAAAGGCTCTATGCAGTGGCACAAAAAAGGTACATCACCATCCAAGAAGCTTAAGGTGTCGTAGTCTGCTGAAAAAATCATGGCGATCGGTTTTTAAGACTCAGTAGAGGTCCGCTTCAACAATTTTAAAAACAAAAGCATCTGCATAGCCGGAGAAAACTACGCTTCGATTCTGTAGAAAAATAGCAGTATATCATCAGCGCGCACTCTTATGTATAAAATTCAGTCTGTTTTTCTCTGCATCACGTGATCTGATGAATCACAAAAAAATATCTTTAACTCTTTGGCGGAAACGGGCGTTTTAGTGAATTTTTAGGTACCCCTATATTTCTATGGGAACAAGATATTTGGAGAAAATAAGTATAGACAGAAAATCGGTCATATTTCTAGCTTGGTTATGAAAATATTTTGAAATTTCTTAACACCATGCCCACGCTGGGCGCCTAAAAGTAGGCAAAAAATTGCAAAATTTCGTATTATTATAACTTCCGATAAAGCCATCAAATCATTTCCAAATCTAAAATGCACACTAATGGATGTAAAAAATAGTTTTGTGTTGTTTTTGATGAATGTGCGGGCAACTCTGAAAAAAAAATCATTCAAATAACCAAGTCTCCTGAATCAAATTTGGGTTTTCGGAAAATTTTTAACATTTCACCAATTTTATGCTTTTTGTACATACATAGTCAAATGGAAATGTTCAAAATTAGTCATCGCGCACAAGAACGGTAACAAATCATTAATTTAACTATGTTTTGATCAATCGAAATTTGTATTTGCAACAGCTCACCAATATTGGGTTTAAGTACGATCAGAGATCTGATAGAAAAATGAATATGCTGGCAGCCCTATGGCTGCAGTGCTATCTTGAAATAAATCTTAACAAAATAAAAGCTTTATGGTCTGCAAGCTCCAAAGTAATCTTCACATTATGTTTTTAACTCACATAATATGTTGATTTAAATGCAACTTAGTAGAATTTTAGTTTATAAATTAGGGTAGGGCTACCAACTACGGTAATTTTCGTCACTTTTTTACGAAAAGATTCAAGTTTGACCAGTTTGAAACTTATATGAGCAGTATCCCTAAAAATCTTTCTGTCTCTACTAATTCCAATTTAGCCATCGGATCGAACCAATATTCACGGAGTGTATTGGTTTGATTTTGAAGCAAATTTGGTATGCTTTTAGCTGTGGGATTAGCAAAAAGTTGCCAGCTCGGTGTGTTTTCGTTACTTTCGCACCAATAGATGCATCAAATTGTCATATGCTTAAAATCCTATAATGAGAACAAGCAACAAGAGTTTAGTTTTCCTAAATTTTGAAACTCTACATACTACACATTTGCGTTTCCTCTATTTTTTATCGTAAATCAGTTTTTTTAGCGGTTCGTAAGGGCTAGAGTTTTAGAGACCAGGCCAGGATCGGACTCTGGTTGGAGAGACGCTGATATTAAGTTAGGTTTTAAAGCATTAGGTATAACTAAAAGGCTAAGGTTGCTTTAAACAGAGGAAAAGCATAGCGCCAGTAGCCATAATTTATGTATACCATACTTCTGACAAATTATAGAGCCAGAAACCATAGTACATTTCGAAAAAATGTATGGGGGTAGGTATATGGGTGTATTGGTGTTAAATATACGCCGAGACTCCAGTTATGATCATAGGAAGCAAAGTTGTGTGCATATAAGTTGAGGCTATCTATAGAGAGTCTATCTAGACTATGTGCAGGGGCGGATTTGTCCATTTCGCCGCCCTAGGCCTCAGAAATATTTGCCGCCCTTTTCGTGAATTATATTACATATACATATGTAACAATGCGCGATTTTTTTTCGATTCCCTAGAATACTTGGCTGTTTTTCGTCGCGCCCGAGCTCACAAAAAAAGAATATCGGAGCAAAACCGGCACCGTTCGTTCGTAAAAATTCCCTATTCCACACAAATAATTATTAAAATATACACACAGTAAAGAACCTAAAAGTACCTAAAAAAAAAGAATCCAGTAATACCCATTTTTAAGAGTCCAAAATAAAATTATGTCGCACTTACATATGGGGCATTCCATGTGAAGCGGACAGGTAAAAAATTTTGATGTTTCCGATTTTAGTAATATTTGATTATGTTATACCTATATATATCCTCGATCTAGATACAAAATGTTTTTGCAATACAAAGTCTGGTTAGTTAAGTCTGGTTAGTTGAGTTGGAAAATTGAAATATATCTAACTCTTATTTGAAATATATTTAAAGGAAAAATTGGTCTTTCAGTAAAAATATTTTTGAGTCTTTTATTTTTTTTGAATCCTACAATACTTTCTTTGCATCAATTTTCATTTTCGCAGGACTATAAGCCATTTCTTATTTCTAAGAAGACATTGCAAGGGATTCTTTAACGACCCTCTCAAGGCTGTTGGAGAGGCTTATTTTTCACAGACTCTGCAAAATGCAAAACACAAATCACTGTGACTTTGAAACCCCTAGGTCTTATCCTGTTGTACGTTAACTCGATATAGTTTACTACTGTTGCATCGGTTTCCTATTTCCCACATTCATACAAAACTATCGTTGAATCAAAACTCACAGCTCTTAATCGATTAAGCGATAATCCTCAAAGGTATTTCCTTCCTCGCTAACTCACCAAACACTCTGAATAACAAGTTTGCATCTTCCTCAGAGTCCTTATCGTTGACGTCGTCGTCGTCGTCAATCGTCAGCACAATAATCCACGGTAGATTTTCCCCTCGTTGTCGGATCAAGATTCTCGGCCGTCGAATAAAATGTAAGTCGATCGGTTCAATTAAAAAAGAAAAATGAACATGTCGTTAAGACATAAAAACCGGCGAGGTCCCAAACACACAGCGGACGGTTGAGGAAGAGTCAAGAGCTGAAATTTGTCACAGACGCGGATTATTCCATTTCCACTGTTCACTTTTGTGTTGTCTTGAGTGTATATGTACACTTTGTGCTCTTGATCTTCATTCGAGATAGCACTATGTATGGCAAGTGACTTAATCTTGTTCTCGCGTTCCTCGTATTAGCTTAATTTTCACGATCAAAATACATGACGCCTGGATCAAGTCGGATCGGAATTGCAAACGCAATGAGGAAAAGTACTAAGCCAAGCTACAAACGGTTGAGAGTTAGTGCTATGCACCAATACATTGTGTATCAATTGACGTCGATATTTGATACATTCCATGCAGCTTGCACGAAAATTCGTTTTGCTCATTTTTGGTAATCTTTTTTTACCGTTTACGTATCAATCAGATGTCTAGTGAGTGAATGAATGTAGAAAAATCGAAGTTAAAATAATAATGCTTTGACAATAATAAAGCTTTCTAAAGAATTTTCATTGGGATTTCACAAATTCAACTATTCTAAAGATTTACAAAATTTTTTAACGAATTCGCATCACAAACTGTCCAATGAGCCCAATCGTAACTCTTAAACCTTTCATCTCACAAATAATCAAAAGTAAAAATCCATCAAAAATCAAACCAAAACGGTATTATACTCTGGAATCATTCCCGGCCGACAAAGATTGTTTACAGTGTTACCGATCTTGACAGGGGTCACACATCGGTCTTGATTTGCGTGAAATAAATTCGAAAAGTTTAGTCATCTCCCGTTCAAAATTGAATTTCCTGTGTGTCTCTCGCATCTTGGCCACAACTTATTTCTTCTGAATGAATCGAAGAATCAGCGCAATGAGGAAAGAATACACGAAGCAAAGAAAAGACGCGACGCGCAATCGGGCGCAGGCTGCTTGTGTATGATTTTTGATAAGTCAAAGACACTAATCCGGTCAGTAATCAGATTAAGAATCAACGTGAAAAATACAAAAATTAAAATTGAATGAGAGTGAAAAAATGCCAGTGAACTACACACACTTTAATCGTACATTACAATCTACAATGTTCTTTTATTCGTATTTATTCTTCTTATTGGTTTCGAAAATATCCATAACTAGGCCTATAGGTTATTTCGAAGAGAAAAAAAAATTATGACGCAAACACAACGTAAGACCCATTCAAAATCAAATGGAAGTTTTTTTGTTAAGTTAAAAGTTTTGGCATGGACTATTGCTTTCACGTGAAGAAGGTGAGGTCAAATATACACGGCTATACTCTTTTAGGGAAAAAAGGTAGTATACTCCAGATAGAACAAAATATATCACTCCTGAAAAAGTTTTGTTTGTTAAGGTAAGTTCCATGGGATCACGCATATCGTTATTGCTTCTCGCTAGTACTTGAAGGTGTCATACTCAAAGATCATATTCATGATGCATGCTGGTCATTTATAAAAAATTAAAATGTGTGAAATCAGCCTAATTTGCGACCGAGATATTGCTTGAAAATGAAAAAAGTCCAGCTGAGTACCCTGAAGAGACATTAAGAAGACGACATGTATCTCATGCTAAACGAACCGTCTGTACTTGCAGGCATGGCATGTACTAGAACGGAGGCTACTGGAGACAAACTCTGCATTTCTTGACGTAATTTATGTGAAATGTTGACACATACACATCAGTCGGAGTCTTTCTTGTTGTTGCATTTAGTTTCGACAGTGTGCAGGTGTGCTTGTAGTATTCGATGCGGTTGCCAAAGAAGCGACGCAACTTTGTCAGAGGATAATAAATTTAATTAAACATTTAAAGATCAGTGGTGCTTAGTGGGGAATTTAACTGTCAGTTTGATAAGAGGTTAAGTCCGATTTCATGACAAAGTGTTATTACAGGCTTTACGATAGTTGTCAAGCAGAGCTGGTATTAATTAATCTGTCTTCAAATTATCACAATGCTGCTGCAATGGGATTTTTTGTGTGACGATGTGTGTTTTCTTGTAGATCTCTCTTGGAGCACGGCAGTTTTATACGATGATTTGATAGTAAATAGAAAGAATAACATTTGTTCCTTTGCTGTTGTTGAGCGGACGATCAACAAAAACGAACCAAGCAAAGACCCAAAGAAAAGAATAAAATGCATGGACTACCCAACGTGCTTCGTACTAGCATCTCTTGATAGAAAAATATTTACACCATTCTAAGCACAACAACTAAAAATATACCACATTTATTACACATTGAGTGCAACTCCCTCTGTGAATTTAGTTTGAATCTAATGACTACGCTGGAAGTTATAGGGGTGCAAAGATTTTCCAGCATATTCATTAAACTTTTATCAGACCTGCTGCCATTGAAAATCAATACATCGTATGAATTTCGCATTCAGATGATCGTGAGTTCCTGCGAACGAACAAAAAAAAAAGGTGATTTGATGTTTGTGGAACACGGATTTTTAAATTTTTTGTAATGATTTGATGACTTTGAGGTTTTCGAAATTAAAAAAAAATGTCTTTGTCTATTTTTAGGCAGTTAGCATCCACATGGGGCTAGATACTCTCCACAATGTTATCCTTTTCAAGTTTGGAGACATAGTCTTTGAATTTTTCTGAGCATAGGTATATATACTTAGAAATATGGATTTATGGGCAAAGTAATTCAAATTCGAATTCGAAAACAGCAGAGCTTCTTCAAGTAGAAGTAACTCTTTTCGTAAGTACAGTCGTTTTCCGTTATTATCATCTTTAACATAATTAATTTTCGTTCTTAAGACGATTATCGTGCTAATGATCACAGTCAGCAAATAGTTTTAGCTAGTAATGGGATCTAAAAAAATTAGATGTAAAAACAATTTGATTAAATTCACGATAATAACGGCATCTATCCACCTATCCATCACTTTACATAGTGCTGACTGTGGATTCACGCAATGATACATCTGATGCAAAATTTCAGTTAACTAGCTTGTGAGATAATCTGATCCGTTGCTCTTGAAATATTTATTTTTGAAAGTTAACTAGATTAGTGATCAGTTCTGGTAAATTAAGATGGCAAAAACCATTTTTATCATGACATTGCATTTGTGAAAACGATGACAACACTCATCGATGTGACGATTTAAAATTTTTTCGACTAAATACTAGTTTTAAGTGAAAATAAATTAAAAATGTTGAAGAAGGCATAATCATATTTAACGAAAGCAACCACGAAGCTAAGCCTATTAACCTAACTAGAGGCTAGCGACTGACGTTTAGAAGCATTGTTCGCAAACCTTGATTCACCAACTACCGTTGAGGTGATAAAACTTAGTTAGTCAAAAACTTAGTTTTTTTTGTCAATATCTAGATTTTATTTGATTTCTTTAGCTCACCTGGTATGCCAGAAGTTGTTTACTCCAAAAAATAAGCTATCACACTATAAGCCTTTTTAGGTCTGGGGATTGAATCTGGTAGAAACTTAATGTACGATCAACGATATGAGTGTGAAGTGATCAGGTCCTCACTACTTTTTACTCGCGTTTGATTCGTGATACTCACAGCTAGATTAACATACGAGTAGATTAACCTAAAAGCTAGTGTATGGGCATGCTTGGAGTATTACTACGCTTTTTAATCTGCCGCATTCTAAAATTTAATTTGATACCAGTGCGGTGCGCAGGAAGGGGCAAATGAAGACAACTACCCCCTATACTGCATTACTACAATTATAGCTTTTTGTGTGCTCTACCCTCCAGTATATTTTTCTTGTGCTTTCACAATTGTTCATCAAAAATTAAGGAAATTGTTTGCCAAATTAACGTGTTTGATTGGAATGTCCTGTGCACGCCTGGGTTTCATACTGCGTTCTTTAATTTACTAATGTTTGTTTGAGTTGAATTAAATTAAATAATCCAATATTGGATTTTAAACTTTTGCTCAGAACGAACTAGTCACCTGAGTACGAGGTGGACCCAAAAGTAACGAGTCTGATCTCAGTGTCCTCATAGGGAGGAAGGTGGAGTGATAACTGAGGTCACTTCCCCTCTCCTATATATCTGCCAGCCAGTAGCTCGCTATCTGCTATCCACAGCTGCTTTTGTTCTCTCTTCGTGATTTTTCTTCCAAAGTAGTTTTTTTTCACGTTCGAAATCATCATGTCTAATTTTAAAGAATAAAGAATTTGTTTGAAAATTCGTTCTTTAACAGGGAAAAATGCTACCGCATCATTTTAAATGCTTCAAAAAGGTTACGGAGAGAAAGTTTTTAGTCGTGCCAGAGTGTTTGAGTGGTTTTCTCGTTTCAAAGGTGGAGATTTGAGCATCGATGACCAACCTCGCACTGGTTGCCCTTCAACAAGCACAAATACGATAGTGCTTCAAAAGTCAAGGAAAAAATTAATGTAGGTTGTCGGTACACCATTGATGAATTATCTGATGCTACTGGTATTAGTTGGAGCTTAATTCAGCGCATTTTGACTGAAGACCTGGGCATGAGGCGTGTTTCGGCGAAATTTGTTCCACGCCTGCTCACAGAAGGTGAAAAAAATAACCGACTGATTGTGTGCCAGGGAGCTGAAAAATGAGCTTGAAAGTAATCCCAACTTTTAGTCTATGGTCATAACAGGTGACAAGAGTTGGTACTATGACCACTATCACAAGACAAAGTGGCATTCAGACACTGCAAGACTTCCAATTCACCCCGTTGCAGAAAAAGCCATGCAGGTCAGATCGAATGTGAAGACCATGTTGAGCTTTTTTTTCAAGGGACGCGTGCACAAGGAATTTGTCTGAAGAGGTCAGATGGTGAACCAGGCCTGAACTGTGGGAATCGGGTGAGTAGCTTCTTCATTAACACAACGCACCTGCACACACAGCTCTTCGAATTCATCAATTTCTGACATCACGAGGCTTGACACTCATTCCCCACCCTTCTTGGTTTCCTGACCTGGCCCCGTATATATAAAATAAAATTTATAAATATATATAAATCAAGGCCTTATCATTATCATCAGAACCGGGGCGATTGCTTTCTCAATTTCACAACTATCTTTAAACAAAATAATTTCACTTTTGTGCCTTTACAGTATTGCTATGAAAATTGAGAAAAATGTGTGCCCAATTCTGCTGTTTGCCCCCTCGATTTCAAAGTTCTATGCACACCTATGATTCATGATTTTTTTTCATATAATCATTTTTCATCATATTATAATCATATTTGAAAATTTTTGATTTGGCGTCATATACGTTTCTTTTTAATTCAAATAATCTGACCTCATTTCAATAACGCTGTATCAAAGTGTGTCTTGTTTGTTTTGATGTTTTATTTTTCATTCAATGATGAAAAATTTTGATATGAAAATAAAATTTTTATAATAAAGTGGAATTCAAATAAGATTCGTTTCTTTTTTAAAAGTGTTTCAACTTTTGATTTAAATTTGATTCTAAAAAATTTCAAGTGGTGAAATTTTTTTGAGTGTACTTTTGGTTTCTGCAGTACATGATTTCAAGCAAAGAGTCAGGCCAACTTCTGATAAATATCTAAATTGTTTGTCAATGCAATGTGCGATCAATCATTGCTTGTGAACTGGTTCGTTTAAATGCATTCTTTTTCACTACAACACATGAAGCAGGCCGATTTTAGGAGCACTCACCCTAATTTCTAATCATATGAAAAGTGAATTTCACTAGCCAATGAACTACTTTTTTCATGAAACTTTTTTCAATGCAGGTATGAAAATATGCACACAAGAAAAACAAAATTCTGTGCGAAATGAAATATACGAAATGACGTCGAAAGGATCAGCGGCAACTTGGTAGCTTACGAGCTGAAGAGTCGATCAACGAAATGTCTCAGTTTTACTGAAAAGGCTGAAGAATCCGGACGAATACTGTTCTGTTGCGCTTTTCAAGTCGTATCTAGTATCAGCTTTTTCAATGAAGTCTCGATATTTACTTGTAATGGTATCTCCTTTTGCTTTCATTCGCACTTTGTGCAAGTCCGATGTAAGATTTTATCTGACTCGTAACATGAATTGGTTGTCTTGGCATACCTGATAGCCCGTTTTCGTGTTCCAAATAGAAAGATGAGATTTGTAAAAATTATTTTATCCATAAATTATTTTCTTTTGCTATTTAAATGATCCTCTGACGTTCTGAATTTATATCGAAAAGTAATAAAAATTACTGCAATGCACTTCTCACCCTTTCCACTCTTCCAAGAAACATTCAAACGTTTCTTTTGTAATAACAATATATACTAAACATTACGTTAAGCAAATTGCAGAAACAATAAAACTTGCCCAGAAGGGCTATTTTCACAGGGATGCAAATTGACATAGAGATTGCATGTTGTTCCAGTTGAAAGACTGTCGTGCCGTCTTGCGTGTTCATCAAAAGTGCTCTCCTCGCCTTTATCGTCATCTCGCCGTCATCATCGTCATTCTTGCCATTACCATCATCATCAGCCTTCGTCTCTACAATTCCAACCACGCATTGACCGCGTAGTCATGCACCGGTAAAAATGCTACAAAACGCACCTTGTGGCCGTCGTTCATAATCGTAACGTAAAATGTTTAAAATGCCAAGTTGACCATTTATGACGTTTGCAGAACTGTTCCGTGCAACAATTGTCCCCTCGAGACCAAAACCAATTTCGAAACAGTCTCATTTAACCCAAAACGATTGTAAAAGTGGTGTACCAAGTGAGCCTGAATGCCTCATATGTTTTGTGTCTCCTTTAGCCTGCCAACCATGCATGCCTGCGGCACATGCAATCCGAATCGCTATGTTACGTACGCATGCATGTCGCAAACACAAGAATTCTTTCATTTTTATGACAAGCAGTGCCGAGATGTTGGAGGAACAGGTGAATTGAGAGCGACCCCAGGAAGAAATTTGCACTCGTCTACCTTCATACGTACGTACGTGTCCAGCCCGTGATCTGCTTTGTATTCATTTGCAAATGCGACTAGTGCACTCACTAGGGTTAGTACTTAGGACTCAAGTATTGTTGTGCAAAAATGCCTTTGGTCGCACGTTTCTGCACCTATTTTTCGTGTTTTTAACTTTCTGTTGTGACGGTGGACTGGACTTGGTCTGTGCCTGCAGTACGTAGTTGCCTGTATTTCCTCCGTTGACCGTTCTCAGGTCCACTTTTGCGGAAAACCGAGCTGTGAATGTGTTTGCTTGTGTACTTTGCATGTGCAGCTAATTAGCTCATTAGCTTTCTAAAAGGTATGCAATTGCATTTTATTGTGTTAGATTGTTTGTAATTATTATTTGAGGTTTAATAGTTCTCTTCCGGTAGTATTGTGAATGATGACTGGGAGTTGCGTGTTTAAGGACTGACGTGGAGATTTTGCATCTGTTTAGGCTCAATGCTATTTTTTCTAACTTATTCGTGGGCAGTGGAAAGTATGATTTCGACCATTTTCGGAGAATTATGATAGGAAACGCAATCGTTCTTTGATCCCTTTGCAATCAACTCTGACATCAAGTGGTCTGCAAGTATGATTTTAGTGTCTCAAATATCCACATCTTAATTCTGTGAAACGTACTGTGCAATAATTTCTTATGAAATTACGTCAAGCACAACAATTTGTGGTTTTTTTTTCCAAGGTTTCACAAAAATTATAATAACACATAATAAAAGTTACAAATAATTATAATATATTATAATTAGCTTAAAATAATTAGCTTACTGTTCAATTATTTCTTTCTTTTGACTTTTTAAAGTCTCTGGAGAGCGCCTGGTTTTATTAGAAGGATACTTGCTGCATCCTCCCTATAATTACATAAAAAATTGTCAACATCTATTTTTTCTACGGTTTTTGAAGGCTTTTCGAAAGCCAAATAAGTTTTATATTACCTGTAACTGTTTCCAGCCATTCTTTTCAAGGTTTAGACTAGGCCGAGTGGCTGTCATTTTGAAAGTCAGACTGAAATATATTCTTCCTTTAAATTATGTTTTTCCTGGAGTGGCACTGATGCTGCACCCTTAATCCACTTTTAGTTGTGGTGACCAGTTTGCGCTCAGACTCTGAGACTGGTGATACTGTGTTTTTATTTTATCTTACGGTAGATCATGGTGCTTCCTCATTACTCTATGAGTTGCGTTAGGCTTGCAGAAGGTAGATGGCACTGATGGTATTATTTAATGTTGCTTCTTTGTTGTCGATGTATGCAGTCCATTGTAGTTTGTTTCTGTTAGAAGTGCGAATAGCAGCTGTGTACAAGTTGTGCAAAATGGGTGACAGGAGAGATCCTTGCGGTACTCCGGCTGCTACAGGACCCTTGAAGGCAAGTTTATATTGACTTAAGAAGTTCGGGGTTGCATAAAAAATCCAACCAATTGTGTGAAAGAGGATGGTATATTAAGGTTATTTATTTTGACAATGAGCTTAGCATGCCATACTTAGTTGAAAGCCTTCGCAAAACTAGCCCTGTAGATATCATTTTGTTTAGGCCAGATCTTATGTATTAGACAATTGGAGCTCAGTAGAGTTCTGTGATTTAAAACTAAATTGCTCCAGGAGCAAACAGTTGCTTTGAAAAGCCATCTCTTTGAGCCGGAAGAAAAAAGTTGTGCTCTGCAAGTTTGGCTATGAATGGCAGTAGGCAGATAAGCCGCTAAATTTTCCGGTATAGTTAAATCTGTGCCGGGCTTGGAAATAAAGATTGTGATTTCAGGTTTGTAGCAATTAGGATATTTTTTTAGATACAAAATGACCTCAATTTTGTCTAGGATGTTCTGGAGAAGATTGTCTGGTAGATGGAAATGACAGAAGTTGGTGATTTTATCTGGCCCTGGTAATTTCTTTTTGTTGAGGTTGTTTTACTAATTTTTCTTCCTCCAGATATGTTGGAGATATTATTCCCCATTCTGTGCTCTGACGAGCAAAATATTTGATGCAGTTTGGTCAATCCGATCTTCCTCTTCAAGATCGTCATCTTAGCCGTTGTTCTCCGAAAACTGGAGTTCTAAAGCATTAGTAAAGGTCTTTGCTTTGTCTAATTTACTATACATAGTCTGCATAGTGAGCCACTTTCAGGATCAAGACTGCACATTATTTGCTCCCTTTGCTAATTTTTGAATAGAGCTGAGCACGAATTACACTGCTTAATCGATTAGCTTCCTTCTTTAATCTGGGAACTCCGGTTAACTTGGCACGACCCAGATTTTGTTTCTTCTCCTTATCAAGATTGAATGCGGAAATTCGTAGGGGTCTTGATTAGTCTTCAATGTGCAGTTCTCTTTGATCTCGGTATTTGGAGAATATTTTCTCTAGCAAAAGACATATGGAAGGTTTATCAGTGGGTTGTGGATTTTTCTGTTATAGGAGTATCTAAAAAGACGTCCTCTATCCGAAACATGACTGGCTTATGGTCTGAGGGAAGTTCATTTAGAACGTTTATAGACATGTTCTGGCTTATATTTTGCATTCTGCTCATATCTACAACTGTGAATGAGAACAAAGTGCCTAGGCTCTTCCGGAATTAATAGATTGAATGAAGTTTTTGTGGAGAATTTGTACAGGCTTGATTGTTTCTCACAGTCCCAGGAACGATTTTGAGCGTTAAGATCTCCCGCACGATTAGGCAATTTTGCCTGAAAATGTTGTGAAGGTCTTCCGCAAAGTCTTCCGCATTTGGAAGTCGGAAAGTGGAAGCAGTAATCGAACATCACCATGAAGTGGAGAAAGTTTGCTTGAACTTAAGTGGCTGTTACTTTTATTCCCTTGAGGTCAAAGATTTGAATGGGTTGATGGTTATTGTGCGTTCCTATGAAAGTACCTGATCCTCCACAGATATTCTTGTATCATTTCTGTAAATATGGTAGTTAGTGATACGGTGCTGATTACCGGGCTTCAAAAAGGTCTTCTGTATTAGCATAATGTCAGTTCTTCTATTGCTCAGAAATTGCATTAGGTTACCTTTTTTGAATAGAATGGAATTAGCGTTATATGTGAGGATCAAAATGCAGGTTTCGTAGTTCATTTGATTGTTTGAAGACGGGTATGTTTTGGGCTGATTATGGGTGGAAAATAAGTCCTGTACCAGTTTCGCTATCATGCCCTTCATGGTTGAGTTTGGTCGTCTTATTTGTGTTTGGGGGTGGTTGATTGGAGTTGCGTTAGGCTACTAGAGAACTTTTTAATATTTTTGGTGTTTTTCGGGCACACGCTGTAGCTTGTGAGATGTTCACCTCCACATTTAACGCACTTTAGGTGCTGTTCTGAAAAATTGGTGCAAGATGATTGTGAAAGCCATTACATTTCACACCTAGTTTCTAAATGACAGTTGTTAGAAAAGTGACCGAATTGTTGGCAATTGTGGCATTACCTTTGGTTGGCTCTAGGTGTTTCTGCCTCAACTCGGCAAACCAGGTGGCAGATGGCCTGGATGTTGTAAATGCTTTTTTCCCATCTCTCGGAAGGAGTACTCTGATCAGTTTTGATGGGCCTCTTCTGCCTTTTAGGTAGGATATTTCGGTCGAGTTAAAACATTGCTTCTTGAGGTCCATTTTGACCTGTTCGAGAGTGAGACGATAGTATCGTCACGATACAAACCTCTAATAACAACATTGAGTTGTTTTTTCTCTGCCAGGTAGTATGTGTGGTACTGAATTTCAAGCTCAGAGAATATATTTTTGATCAGCCTGTGATCGTTTGGAGATTTTGGTATAATTTGGATGCCAAGGCACACCCACACTGAAAAAAATCCACATAGCGCCCAGAGCCATGTAACATAGCGCATTATTTATGGCCCCATACGCCATGTACATAGTACTCTGAGCCATGCAATATGGCTCACAGCGCCATAATGTCAGAATCTGCATAGCGCGTGGTGCCATGTTACATGGCGCAGCATTTATGGTGCCACACGCCATGTACATAGTACCCTGAGCCATGCAGTATAGCTCCCAGCGCCATAATCACATGGCGCAGAAATTATGGCTCCACACGCCATATTACATGGTGCCATGAACCATGTAATATGGCTCATGGCACTACAATTATAACTCGCAGCCATGCTGTGTGAGGAGATGTATAAATGTCAGCAAGCTTCTTGAAGTTATTTATCCCTCGGGAATTTTCAGTTTGGAGCATCGAACTGAGAAGACTCGTGGCGTTTTGTTGGATGTGAACTGGATCATCTTCAGATGCACTGAAAAAACACATAGCGCCAGAAGCCATAATTTATAGACTTCTGGCGCCATGTACATAATCGATTTCACATAGTTCCACACGCCATAGTGCATAGGAGCAGACGCTATGCTTATAGCCCTCCACACCATGTACTATAGTCCTCCACGCCATGTACTATAGTCCTCCACGCCATGTACTATAGTCCTCCACGCCATGTACTATAGTCCTCCACGCCATGTACTATAGTCCTCCACGCCATGTAATATAGTCCTCCACGCCATGTACTATAGTCCTCCACGCCATGTACTATAGTCCTCCACGCCATATACTATAGTCCTCCACGCCATGTACTATAGTCCTCCACGCCATACAGTATAGTCCTCCACGCCATGTAATATAGTCTGCCACGCCATGTACATGGCGTGGAGGCCTATGTACTTTTCGCCATGTATTATGGCGTGTGGCGCCATATTTTATCACAATCTCTAAATCGACTATGTACATGGCGCCAGAACTCTATAAATTATGGCGTCTGGCGCCATGTATTTTCTCAGTGCATTTTGTTGAGTTGAAATTAGCATTTTTTTTATTTTAGAACTCGAACCAGCCTTGTCTAGCGTTCAGGTTGGTGAAAAATCATTGAGACTGCCTTTGGAATAGTCTTAGAATTTTTTTTTCTCCAAGAGAAGTCGAAGCGTTCGGCTTTGCTCTAGTTATTTCTGACGAAGTCGAAATTTGAAAAAGTGTTATTATATCTTTGCGACAGAGATTTTGTAATCTGGGGTAGAAATTCCTCATTTACCAATGCTTTGGTTTTATTATTGCTCTGTACTGTCCATTTAGGACTAGCTGTGGATGCTTCCATGCCCGGTTTTTGCTTTTCTAGTAATGCCGACTCGTCTGAAGAGTTGCTTTCTGAACTGAAAGATTCACCAGATTCTGATGTGCCGGCTTCTTCAGCAATAGAAGAAAAAGCCGCCTCTGAAGATTAAGGTTGAAGTCTCTTTCGTTTCTCATTTTGGGGAGGGCTATTATTGTTTCTAAGAATTTTAGCACTTAATTTTTTAGGCAGCTCATCGTTTCTCCTGGCTAACTTTTCATTAACGTGGCGTTGCTCGGACAGCTCATCTTGGGTTTTTGAAAGAGTCCTTTTACTTTGTTAATTTGTTTGAACATTTTCTGTATTTTAAACGTATAACTGAATGCAGTATAAGTTCATCGACAATTGCATTTACGAAAGTACTTCCAATTAAAATTATGTAAAAAAAAGCAAAGCAAAACAGAAAAAAATGATTGCATTTCCTCTATCATTGAGTAATTGTGTCCCAATCGACGACAAACCGATTCAATTAATTCCACTTAGTGAACGTTTTACGAAAACAAGTACTGAATTTCATGCTTCTTGTCAATATCTACGGTTGTCTGCAGAAATTGGCATTTACCGCTGAAATTTATATAAATACCTGCAAATACCGCCAGCGGCACGGCACGTTAGAGTGATATTTTATTCCATTTGTGGTTAATTTGTTTTCTTGTTGCTGTCGCTGGCTTTCTTTAGTGCTACAGATATGTGTAGCGTGTACTCGAGCTCGACGAGGCACGACAAGTTAAATTAACACGCTGACCACATTATAATTCATTTTGCTGCAGCGCAAATACTCTTGATGGTACCTGTCGAGGGTGCCTGATCTATTCTGATTCTTCAGTCTAGATAATTAGTCAACCCTCGCCTAACTTACTGGCTCGGTGGGGTTCCGCAAGGTAGCAGATGTGCCTCTCGACTGTTTCCCGTGGATGCACATTGCACTCGTTGCTGCACCGTATTTAGTCCGTTCCGTTGTACATTCATCGGTAAAGTGTCGCATTTGTTCTATTATTCGTTCTTTCCCAACAATAGCTTAAGGCATATTTTCCACATCGCAGCACTTCGCTCATTACACTTCAATTATGATTGCGGTGCAGTGGTTGGGAACTGGGTGAGGTGTGTGACTGCATTTTGCTTGTATTTTTTTCTAACCAGCCGCTTCTAACAATCCATTGACCAGGAATTCATTAAATTCCCGCAGACAACATGCAAGCTCGTTGACTTTGGTTCGATTCAATTTAATAGCAATAGAGTCTACAGCAACTTCCCTGATAGTTTCAGCACAAAATCAGGTCCACAACTACTTGTTCGGTAGCTCCGCAACCCAGATGCATTGGCAGAGTTCTGTCGGTGCTGCTTATGTGCATTTAAATTTTCGTCTAATTAAGAATGCACTCACACCAAGCACCTGATTCCCGAGTGCAGCTTGCTGAAATTGAATGGCAGAACATTAGCATTTGTGCCTAAATGTCTTCCGCTTTGCAGGGAAATTTGAATGGAAACTCCGCGGTATTGCAGGCAATCTGAAACTATTGAAAGTTTAGTATGCTTGCTTGAAAAACTTGTGATTTTCCGCTTCTTTCCCATTGGCGCTTCCAGCGCGATCGTGTATGGTGATTATCGCTGTACAGGTGGATGCACAGCTAACTCCAGCGTTTAGAGTTTGTTAACATTGTCGGTCGCACTGATTCAGAGCGCAGTGAGCGTGCATGTTTTCTATCACACTCGTAGTTGCACCTGAGACTCAAACCCACGACTCAAGCTCCGGCTCTCAACTTAAAACATTAGAACAATGATTCAATGATTGCGATGTCGAAGAAGATAACACGTCTCGAGGAAGATGATAAAAGCGATCGCTCTTTCACGGTTCGTTACATGGGTTTTAGTGGGCGTTCAGCATACACATAGTTCTTTTGGATTTCCGGTTCTAATTGTATCCAGAGGTGCGCTTTGACGTAAAAACTGCTGAAGAGTACCCTCGAAACATTAAGAACCGGAGCTTAAACGCCACTCAGGCTCCGATCATTTCATTAGAGCGCATTATGCGCCGACTCCTTCATTAGCTAATTAAGGTGTGAGAAGTGGTCATGGCAAGGTACGGCTGGCCAGGAGTAACCGACTGTGATCTTCTACTTTTAAGCTGCGGCCGTTTCACATTTCCGAATTAATTAGCGTCCATTCTCCGAGGAACAACGTACAACATAGCATTCCAAAGCCCAATTCCGTAATTAGGCTGTTTAGACTGTTGTTTAGGCTCTTTCGGGCCACGAGCACGCTTCATCTCCATCCACTTAGTTTGCGTTTAGAGTCATTATTATTGTTGTTTTAACGAGAGATTTATTCGCTGCGGATGAGGTCATTAAAAGACGAAACGGCGAAGCTGTTGTTGTTGAGGCTGGAAGATCAGGTCAAGTCATTGTTTGTTGCTTTTAGATGTAACGATAGAAGGGAACATGCTGTTCGCCGGCCACCACATCTCACTCGGCCTATAACGCCGTTATTTATAGTTATTAGATGAGTATCTCCGGAGCTTATATTCACTAATAATTTTCGCATGAGTTTCTGTTTGTGTCCAGTGTGGTCGCGGACGGATTTCGAATAGTATTTAGTGCTGTGGGTGAGCGAATTTGGTGGAAACGTGAAGATGTTGGTTGTTGATTGATTACATCTGAAATTCAGAACCAAGTGTGGTTTTTCTCTCTGCGAAAAAAATAAAAGGTTTATTACAATATTTGTTCGGTTGATGGTTACGGATCGATCTCATAAACACATAAATTTGATCACGCTGCTGGCGGTGGTCTGATACGATACTTGTGGTGGGCATGAAGTTGTGAACAGCATTTTTGAATGGAGTGATTTTGTATGATATATGAATTAGGTTGTTGTTTAATGGTTATTGTGCTGTCACTTAGATAAGTATATAAACAACGAAATTCGTTGTTCATGTTAATAAAGTAGTTTGGATGTTTCATGAATAATTACATATTTTCTAAATGAAAGTTTAATGGGATTTTTACTCAAGTAAAGCAATTCAATGATAATGTTGTTTTGCGTAAAATAAGATGCATTTTAGGAAACAATCTGTGAAGTGTGACTGAAAGTTTAAGAGTTTTTGGCTTCAAGCCGAATTTGAAAGTATTTTAGAGGCAAAATGCCCCATTATTTTTGCTGCCTTCCACTTCAATTTGCATTTCCAAAATTATATTTGCGGCCATTCATCGGCAATAACATGAAAAATGTTTTGAGAATAAGCGTAAAAGAAAAATGAGATTGTATGTAACTAAAACTCGGGAAACATCAATGGTATTTTTAAAATTTGATTTTTGAAATGTGCTTCAAAAGAGTATCTCTGACTCTTTGTCAAACAAAGTGTTTGGATTTATACACTGTAAAATGTGATACTCCATGAAGCACCACTCTTGTGTTGTCGCGCTGTTTTTAGTTAGGATATTTTAATTAGGGCGCAGAAGAATGACACATTAGATGGATTAGATCGATTTTTGCGTCCAACCACTTATTCTAAAGCTGAGAAAATTTTGATTCAGTCTGAGAAATTTTCTGGTGCGATAATCGTTTACGGAAATCCAAAAGAAGCCTTCCTGGAGGATGACTCTTCTGCCACTGTTTTTTCGTGTCCCCTCTAAAACAGAATAAAACTTTTGGTATCTGCCGATAAACTGGTTTGCTACTATTAAAGATGTAAATTCACAAGAGTGCGTACAAAAAATATTTTACGTCTCAAATTTATAATTTTTTTTTACGAGCAAATCGTGTAATTTTACCCTAAAATGACGTAAATTTAGGACGGAAACGCATGAAATTTATAAAGCTAAGGCTACTTTTTACAAGTTTTTTGGGATAGTAAGCGCAATTTATTCGTGAATATAATTTTTAAAAAAAAAACGATAGTAAAAAATGCTTTATCAAACAAATGAGATCAAAAGCTATCTATTGCGAACAATTTTAGGAAGTATGCACAACTTAAGCAGGAATTTCAGCTAGCCTCTAGATAAGTTTCAATTTCAATAAAACTGTAATTTGAAAAAATTTAATGGTCCAAAAGTCAGCCACTTAAGACAGCGAAGTGCTATAACATAAAATAATAATGATGAGGCTAACCAACGCAAATGAAATTGAAGATTCAGGGTACTGCAATTGCATTTATTTAACCTCTAACATTAAGGCTAATGCCATATGCTAATATATGTGAATTGAGCTTTAAATTTATACACATTGACATAAACCGAAGGGGTTTGAATTTGGTTTAAAAGGTTTTTATAACTTTTCGAAACAATCTTCTTGTTGTAAACAACTTCAAAATGCCTTGTGTCGTCGAATCGGTTGACAATCTCATTAGAGCCAAATACCAATAATGAGTACAGGTGTGCAAAAGCTGTAAATCTCAAAATGATTTATTTCTACCTTATTTAAGTTTCGTATGCAGCACTGTAGAGATTGTGTAAACTGTGCATAGAACAATCTCAACCTCATCAACAGTTCAAAGTTTCGAGTGAAAATCGTAGCTAAGTATTAGACTGGCTGTTTAAATTACAGACACAATATTTGCAACGTTCGAATGCATATTTAAAATCCTCGATAATTGCATGAATATAAATAGCCATTACAATTAAAATGGCGCTCAAATTATCTACTGTCTAATATCCGGAAAGTAGTTTCAAGAACCTATTCGTTTCTTGCAATAACAAATAACCGGATAACTAATATTCTGCACATCATCCCAAAAATGTATTCGATTACGCCACTCACATGAAATTACAGGATTTCGAAATCCGAAACAAAAACACTCTCAATTCGAAAAACTGGATATCTGAGTGTAATTTCTGTTATTTACTCAAACTTCAATTATTCATTTCCCATTATACCTTACCATTTTTCTAAATTCATAATTTTCTCATTATCCGATTCTCAATTCATCAAATTAATAGCTAAAAGCTACCTATCACTCATCATCATCATCATCGTGAGCAGCCGCTATTAGCGCAACAGCGGCATCATATTCCCATATAATACGTGTATCCACACGGACTTCCAATCCACTATGCCCATAGCTCGGTTCGGCCTAAGTATAACTCAGGAGGCCGTTCAGTAGTTTAAACTTCCGGTTTTAATTCGAGAATAATTGCCAGTGCGAAGGTAAACCGAGCATGACCATAAAGATCTATACGTGTATTCGTATAAAGATTAACAATTGACTTTAATAAATATTCCATTTAAACTTACCGAAATCTAACGATCATCGGGAACTTTTCTCGCGATTCGAAAAGATCGTTGTATCGGAGGGGAGGGTACATAACTAGAAAAAACACCTAAGCTCAGACCCGGACTCGATTCTGCTCGTTCGGCAACTTCTCACCTCAACATTACAAAAATCAGAGTAAATTACCATGGATGTTTTTTCAGCAGTAACCCAACCACGTGGGATTTTCTTTGGACGCGATATTAGATCGACAGATTGTCTTGCCATGCATCAGGTTTTTTTTCTAACTCTCTCTTCCGTCCATTTAGCCTGGGTATTAGATTCACAAATCTCATGAATTGCTGCTGCAGAGTTTTGTTGGCCCTTTCTCAATTTTTACTTTCTATATTTTTTGTCGGCGACTATCCTCTCGATCGTTTCATTGCTGCTCTTACTCACTCAACACATTTCGATGCAGCGATAGTTTTTGCTTCCGAAGATCAGCATTTCAACAAAAGATATCGCACAGTAACGTCTGTTAATAATTCCAAATTATCCCCACAATCGACGTATCATTGAAATTCACATCGAATCAACGTCGAATCGTTTGCCGCCGTAAAACGAAACAAATTTTATACAAAAGTAAATTATGAAGTTAGTCACGTTTAGCCAACATACCGTCGATAATCAAATCAAAAATTCATAACCGAAAATATTTTCGACTAGCTCACTGAATCGGTCGTGGTGTTGAGGCGGTAGTTGGAGTTTGCGTTTCAGCGGTGCGGTAGCCAAATGTTTATGTCGATTTAAGTGGTATCTTCGAGTAAGTAGCCGGTTGAAGTAAAGGAAATGGAAAATCAAAATGAAAAATCGAAAAAAGATTGGTCCGAAGTGAGGGGTAGAACAGGCCAGGACTGAAAGAGCATATAATGATAATTACTTAAAATGAACAGGAAAAAAAACAATTTTCAGATTGGACTACTGTGGTGAGCGTATAATCTAGCCTTTATGCCATTAAGCTGAAGCGTATGTTAAAATTGTTAAAATGAAATTATTCCTATCAGATTCTTCGGCTTGTTAGCTGCTAAAAAAACATAGCAGTGACGGTGCAAAGAGATACATAATATGAACGGGCGGGGAAATATACCGTCGCGGAAATGAATATGTACAGCGAGTAATTTTGCAGATAATTGAATGATCGAAATATATAGTAAATTTGAAAGTTAAGTGCGGTATAAACCTCAACCATTTTTGTTACTTCCGCTGTCATTGGGAACTGACAATTTGATCCCTTAGGATCTGTGTATTCTCTACGCGATCGTCTTTTTATCAGAACTAGGCCTTGCATACATAAGAAATAAATCATTTTTCTTTGCGAAGATGCTGTTTACGAGAGGTTTTCAAAGAATGAGGCGAATGTTCAAGCAGTTCAAAGCCTGCATTTGGAATGACAGTCATTGTAACCTCAAAACAAGACTCCTAACCGTAATTTACTTCACCATTTTTATAGCTTCACACAATCTTTTTATTTTGTCTCTGTTGTAAGAGGCCGTTAAGTTGGCTCCGTTTTCTGAGATTCCAATGATCCAAAAACAGGCGCTATAACTTTTCTCGCCAAGCTCCACACTTTGAATTTCTTTGGAATCGCTGAAGATGTTCGTTTACAAACCATCGACTTCTCTCAAGAGAAGTATGTAAGGCAATCCTGTTCTCTTTTCAGTCGCAATGCCATCTCTACACATATCTACATATGTCGAAACACGCAAACAAGTAGCCAGGATCAAACTCATAAATCCAGGTTTCATCCATAGTTAGGTAGTTTGGTACTTCTCTTGGTTAGTCCTTGAAATGTCAGCTCGCCTCTTCTTTTGCGCCTCGCTTAATATTCACGGTGTCTTTTTCATGTACAGTTCTTTGGCAGTCATATGAGATCCCTGTGCTAGATATCTGATATATACTCTTCGGCCTGGCAAAACAACATTTTGTACTTTCTAACGACTTTCTAGCATGTCGGCATGGATAACAGCAAGTGAGTAAAAAAATTTTCACTTTTGATGTAAATCGTCATTGCGTCTTGCCCAGCTACCTTTCGCGCTCAATTCGCGCTAGCACAAGATAACTGATGAACCAGCTGATGATGTAGCAACGGAGTGCGACTCATTTGAGAGTGATGAACTGAGCGGATTAGGAGCTTGCTTAATAGCCCATATTTGATGCACTTACCTACACTGTAGCAAAAAATTGCACGTACAGTACCCTAGCTCCAATCAAAACTCTTCTATTTATTAAACAAAAAAAACTTTTTTCATTCTTTAGGTATTTATAAATTCTATACTGTTAAAGCTTTTTAGAGCAAAACAGTATTTTGTTATATAAACTTTTACTGTCACAGTACAGAAAAAATATACTTAAAAAAAATTGCACGTACATAAAAAAATTGCACATACACACAAGATTAACTTATGATCTCATGCAAAAGAAAAGTAATGGTACTTAGTTTCCAGTACAGATTTACAAACGATCCTCCTTTATTGAAGGTAGTAGTTGTAAATGCTCAAGAGCCGTGCAGTAATTCTTTTTTTAAAATTTTTTTCTAAAATAGGCGAATCACACTGCATTGTTCCTGTTGAAGTGAAGAAATGAATCGTTAATTTTAAGGAGCAAGGTTAAAGTTATGCTGAAATATCAAGGATCATTGGCACACCACGTTCGGCCATGCAAACGCTTATAAAAATGTTTAAAAGCAACAAAAGTTTTGCAATTGCCCAAGGAAGGGGTCGGAAGAAAATTTTAGTTGAGCATTTTCAGAGAAAATTGAGAGAATTATTAAGAAGGATCCAAAAACAGGTGCTCCCAAAACAGCTGCAGACCTTAAAAGAAACGACGGAGTATCATCAAATGCCCAAACAGTGCGATATTTTCTAAATAAAAACTGTTACAAGGGATGCATTGCAAGAAACCAACCGTTCGTTTCGAGGAAAAATGTTGCCCGACGCTTTGAGTATGCCAGAGAGTATGTAAAAAAGTCAGACCAAATTTGGGAAACTGTTATTTTTGTAGATGAAAGTAAGTATAATCTTTTTTGCTCTGATGGGCGGCGATTTGTTCGGCACAGAGTCAATTCAGCGCTGCAGTCAAAAAATTTGGAACCCACTGTGAAACATGGTGGTGGAAATGTTATGGTTTGGACAGCGATGGAAGCAAGTGGCGTTGGAAATTTGGTAATTGTGGAAAGCACTATAGACAAGCATCAGTACTTGGAAATAATAAAGCCTAATTTAAGAGCCAGTTCTTCAAAAATTGGAATTAGTGACGAAAACTAGTACATGACAATGATTCAAAACATTTCGCGCATCTAGTAAAAGAGTGGTTACTGTATAACGTGAAATCTGTGCTTCCGCAGCCACCCCAATCACCAGACCTTAATTACATCGAATATCTTTGGGATGTTTTCGAAAAAAAAATTGCGGCAACATCATATCATAAGCCGAGCTGACCTGAAGAATGTTAGTTTAGAAAACTGGGAAAAAATAACACCTGAAATTACTAGAAAACTAGCTCATTCAATGAACAATTGCTAAAAGGATGTAATTTCAGGAAAAGGACACCACACACGCTATTGGAAGTAGAAAAAGTAGTTAATTTTCCGAATGTATGTGGAAATTGTTGATGTACGTGCAATTTTTTGAAATGAATTATAGCTTAATTTTAAAAATTAACAATAATATTACGGAATACTGTTTTGTTTTAGATAGTTTCAGTTGTGTAGAGCTTATAAAATTAATAAAAAGAAAGAAAATTTTGTTTATTTAAAAAATAAAATAGTTTTAATTAATGATAACACAGCAAAAAAATCGGTGTTAAATTACATCCGATCGGTGCCGAATAGTGTCCCACCGATCGGATTTTCTTTAAATTTATCCTTTAGGATGAACACAAATGAATATTAGCTTTGTATCCACTGGGATATAATTGAATTATCCCAAATGTCAAACTAGATTTCACCGTTAGTCTAGAAAACAAAACTAAAATTGTGGTTTAATTTATAATTTTTCGTACCTTTTCTGATCCAAATAATTATGAAACAAAAAATTCCAAAAATGTGAGATTTATTTATCCTATAGGATATATTGCAGTGACCCATTAAGTGTTGATATTTATATCCGGTGATGATACAACCGTTTCAAATAATTCACTCTTTTTTCCGAGTGAAAGTCAATCTTTAAGTAGTTTTTTAAATCTTAAGGAGCCTGTGGAAAACAATGGTCATTTTTTTACAGAAACAGCAATGACTGTAGGCCAATTTAACATTTTCCACTAGATAAACTTAATAAGAGTCTGTTAGTATGTAGTCTTTCGGAAATAAAATCACATATTTAGGCATATTTTTTTTATTTTTAACGCAAATTATTCCAATTTTACAAATAAACATTAATTGATATCCACAATGTCAACAGTTCAAAGCAGCGTACGAAGATGATGCCATCCTGCCAGTAACCAGCCAAGAGTAGGTGATCTCCTGGAAAATTTTCCAAATTAATCCATAATTGATATTTATGTAGGTTTAATGTATCCGATTTTGTTAGGACTCATTTTACCCGATTCGTTAAACTTATACTTACCTTTCAAGAGAATGTTTTGTCCGCCTAAGGCGGTATTATATTCTCTTCTCCAATATACGGGACTCTTCTGCCTACGAAATCGTAACTTATACACGTAGCGTCTTATGAGCATTCTTCAATATATTTCGCTATTTCCTCTCCTTAAATAAATATTATTAGTTCTAGTGTTCATTTTCAATCAATTCACCTTCGAAAATTAATTTTCTGTTGTGTCTCACATTCTTTATTTAATTATTTATTCACTATACACCTCGGTACAGATGTAATCCAATTACACTGAAAAAAATCCACATAGCGCCCAGAGCCATGTAACATAGCGCATTATTTATGGCCCCATACGCCATGTACATAGTACTCTGAGCCATGCAATATGGCTCCCAGCACCATAATGTCAGAATCTACATAGCGCGTGGTCCCATGTTACATGGCGCAGCATTTATGGTGCCACACGCTATGTACATAGTACCCTGAGCCATGCAGTATAGCACCCAGCGCCATAATTACATGGCGCAGAAATTATGGCCCCACACGCCATATTACATAGTGCCATGAGCCATGTAATATGGCTCATGGCACTACAATTATAGCTCGCAGCCATGCTGTGTGACGAGATGTATAAATATCAGCAAGCTTCTTGAGTATAACAGAGGATATAATCTTTGATGTTATTAATCCCTCGGGAATTTCTTTGATAGAATTCCATCACCTAACATCAAGTGCTCTACCTCCAAATGCTCCGAACTGAGAAGGTTCGTGGCCTTTTGTTGGATGCAAACTGGATCATCTTCAGATGCACTGCCACACGCCATAGTACATAGGAGCAGACGCTATGCTTATAGCCCTCCACGCCATGTACTACACTGAGAAAACACATGGCGCCAGACGCCATAATTTATAGACTTCTGGCGCCATGTACATAGTCGATTTAGGGATTGTGATAAAATATAGCGCCACACGCCATAATACATGGCGAAAAGTACACAGGCCTACACGCCATGTACTATAGTCCTCCACGCCATGTACATGGCGTGGCGGACTATATTACATGGCGTAGAGGACTATAGCACATGGCGTGGAGAACTATAGTGCATGGCTTGGAGGACTATACTGTATGGCGTGGAGGACTATACTGTATGGCGTGGAGGACTATACTGTATGGCGTGGAGGACTATAGTACATGGCGTGGAGGACTCCTATGTACTATGGCGTGTGGCACTATATTTTATCACAAATCGACCGAAATCGACTATGTACATGGCGCCAGAAGTCTATAAATTATGGCGTCTGGCGCTATGTGTTTTCTCAGTGTACAGTGTCAACAAAGAAAATGAAAATTAATAAGAAAATAAAAAATATAAAAAGAAAAATGAGAAAGAATTGAATAATTTAAAACTAACGACAAAAATTCGAACTAAGATAAACTGTAATTCAAGATAACATTTTTAGATACATTTTTGAACTCTAAAAAATGATTGCGGGAGAGCACCAAGCTTAAAGCATTATGCATTTTAGGATGACGCACCAAAGGCGAATGAAAACAGATTTCCGTACGTGCAAAAGGAATAGAAAAAACCTCTGATGATCGACTAGGACGACTCGATTCACGTATGGCTATCTGGGAACCAAGATCAGACCGAAAAAAGCCTTGGTAAAGTTTGAAAAGTAAACAATCATCGAGGAACAATCTACGTGCTTCCAACGAGGACATGTGAAGGATGCAAAAACGAGAGGAGGAGGGAGAATTAAATTTAAAAAGGCTGAATTTAAAACACAGCGAGCAATTGAACCCACACTGAACTTATTCAATGGAATCAGATAAATACTGAAAGCGAAGGGACCAAATTTGGCACGCGTATTCCAGAATTTCACTTACTAAGGAAACAAATCAATGAATACAAGTGAAATGTTGGTAAACATTTACGAACATGGCAAGAAAAAGTAAGCAGTGTTGGAGGTCGTGGTCGAGATATTCATGACATGAGCATCAAATTTCAATTTAGAATCAAGCACCACACCAAGGACTTTAAAATGTTGAACAAAAGACAGGGAAACCGCACATGTTTTAGTACATATAGTTTACGTATTTAACATCCATGCATTAAAATATTAATTGTCTTATTACGCAACATTATTTCGACCATTTTTCGTTCCCAAAGCTGTCATTCCGATAATATCTATACCTGAGGATACGATATTGACTAAAATGCTCTCACCCCTGTATCAACCGATGTTAACATGACCATATTAGGGCATCTTTACTTTTTTGGCTATCAGCGATCTGGGTGATGATGAACAGTGCTTACTATGAAAAGTACAATTTTTCATTATCTAATCGTCGTCCAAGATGGACCACAGAATAAATTTTATCGTACACCACCGTCGCAATTCTATAACGGTTAATGTACAATTCATAGCCATGAAGAGGAAAAGAAGTGCGCTAATAAATGTGTGTTAGTACACTGAGAAAAATACTTCTATTTTTTGAAGAAAAATGAACACATTATCAAAGAAAATTGGTAATGATTCTGCGCCAAAGAAATATTTACTCAATCCAAAGAAAGACATTTCTTCATTTCAAAGAACAAATATTGTACTTGCCCTGAGTAAAACTGGGTATAGTTTCAAAGAAATATTTATTCAATCGAAAGAAAGAAATTCATTCATTTCAAGCACTGATATTGCACTTGCCCTGAGTAAAATTTAATATAATTTCAAGAGCATCTGGCATCTGGCATAAATCGGTTCACGTACGATCACCGAAGTTAAGCAGTGCTGGGCGCGGTTACTACTTAGATGGGGGACCGCTTTGAAAGCATAGCATGTTGTTGGCACGCAAAAACTTTGAAAAAAAAAACTACCATTTTTTCCTTTTTTTAAGGTGCGATATTTTTTTCTCATTTTCTGAAGCGCTAGTATTATTTATGCCCAGTCGCCAATTTAAGCTATAATGTTACACTTAATCAATGGAGTTAGGAACACTGAAGACGAACAAAGTCAACCATGACATGAACCCGGCGGCATTCGAACCCTCGAGCGGTAGATCGCTGCTTTGGATTGACACGTTAGCGAACTAAGCTATCGACCCTTTATTTGTGAAGAGGAAAAGTTGATAGAAGACAGAAGAACTATCAATTTTTTCGTCCAATATTGAAGCGTGGTTGTTGTTGAAACATAGAAAAAAATATTCGCGGTGTAGATATAATTTACTAAATTCATAGACGTAATTTACAAGATTTGAGGAAAATTACTTACTTGAAATAAGGTAAAGCAAAAATTGTATTTCGTTGAATATAAGAAGTTTTTCAATGATATGTATACAAATTACTGATATCAAATAAAAGTTTATTTGATTTGTGGAAGATTTCACATCTCGTAAACAAGTAAATATTTTCTTTGATTTTCGGAAACATATTTTTCTGAGTGTAAAAAATGACGTTTTTTACTTAAATTCTTCAAGCTAACAAAAAAAAAACATTGATTTTTTCCAGGCCATTTATATTAACATAGTTGTTTATCACTGTGATTTTTTGTGGAAATATTTCTTTGTATTTTTGAAGCATGAAAAAAAATATTTTTTTTAAATTTTATTTTAAGGAGGTATTCTGGTCTAGAAATTTGTTCAAATCGATTTTTTTTCGTTTGCATATTTTCAAAGTTTAGACCTTTTAGAATAAGCTTTTAAGGGGATTTCCGGCAGTTCGAATTATTTTTGGAGTTACAGCTATTTTTGTGACACGCCAACTAACTGCCCGAAACGAGACTCCAAGTTTCAAACGCGTTTTACTCGGAACTACTTTTCTCGATACGGTTGACATGATATCTCTAGTTGTAATGAACCGATTTACGTGAAATTTTGCACAAACCCTGTTAACACTATTGGTTATCGTCTGACGTAGGGATTTTTCAAATTTTGTTTTCTACTATTTATTAAAAGTAACCAAAGTTAAAAAAATGAGGCAAATAACCAATTTTTTTTTGCATGGACGCCATTTTGTGAAAAAAAAGATTTTTCAAATCGGCTACGTCAGACGAATTTCACATTCTTCTTATTACAGAATTCACCAAAAATTTAGGTTTCAGACCACCAGGAAGGTTGGAATCATGTCAACCATGAGACAAGTTTTTTTTGAGCCTTCACTTCGCCGGCCTGTATCTACATCAATTTTTACTTTTTTTTTATTTTTTGAATACATTTTTGTACTTTTAAAATGTTAATAAAATACTGGTAAAAAAATGTATACCAAAAATGTTCATGGTTTTTTTTATTGCGTCTGTAAAATCACCTCAAAATCGTGCCTCTAGACCAGAATACTGCCTTAAAGAAAGATATACAACGTTACTTTTCACATAAAAAACCCACCTTCTTTTGTTGAGTTGCTTTTTCCCAACACTTCATTTGTCTAATAAATGGACTAAAACATGATATTTAGTTAACCCATACTTAACATTTGAATGCAAGATTTTTTTATAAGGATATAGCTTACTGTATGCTGCATACCTCCGTTTTCAGTCATTAAGTTGAATTTAAAAATGTTCTTTTAGTCGTTTAGCAATATCTAAAACTTTTTTTGAATATTCCTTCAGACCTGACTTTGTCCTCATCCTTTTTCACTCCTTTCGCAATATCTTCTAAAAAAATACTTTCGAGATACTCATAGGTATATCCAAAAGAACAATTTTTTTCACATAATAAAAGTAAAAAAATACTCAATACTTAACCAGACTAAATTATAACTTTACAGTTTATATTATTACATTATGCACCAAAAAACACTTAATGTGAAAAAAAAACTTTTTCACACTACACTTTGTTGTCGTTGTCTGCCATAAAACCAATTATTATACCCAAGTATTTTCTTATAAATGAATTTCTTCCTTAACATCAACTCATTTACGTTTGGCATCCATTTCTCGCTCCCAGTCATCTCCTCTTCCTTTGCGTTATCTCTTCAAATCGTCTTGGCAAAAATATCTCCGCATTCAAGATTAATTGAGCATCTGCAAAAATACTTGCAGTTAATTTATCGTCTTCATACTTTAGCTTTCCAAATAAATAAATAAACGCTCGGAATTCATCCCACAACCCAGCACTCCTGACTACAGAAAATAAACGCTAAAAAAATATTACGCTTGCGCATCAGCTCGCCTCTCTTTGCTTATCTTTCGGATAAATACATCTCCAATCCATACATCTGCACAGATGTAGCTATCAGCAGGAAGATTTGTCGCCATGCTCCAAAGTGTTGCGATAAGAGCTCGTTCGGCCCATCAACTCGTCCTACTGCGTCGCATGTGTTCGGATTTTGCATGGTGGTTGGATGCATTTACAGAGTGTCTACGTGCGGAATGACGACCGGGCAGCACAGCACTTACCTGCTGGCTGGAGATCTTTTTGCAGGGCGGTTGTGGTCAGGTAACGGTGACACGTTTAGAGCCCATCAAATCAAGTGACCAGCAATTGCCATTGGAATATCGAGCCCCGGCTCCATTGCATCAGCCGAGCCAAGAGATTACGGATGCTGAGACATAGCGGGGCATCGGAGGCGTGGCAGCGAAAGATGCAAGAGAAGGGAGCCTGTAACGTGGTTCAGCTCGGAGGCTGCATCTCGCCAACCACAGCATCCGGTCTAGACGTGTGCGTTTTTCGTTTCCACTTTTCTACATCTCATTCTGTTTGCGATTTGCTGCTTTCGCTGCCATCGCGTTGTTTTTGTGTTTACCGATCGATGGGTGTGATTTGGTGCAACGGCGTTCTTCTCCAGTCGCTCATTCCAAGCGGGTACAACACGATACTCTATTGTGTGCACGTGTGTGTGTGTCTGCGAGACAGTTCGCTCCGTTTCGAATTTGTTCCAAGGTCGTAAGACAGAACCGGAAGGGATGATAGCGCAACACAAGAACCCGCTTGAATACGGTAGCGGTGGTTAAAAGGGGCGGTGTGAAATTGAAATGGTAACCGTAACGACTTTTCTTTGTGTACCTCATACGCGCATTTGCGACCCCTTCATATTACAGTTGACGGTATAGCACGCAGTACCTAACGGCGGTGACCATGGCACACGGACAAGGGGTTGTAAACAAACATTGCCAAGTGGCTGCTTGATGCTATTTCACAGTTTCGCGGCACTCGTCGCTCGTTTTCGAGTGGTTCGAGGACCACTTAAGGGTTGTCGAGAAGTTGAGAGCGCTCGAAAGTTGCCGGCTTTTGAATCATTTTCTGAATGCTCACTTTGGGCAGCATCAGAGGCTTTAGTCTGGCAAGTGAAGGTTTTTATGTTTTAATATTCGCATTAAGGATACTTGTCCGTTCGACCGAATATGAAAAGGTGAATGGAATGAGGTTCTATGGCATTAGTAACATTTGGTTTGGTTTAATTTTAAAGTGGTACTTAGAGGATTTTTCGAAACAGTTTTGAATAATTTCCGCGATTGGGAAATGTTAAATTGTGGGAAATGCAAATGAAAACGTTTCTTCTTTTGTTGAAGAAGGGTCATGAGTAATGAAAAATCTGTAAAACTCATGAGCGTGGCTATAGCTAACTGCATAATTTAAACAGTTGTGCGATGCAAGAGTTTATTTCTTATTTAAAGATGAAAGTAGATTAATTGAAATCAAAGTGCACTGTTATTATTGCGGGAAAATACCTAAAAATCGAGTTGGTTTAACATTTCTGGTGCACTAAATGTCTGCATATGTGTATTTAGGAGTATTGGTTTTCCCAAACCAAAACATATATTTTTATTCTATCCGAACTAAGTTTTCGTTTTGATATTTCGTTGACATATTTTTGTCTGATCAAAGTTTGCTTTTTATTGTTGTGAAAGCGACATAAAGGGTGACATCTCTCCATCAAAATAAGCTCTTATGTACCGAAAAATATTTTCAAAGCTACTCTTGTAGGTTCAAAGAGAGCAACGCATGCAAACCATGGTTAATAAAATTTTCTGTATTTGAAGGCATATTTTATAGACAAATTATTGAAAATGTTTGACTTCCGAAGACGAGAACCGTTTTTGAGCATTTTTTCAGTATTCGGTCAAGAGCGTCCGAATGCTAAAAAACTAGTTAAATGTGCTACTACGCATATTGATTACTTAACAATATTAAAAAAAAGCTCCAATAAACTATTAATCGAAAGTTAATAGCTATTTTTAGTATCCGGACACGTTTTAAACTAAAATATACAGCCTGTCTGAGCATTGATATTATAGATTTTAGTGTTCGGACAAGGTCAGTTAAGTATCCATGCGCAACGAAACATCCTTTAAGCTAATTTCATTTCCAAATTCTTGTAAAATGGGTAGTTTTCCTTCGAAAGCCTTAGTTGCCAAAAAGTTCAGAAGTCTTTTTGAACGATATAATAGGCACACTCTTATAGATATGAGAGCAAATAACTACAGTATTCGAAATATATTGTATTCCCAAATCATCAATGCGCGTTAGTTTGACAGGCAAAACTGCTGAAGGGTCATCAAAAATGGGAAACGAAAAGTGAGGGTTCACTGAGCGGTCTATCAAACTTGCAAGGTGTAGATTTCCTTATCAAAGAGGACTAGCTTCTTAGCACTGTTGAAAAAGATAGTCAAAGACAGCGGCAGAAAAACGCCATGGTAAAAAGACAAGCAACGGGAATATCTAAGGGAAGAGCTACATATTCTTCTTTATCCAGAAAAAAATGTTGAACGGCGATGAGAAAAGTGTTAAATTGTGTCCATATTCGCCTAAAGGGTACAAAAATGTATACCAAATTCAAAGTGCTAGTGATAAAGACACACATTTACTTCTGCCTATGATGAATTTCCCATATGTGAGACCGCCGAAAAATATGAATCTCGTTTTCATCCTATGACCTCATCGAAAGTTAACGGGATAGGAAAGTTTTTGAGGCTGCCATCCGAAAAAGTTCCAAAATTTGGAAAATTTAAACAGTGGTTACTTATTTTCATTGTAAATGTGTGCGATGTGAATACTCAGTGTAAGCATTAACTGACACGAAAATAAAAAAAAACGAATTTCGTTTCGATCTGATGACTGTATCACGCTGAAAAATCATTGTTCTACCCTTAATATATTTTGCAGCTAATATATTTATATTAAAAACATTTCTTAACATTATTATATTGACCTAGCAATAACATTATATTGCCCGCACATAGCATTCTTAAAATGTTATATATTGACATGCGTGTGGTGAATTTTTCTGTTACAATATTACATTAGTAGGCCAATATTAAATAGTAACATGGCAATAAGTTATATTAGCATCTTACAATACTATATTGACACACCAATAATATATATTAACATGCCAATATATTATAGTAACATGGCAATAAGTTATATTAACGTCTTACTATAGTATATTGGTATACCAATAATTAATATTAACACGCCATCGATACGATTTTTCCATTGTCCCAAGAGGTCCCCCATCTAAGTACTAACCGCGCCCAACACTGCTTAACTTCGATGATCGCGGAACATTAGGTTATTCCAGTGTGCTATTGCCGCATTAAATATGAACATCCTAACTAACAATACAAGCAATGTACTTTGTTGTATGACCAACAATTTCACCACCCTTGCTTAATACATTTATATTAGCATAGTAATATATTTACGTTAAGATGTTAAAGCATTTATATTTACAGATGTTCTGAATATAAAAAGTTAACAGCTTAATATGTAATGTTAAACTGCAAATATAATATTGTAACTTCCTAACATACAATATTGAGCTGTTAAAATTATGTATTAGGGACAATGCTGTTACTATAACAATATTAAGATGCTAATATATTGATTTCGGTCATTTCTCAGCGTGATTGGATGTTATAAGGGGTACAAAGAAATTTAGGGTTATCATTCGCAAACGTTTTCAAATTTTTGAAATCTTAATATTTGTTGTTTATTGCTACTGCAAGATCATCATTTGAAAATTTTATTAAAAAATCGCTTACTAAACATTTGGTAAAAAAATACAAAAACAACCATAGCTGGCAACCCTATCATGATTTTGAAACCAGATTCCTACTGAATATTGTTACAATTAGGTCCATTTATCGTATGAATTTCATTTTGATTTCATGACTGCATTTGAAGCTGTTGAACAATATTTTTCTGGGCTAGTTTTAAAAATTTTACACACCAAAATTACCATAGCTGAAAGCTCCAACCTAATTTTTAAACAAATTTCTATTAAACGTGGCTTGGAGAACGGTTCAGCTACTGTGTGAATTTCGTCAGAATCTGGTGACCGAATCAGAATTGATATAAGGCAAAGAGCATTTTTTTTTCTTAGTGATTTTTCTAGATGGCACGACTGGCACAGAGTTGCCCACATTTCAAAATCGCTTCTATCAGACCTGGTCCTACTCGAAGCCAATACATTCTGCGAATTTCAGTTGTGTATGATTATCGGGTCGTGAGTTCCCGTGAACATAAAGTTCTGATGCTAAAAATATAAGTTATTTAGAGAAAGGTTACCGTTCTTGCGCGATATAGAATTTGAAAAGTCTTATTTTGGCTGTGCAGGCAAAGCATAAGATTTATATATGAATCGCTTTTTGTTCTAAAAAGCAAAAATTTTTCAGGAGAGTCGGTAATTTGAAGGTTTTCACTTTCAGTGCCTGCCGGAACTATAGTGTTTCCAACATGCTCATAAAAAACTACGTAAATCTACAACTTATTACTATCTTTATATTCTGTAAATTTCATAATGATTTGATAGCTCTGTAAAAAGTTATCGCAATTCGAAAATTTTCAAATTTTCACGAACTCCTTTTGGGCATCTAGCGCACACAAAGGGTTCAAAAATTCCAAAATTTGATCATACACATTTAAAACACGTTCGAATTTCATTTCGCCAACTTTATGTTTTTGAAAGTTATTTGTTGATCGAATTATAGAGATATTTCAAGTATCACTAAAATGGCCGCCGGTGCCAGAGGGGTAAAAATTATTGCTTCCAATGTATCCTGAAAATTTCAGCTCAACCGGATGACGTGTTTCCGAGAAATAGTCACTGAATTTTTTTTGATAATACATGTGTATTTATAGAATTATGTATTTATAGAAGTGATTATATTCTCCGAACATTACTAAAAAGCGTGTAGATAAACTAAATTTTAACCATCTAATTAATAATATCGAACTAAAGCTGAAATATGCACTAAATATACTAATACATTTACATTCAATCAAAAAAAAAAGTCATTTTCGAAAAGAAAGTTAGATATTTCAGTCATCCTCTTCGTCGCAAGAGCTGAAGGTATGGTTAATTGGATTGCAAGAACAAAGTCATTGGCTAAACTTGAGGTAACCAAGCCGAAACATAGCTAAAGCAACGAAAATTTAGTGACTTTTGCACTGAAGAATGATGTCATTAAATTTTCAGAAGCTTTCAAAACCATTCCCATTGGTTTTTTTTCGAAAATCATTGTATGCACTGAGTTCTTTTTTTATACGTTAGTATCATTTTTTAAAAGCATTGAAAATATTTCGTTTGCACATTTTGCGTTTGCGGTAGATCAGTGGCTCCTAGTCTGTAGGGTCCCTGGTTCAAATCCAGGTTCGGACGAGAAAACGTGCACCGAACTTTGAGTTAACCTCGCTCTGAGTAGGTACCTGAGTTAAACCATGGGCAAAGTGAGTTGTGGTAGTAATTACTCCACACTAGTAAGCACATAGATTGCAAATTTGTGAATAAAACTCTCTACCAGCTTCAACTCCTAAAGATTGTCGTGGGATTACTTTACTTATACACCTGACTTAAAACGAGACTAAACTACGGACGTGATATTCCCTTTTGAAATAATTTTTAATTATTTCACACATCGTTCTGTATCCAATCTAATCTCGTATCGTCATCATTTCACTGAACCTTATTCACATTCAAATTCAGTCACACCATAAACAAGTCAACAAACAACGGTACTCACTAAACCATAGCGAAATGAATGGCCACAACCGGCACTACCTTGCCGACCAGTTTATCAAAACGTCACCAATCTAATCAGAAGTGCCGCAGAAAGTCCCAAGGGAGTTTCGCCTGAGGTCCGTATAGCCAAGCAAGCCACTGCTGACCAATCTTTGGCTTAATTACACTAACAGCAAAGAAGTGCTGTGCGCATGGGCACTGAACCGAACAATTATATCAGTTATAAATGGATAAATTAAAATGTAGATTGCGAATGAGTTGACTCCGCGGGATAGATGATGATCTCGGTCGCGATGTTCCCCTTGAAATCGCTGTGACCGCTTTTCGACTATCACCGAATGACTTTTACATTAATTTGTTGGCTTACAATTGCTAGGAATTTAAGCTGTTTCACCTGAGTTACACTTTACGATGTCTTTCTCTAAATTTTCTTGAAATTCCTGTTTCTCGTTTTACATGCTTTGGCTGGGTCACTCGAAACCATCTATGTACATACATTTGGTGCTATTACTTGTGTTGTTTTCATTTCGCTCCTCGATTTGATACGTTTCGTTGTTTCGGTCGTACGGAAAGAAATTAATTTTGTGTTAATAACAGCAGGAAATTCAAAAGAAAAGATTCTTTGAAAAAAAATTTTGTTAGTTTTATGGTCATCGTTCTACAAAAAACGATTTATAATTAGATTGCGTCGAGTTTATTAACTGAAAAACGAAACGCGAGCAAACGGCTGGTTGGTTGGTTCTTTTGTCAGTCACGTCAGGAAATGGCCTATGAATCTGTGATGAATCGGGAACATGGCGGCAGCATTGTAATATTTGTAGTGCAATATAATAAATGCTTAGGCATTAAGTGGTTTCTTCTGCGACTGACGGCTCGATGACTTGTTGGAAATCTCAGAAGCGTGCGATTTTGCTCTTGTTTTGTCTTTTATTGCAGAACAATAGACAGTTCATATTTCATTCATAAAATGGTGAGATGATTTTTTTTTCGGGTTTTAATTGAACTATAAATTTGCATTGTTTATGTGTGGCATTATAGTGTAATGGAAATGTTAACAATATGTTTTTGAATAATTTACAGTTATCTGTTGTAGTTTCTTGACTTGGAGTATGTTGTGGCTGTATTTTTTGTGTTAAAGTTAAATGGAGAGAAGCGGCGCAACAGAGTTTAACGAGCACGTTTTATGTACAAGGGAATAAAGAAGCTTTATTTAAAATGAAATGGTCTGAAACTGATTATGAGTTTATTCTGAAAAGATTTTGTGTGATTCATACGCGTGTCTTAAAGCAAAAATTCATAAATGTGTTACTAAAAGCGTTAAAAGTGAGGGAATGGGGTTATTCCCGGCTGTGACGGCCGTATAATAATGTTTTCAAAAGAGGTGTCCGCAGCTGAAGTGGTCATCTGCATTGACCGAAACAAATCCATAGTGGGTTTGGTATCGACTAATTTTTCAAACCAGTTCCTTGAGCTGAGTCAGAACAAGTGAATTGAAAACCTGATTGAATTGTTTAAGCAATGTGACGCTATATCTCTTGGCTCGGACTGCAAATAAAATTATTGTAATAATTGGTGAGCCCTATCACTTTTTCGAATTTTAATTTTCTAGCTCCTGTAGTTGATGATAATTTAGTTTCCAATGATCGATTCATAAGTACATAAAACCTAACTCAAGTAAGGAAAACTGCCCTTATGTTACTGTAGCTTGCGCATTTCAACGCAGCAAGGTCATCAGTAATCAACATTTATATAAATGAAAATCAGTAATTCTATACAAAAAAAATCCAATTAATATACACTGCTACAAAAGATACTTGTTCTAAAGCTTATACTAAAATCAACCTGTTAGCGTGTAGCTAAACATAAATTTTCGTAATTGTTCCGTTTTTCCTGTCAAATGCTAGTTAATTCGCGTCACAGCACGATATCTTGTCATTAAACGAACGCAATCAAATATTGCAAAGCGCTGCCGATGTTGATTTTATAATTTACGACATTCGGATGCATTATCTTGCTCAACTATGGTAACAATTTTTCTAATGCTCATTTAATTAAACACTTTAAATGCATCATTTATCGATAGTTTGTTTTTGTTTAACGGGTAAGTGCGGATGTAGCTTTTGTTTTTGCATGCAGTTAATTTATAAATTACTATAGATAAATATAAGTATAAGCAAGAAATCGTTAGGGTCAGCTAGGTTTGTATTGTTTGTCGTCGAGAGTGCTATTAAGCGTTGGCTAAAGCAAATATAATTTACTATTAATATGTAGAATTATAGGAATCGATTGTATAAAAGTGCAATTCAACAGTTAATGGCCGAGTGCTACTTGTTTGCTTAGTATTTGCATTACGTAAAAAGTACTCGTATTTGTGAAAAGAACGACAAACGATTTTTTTCATAGATTTATGCTTTTTCTACGCCAGACTGACACCCAATCTATCTCCGTAGGCTGCTGACATACAAAACTACAAAGTTGACAATCAAAATAAGAAGTAAAAGTTGTAATGCCCAATTTACTTCATTTACAATTAAATAAACATTAAAGAAAATATCATTAACGACTCAATAAATTTCGTTTTTTCGGTAAATGTTTAACACAGTCGAAATTAACGATCTTGTTCGTATCATAATATATCTATCTAATATTCCAAATGGAGATGTTGTTTGTATACGTATGGATAGTATATGCCTACGTATTCATGTACGATGTCAGGCCATTTTTGCTTGGTAATCATTTTTAATAGCCGAAAACTGTCGCCGGGATAAATAATTAATGCTTGTGACATTCAACACAGGCAAGGCACATTGATTTCTTCAAAACGATATGTATCGTGACACTTGAGGTCTTTTGATTAAAGACGAGACGACAATTTAATTCGATTAACGATAAACAGCCATAGGTGGTGGATGAATGATGGGGGTGGAGTTGAGTTGGAAAAAAAGTTAAGTGACAAAAAACTAAAGGAAATGGAAATGAATACATACAAACTAAATTACTTTGAGAGCTGATAGCTGTTTCAAATCATCAGATATATTTTCACAGCAATTAAAGTTCTAATAGTTGAAGCAACCGGTAATCTCTCAAAATATGTAATTCCAGACTGATTACAAATTATAATATATATTTTTTATTATAAAATATATCTTATGTTCAATTGCAAGTAAAAATTGTGTATTTGGGACGATTCTCAACCGCTTTTATTCAACAAATTTGAAAAAAATATTAGGCGCCCAACGTGGGTTTGCTAAATAATTTGACTAGGCCTAAAATCTACTAAATACTCTTCATAGAAAAAAATTCGAGAGATAAACCTTTAATCAATATTCATAACCTACAATAAACGTGTTGATGCTGCAAACAAATTGATAACGATCATGAAAAGACAGATTTTTTAAGACAAATTTTGAATTCAAGAAACGTAATAATATTGTACTGGATATAATCATGTCATATGTGTAGTTAGAGCAAATTCAATACAAAGTTGTTATTTGCAGTAGAAGTAGATTCAGTTGCAATAAAGAAATGAAACCCTGAGCCATAAGTATGTTTCGAATGAAAGTCTGACCCAATAAATAATGAGTGATAAATAACTAATACGAATTAATATTGAATTCAAGCGGCTAGACTTGAAAAAATAATGGAATGCTATCAGTAGCTGATCTGCAGATCGGTGTCGACGGGTACGCTTAGGTCATTGAATGACCAAGTAACCTTGCTTTAAAATGTTCATTTGCAGATCTGTGAGCATAGTAACTAAGTGCGTAATGTTAGCTCGGCAATCTATAAAAAGCATTAGACTTTAAGGGAAAATTCATCCACCCGACTAGCCTAAATAATAAATAAGTTATGCCTAACCTAAATTTGGGGTAATTACATATTTTCTTGTATATGTTTTTGTATGGTGAAAAATTATACACTTTCATTTTAACGTTTCTAAAAAATGCAGTTTTAATTTTTTAGGCAGAGTAAGGTTCACATAGAAGAAAATATTTTTTTTAAAAGCAGTCTTCAAATCGTATTCAAATTAAATCTGTAGTCCCTAGAGTTTACACAAATGGCAAAGTCTAATGGCGAGATTCGATGGACGGTGGCTCATGTGCTTAATATTTCCGGAGGAAATACTTCAAATCTTCAGAATAAATTGTTTGCATATGGTTAAAATATTCCCTAAGTTTGAGTTAATTCTTTTCATCTCTCCTTTGATAAAAAACAAGTAATGAAAATCACTGTTTTCACTTGTTAAGAAATTAAAATTTAAGTGCAACCATAAATTCTTTTGGAAGAAGCTGTCAACTGTTAAGGCAGCTAATAGGTATTTTGGCAAACAAAAAGCAGTTCACCACAACCACCTCCTTTTTTTCTCGGATTCAGAAAAAAACGGATACTCTTGTTGATTACTTATTTGCTACTCATGCGTCTACTTCCATTTAAGAGACGATTCGGTTGAATTTGAGGTTCCAAACAGTAAAAAATAACTGACGAATTAACCACCTTTCAAACGTAAAGACTTGCCTCAGCTGACCCGTTCACTGCAATGCAAAAAAAACTCCAGCTAAAAAAAACTACCTGCAATACCTGTGAATTATGTGCTTATAATATTTCATAAGTGTCAGATATCGGAATTCAGATTCCGAATTGAAGGGAATAAAGGAAAAGAGGGAATAAAGTGCCTGGATCATCTGCTATAAAAACTGATTCATTTTATTTTTCTTTTTTCTGAAAGTTCTGAAGTATTTAGTGCAATTCTAATGGTAGTTTTTATATGTGACAAAAGAGCATATTCGGTATTGTTTGATTTAGAATTCAATAAAAGCAAAAATGCAACCGAAATCGCAAGAAATGTTAATACTGCTCCAGTACAAAATAGAATAAGCGTAAGCGTAAAAATAAGCGTAAAGTTGGGTCTGAAAATTCCAAGCCGGAAGCTACAACCTGCGAGATCAGTTCTGTTAACCCAGGTCGTCCTGTTAACCCATGCACAAAAAAACTTATCCTCGCTCTTGAAGTACTGCAGAAAAGCTTGGATTAGGCCATTAAACTATTCATCGAAGCTTACATGCCTCAGGGAGAGCCAGGAAATCGGGTCAATGGGTTCCTCACCAACTTTTGAAGTCTAATGTGTACTCTCCCTCTAGCTGAAGTCTAAAGAATATATTGTTGGACTAGATAGTACATGCTGTCAAAAACTGGATGGTTTAAAAAAAATAGATAAAAGATTAAGATAAAAAGATTAAGCATTTCTGCTCTTGTTTTTGTTCTGGTGGGATATTAACAATTTTGTCCGCTGTGATCTTTTAAAACCTAGTTCAACGATAACCTAGAAATTATGCTGCAAACATCTTAAGCAGCTTAATAAATAAGCGCTAGAAAGACAACAATCACTGTTGCTTTAAAGACACTTAAAGCGTTCTTTTGTGTAGGCACGGCTCAGCCACATACAGTGAGAACAACGTTACATAAGCATACTACGCATAAGCTGCGAAACTATGCTACCTTATTCATCGAACACCATACTATCAGATTTTCGCTTGTTTTACAGTCTAATTCGTCTTAGTGACAAAGTTGGAAAATGAGTCCTGCATGCCAGACTTTATTAAATGCCATCAATCAGGACCAAAACCGTTGATTTTTTTAGGTTGAAACTTCTCTACCAAACGGAAGCTCTGTGAAGTGTATTGGCTTGAATCCAAACTGTACTTCCGGGATGATAGATATTTACACAGTAAGCCGGCCGAATAAAAATCATTTAGCCATTTTTACTGGGGCGGTACGTAAATTTTATAGTGTCCAATTTTGTGGGAAGTGAAGGCAATTACATAGTTTAAATGCAACCGTAATTATCGCTATTTTCTAGACCTGCGACAAGCTTTTTGTTCGAAAAAGTGCCTTCCTAAAATCTGTTTTATTCGCCAATATATTGTCGGAAAGATAAGTGCGTCACATATCACCGATTCAGTCAGGTCCAGGTGACCTCCGATCATTTAATGCAATTACCAATTGTTGGGTCTCTTCAAAGCTAGCTGGTTTGATCCGAAGATCTTTTGTTGGCATTTAAGTGACGATTTGTTCAACAGGCCCAGTTTTCTTGAAACTACAGCTTGCGCACTTCTTGAAAGTCTTCAGCTCATATTTTAGCCCAAGAAGAGGGTAACCGAAAAAAAATTCCACGAGTCGAAAACGGAAAAGGTTATTTTCAGTTGTTACCGGGAAGTGAGTTTCGAGAGACTTGAAACGGTGTGAAGCGATAATTAGTCTTTTGCAAGCATCTAAACTTCTGGAAGATCAGCTTTCTGCTGAACAAAAATATGTACATGGCTGGTCAAAATTGAGTCCAATCAAATTTTAGTTCAATATCAAAGGCTGCTAACTACTTATAATCTAATATACTCTTTGCCTAATGAAGTCTTTTTACTACGAACAGCTCCCATATACCCGACAGACTAACTTATCCAAAAAGTAAGCAGAAGAAAGCCGATTGTCAACTTATCTCTTTCAAAATCTTGTTTTTCAAGGCAAACTTGACCTAAGGAACATATGTCATATGAGCTAAAATTTCAAGACTGTTATTTGAAATTACTATACTGCCCTACTAAGCGCAAAAGCGGTGTCTCAAAAAAAAAATCGAATAATTGATTTTTATAACATTAGAAAGCTTAAAACAATACGCATCTAATGAACTAAGCCTTTCGATGGTACCTATCTTCTTTAAAACATATGGAAAACACCCTAAGAAAGTTTTTTTTTTAATCTAAGTACCCGATGTATCCAAGAGCAGATGACCGCTCACCGAGAAAAGTGGAGTAGGGAGAATCCTCCCCCAGCTCCAAACGAACCCAGTTCCTCGTCGCCTATCTCAATTTTACCTTAAATCACTAAGGGAACTAGAGGTATATCAATATTATTACTTTTATATAACTCCAATCATCTCGAAACACGCTTTCATTGAGATACCGCTTTTGCGCTTAGTAGGGCAGTATATTAGCGCATCACTTGGGCAAATGCATTGATTTTCTTCGAATCTCAATTTTCCAGAGAAGGTTCTTTCTTGTCAGAAAAGACTATATTATCTCGGGGGCAACTTTAATTCTCAAATGGAATCGCTACTTCTCCCCTTCCATTCAGTTATTTAGCAACATTTTCGATAGACTTTTTAATGATGTCAAAATCAAACGCTTATAAACAAGTTATTTAATTGGATTTTTGTTCGGGAACAAAATAGACTCGCAAGGATTTTGATTGAAAAATCCAAAGGGGTTACACATTTCAGAACTAGTTTCGAATTGAAATAAACTGAAAGAAAATCGAATTAATTCAATGAGTGTCTACAATAATAATTAAATGTTTAACAGGTTCTAAAAACCTTATTTAACTAAGAAACCAAAAAAAGTCTAACGTAAGTGCCGTACTTGAATAACTCTATTTTAATTCTTTTCATTCTTCTAGAGAAAAGACTTCAAAAATTATACCATGTCCACCGTTTTACAAATTTCAATGATTTTTTTTCGTAGAAATGAGCACGCTATATTCATCATTTTAGCATCTAAGTTTCTTATGTTTCCTTTTTGTAGTTTCAAAAACGATTCAAATCACCTACGATTCAAAGGTCGAAATAGCTGTTTTCAAATTTTTGGCCTTTGATCCTCCACAACCCAAAGATTATGTCTGTTTATTTTAGAAGTCTAATTGCAGGCATGTGGCATGACTTTTGAAACCTAGTCGTAGATCTAAATGTGTGCTAGCTAACTATATATCTTTCTTTAAAGCAAAAGTGCATATTATTTTCAAATGAAACACTAAATCTCTTAAAGTTTACGTCCTTATTTACCAATTTGGCCACCTAATTCTTATAGACATATAATATTTGCTTGATAATAATCATAAGTCAACCATACATTCATCAGAAACCATTATTTCAAATGGTATTTCGTAGCTTCAAATATACCAGAACCTTTTCATTTGAAAGAGAGATTTTTTTGGTAATCCATCGGCATTCATTTCGAATTTTTCAGTCTTTGTTGAACAAATGTCGCAAGTTTCAATATGATTAATCTTCCATATGCTACCAATCATCAAGTTCACTATTATTCATTCGTCACAAATCGATTAATACTGCATTCGACTTACAGTCTACTGTCTAAAGGAATTTCCGATTTTTTCCTCGTACTTCGATCATCATTTCTATATCCTATTTTAATTTCAGCAATTTTTTCTCCGCAACAATAAAGACACCATACTGTTCCTGTTTTGACAACAATTCTATTGTTCGAAACTGTCGGCACACCAACATGCCCCACATATCTCACGTTCGATGAACAGGCAATAATTCACGGCCATCGTATTCAAAACTCAACCATCCTTGTGTGACCTCGAATAGGAAAGTAATTGCATGTCGAATTAGTTTGCTACTGTCATCCTATTTAAGGATCACTTACCGTATTTAGGGCCGAAGCGCGTACAGTTTTGCGGCGTCGAATAAAAGAACAGAAGTCATCCTGTAGCGTCGTCGACGGCTTTCTAATCAGGGTTGTTCAAGGGTTTTCAATTCGGGTTTTTGCCCCTCTCTTCCTGAAGTCAATGAAATTGACACGTCATCTTCCATATGTTGAGAATTTTCGAATAAACATAGGAATGAGTCGATGATGAAAGGGAATTTTCAACGGTAACGACTTGATGATTTCGCCTAGGGTTTTGTGATGGAAATTGAATTATGAATAGAATAATAAAGAACGGAACTAACGTCTCAGAGTGGGATTATGAATTTTCAAATTAACAGCTTAAATGAGAATTTAATCAAACGAAAGATGATGGAATGTTTAAATATTCGTTGATCGATGTAGGACAACATAAATTTTCCGAGCCGCTACTACTATAAAGTTCAATTGCAGTTGTAATAACATAATCAAATTCAAAAACTATTTTTGCAAACCTGGCAATTAATTACCGCACTCCCCACACGCTCACTCATGTGTGAAAATTCATAACAAATTCCCAACGATTTGCAATCTAATCGGGCAGCATTCCTCGCAACTGTGTAATGTAATAACGATTCCTTACGATGCGATGGATTGCGTTCAGCGCAATGCAAGTACCTATGCACAAGTAGATACCATGGGTAAGCACCGTATGATTATCTACGCTATAAAATCAGTTTTCCTCTTTTGAGCTCGCTGCACTTCCTCACATTCTGCGGTCATAGCATGAAGAGAATCTCGTTGTTTAAAAATGCGTGAAAACTATCAATTAAACAATCAAAAAATCATTTCGCACAGATTTCTATTGCATTTCGTTTACCCTTACATTACACACATAGCATACATGTTTTAAGTAAAGGAAAACGGTGCTAAACACGGCCGAGCGAAGAAGACTGCACCGCAACGATTCCGCGCAACCGCCATCTTGCATAGATGCTTTCGGCTCATTTTTCTCGAGCCCCTGCAATGCTGGCTGCAATTCAATGCAAAATGGTTTTTCTTCTGTGGCCGCTCTTCTTCTTCTTCTTCAGCGCTAGCAGAAGATTCCTTAGGTTACGGTGCCACCGAAGCGCTTCAGTTTCTTTGGTAAGAGCGATAATGTATGCGGTTAAACAGCATGAGCATTTTACAGATGTTGCAAAGGTAAGCACGAAGAAAATTGAAGATTTGCACCTCTCGGTCGCTCCGGTGCAATGTTTCCTTGTTAATGTTTCTGCTTTAAATTGGTCTGAGAACGAAATGAAATGAGCTAAAAACGAGGTTTCGCACGGTTTGTTGATCATTTCGGTTCATCGTTGCCTGCCTGCAAATTGAATGATTTACATCTAAGTGCAGTGAATGAGTTTGTTTATCCACTTTGTTTTTTTTTTTAAAAATTCTTGCTTCCTTGATGGAATCGCTGTGCTTACATTGTTGTACGTAAATGAAGTTTTTTTTTGTTTTATCATGCATGTATCTGTTGAGCGATGTTATTGGCTTTTGGCGTTTAATTAGTCTTGTGATGTGAAACACAATATTTGAAGTGAAAAAAAAACAATGGGCCCTATTCTGAGAGTCACCTCACATGACGAATGAGGTGACGCTCATGATTTCGTATTCTGAGAGTCACGTGAGGTGTTGTTATTTCACCTCAAGTGACGTTTTCGATCTGTTGGCTATTCTGGGAGTCACGTGAAGTGACGAGCGTCACGTAAATTAAGATTTTCAGTCACTTGATAATATCAAGTGACTGTGGTCAGAAATGATATAAATTGATATTTTGAATAAAAAGAAGAAGGATTTTCACGAAGTTTGCATCGTGAACCATAAAAAAAAAGTAAACAAATCTTATTTTGAAGATAATGCGGTTAAACTCAACTACGTGTTCGCCATAGCCGTTAGCCGTTAGCCGTTAGCCGTTAGCCGTTAGCCGTTAGCCGTTTTCTAATAAATTTTTGGCTCGTATGTTTGTTATTTTGTAGCTTTGTGTCAATTTTTGGGGAGTTTTATGTTTGATTGGTTGTTTTTGTTTCTGTGGCTTTGAAAATGCAGATGGCATTGATACATGTCTACAATCATTTCACGCCAATTTAGTATGTGCAGCTCATTTTTTCGAGCTAAAAAGAGACATTTGGTGTTTGAATTTGAAAATTGAATTGTGCTAATGTGTTTCCAATAAGAAAATCGATCGGAAATTGACCTGTAAAGTACCAGTTTTAAAAAATAAAGGGTTGCACTGAGATACTCGTGAAGTTAAATTTTTACAAGTCTCCATTATCTCGTCATTCTTTCGAGCGAAAATTTTAACAATGGAGAAAAACAGATGCACAGCTTATTCCTGACGGATAAAATGTGAAGGATATCAATTTTTGATCTATTTTCTAATTGGAAGTTTTTTGCAAGTTTAAGTATACCTGGTACACTTGTAAACACCGTCCTCTTTTTTATTTCCCAAATCATTTGCTTATCCCTGGAAATTTCCTGCTTGCGTTCGATTTTCCTTACTTTCTATTTGACTTTTATTTTTTTAATAATTCCACTCGCTCCAAAGTAAGCCGAACTTGTGATATAAAGGTATGAAAAGTTTGTGCGCGCCAACGATGTGCAAGCCGTCCCCCATCTAAGTACTGACCAAGCCCAACACAGCTTAACTTCGGTGATCGGACAAAAAACGGTCGATGCCAGTGTGCTATGGACGTGGTGAATTTTCAATGACATGATAAATTTCAAACGCTCAAGCGTTGCCATTCAAACACAAATTCATAGTCACCTCACCTAGAGTCATGTCACGTGACTCTTAGAATACCGATTCATAAGTGACGTGAAATCTCACGTGAGATGACTCTCAGAATAGGGCCCAATTTATCTTCTATTGCATTTCATAGAAGAGACCTCCTGTTTTACTATAATTTAAAACTGAAGAACTTTACTAAAGGCTTATTTTATGATGATTGTTTTTATATAGCGACCAAGGCTTTTCTTGAATCGCTCTTGATAGGTGTCGTTATTGTATTTTGAGCACCTGATGTCGGTCCTTTCTCTGTAGGTCGGGCGTAGACTAAGTACAGCACTTATTCTAGCCTTCAGAAAGGAGTCCTTTGGACACTGCCTTCTAGTGCAGTACTAGAAACCAGGTGGTTCAGTTGAAATGCTGAATTCAAGTACAGTACAAGAACTCAAACTTCAACTAGTATCAGGTGATGTAGAATACGTTCAGTACGTATTCTCACCTTTGAACAATTCTATTTTAGCGCTAACCTCTAGTACAATACCAGAAATTAGGAATTCTAATAGAAATGTTGAATGATTCTATTTTAGCGCTAACTTCTAGTACAATACCAGAAATTAGGAATTCTAATAGAATCGTTGAATTCAAGCTCAGTGCCAGAACTCAACTAACCTTAGCGCCCCTAGCAGCCTCACCAAGGATAAATAAAGAGCTTTGTCCACGCTAAGATTGATTTTATTCACATTAATTCGTTCTTTATATAGCATAATTTTGCTTACAATACATTTGCTTACGACTAATTATTCATAACATATTTTACAATTGTATCGAGAATGAACTTTGATCATTCCTCATACTGCTTATAATTTTTATTGAATACCAATAGTTCAATATTTAATTTGCTGACGCGTATAAAACTGTAGATCAATACTTCGCGAAGCATAAGCAGTATGAGAAATAACTTTAAAGTTTAACATGAATGGTATAATAAAAACAAGTATCGAACAGATATCGAACAGATATCGAACATCCTCCCCCTCCTTTGAACGGACTGTTCAAAGGCTAATTTCTGCGTCTATCTTGAAGGCGTCAGGAGGAAGTTGCCGTGGAGCTGGTACTGGTGGCCTTGAACTTTTCGGTTCAGCGTGTCTTCTAAAAAACCGCCATAGAAGACATGAAAGGCAGATGATCGCGATCGCCAAGCTTGAGTAACCAATACTATAATGATGAATATGATGATGCGCATTCGTTGCACTATTCGCTTCGGCTATCTTCAATGACGCAACCTTGTCATGTAGCGCCTTCAATTTGGGTTCTAGCGTATCCCATGCAGACGATAAATGTTTTACTGAAAACTCCACAATAGGGACGACATCAGGAACATTTTTCGATGGTATAAAAGAATCCTTTATCATGCTGGAATATACAGTGTTGGCTTGCAGTATTGTCGATTCGTCTTTAATTATGCATCCGTTAGTCGTGTTGATGATGCCTGATCCAGTTAAGGTTTTACTTTGCATTCTGTTGTCACATACAATGTTGATGCTGGTCGGTTGTTGTACGACGTACATCCAATGATTTGGACTTGATAACTGCGTCCATCGATTTATTTCGTTAGTTCTAATGAAGTTGCATGAAGTATCTGGACCGGATTCCGTCAAGATGGTGAACTCGCAACGACTAGAAATCGAACCCTTTCGATAAAGAGGATGATTTTGCCTGCAAAGATACTCAGAATGATTGATGATGGCACACCGGGATAATTCCAGTTCCGATATCGGATAATATAAATCTCGATGGAGATTGACGATGATGACCGACGTTGAAACACTCATCGAATAGAACCCGTCGCTCATTGCAATAGGCACTGGAACTATATGCAGAAGTTCAAAAGACTCGTGAGAAATAAGCGGAAGCTTTATTCTGAAGATTAGCTGATCCCCTAGCATTCTTCCTTCTATCGACATTATCCCATATAAGTTGAGTAGATTTTTGCGGGCTTCAATTAGGCGCAAATTCGCAGGAAGATTTTCTTTTATGATAATTAACTGTCGCCGCAGCTGGTCTGGTGTTAAGAGTTGTGGACTCACCTTTCCGTGATGCGTATCTGTCATGGTTTTCAATAACGCATTTTGTATGTTTCGATATTTTGTGATCAGAAGCATTAACCGAATTGATAGAGTGTTAAAATATTCAATTAACTTTTCTTGATGGAACTCGTAATTTATACTCTTTATGCTATAGATGGTTTGATTAAGGTATTCATCGAACTCCTTTAGTCGACCTTCCATCCTTCCGTATGTATCATTCATGATGTTTATTGTTGAGTCAATCACAGACGTCTGATTTCGTAAGAGATTCAGCAGGTGTTGGTCGGTTTTGTCGAGGGAATTTATGATGTCTGCCATTTGTTCTGCGTATGAAGAGTCCAAAACACCGAATAAGGAGTTTGCAACGTTACCAATTATATTCAACGGAGCTCTTCTTTTCCTGGAATGCTCATGTTGTCGCAGCAATTTGTTTCCTTCTTCTATCTCATTTATCATATCTTGGAAATGAGACAATGCAGGTTCACATGATACCTTAACTATTATGTCCTTGCATATATGATTTAAGTTACTGAGTCCCTTCTTTATGACAGTTGCTTCTCTCCAATAGTTTGTGGTATTATAAAATACCACCACATTCCATTCATCAGATGACAGGAACGTATGACCTAGTCGTTCGTAATAAAGTCCTGGGTTTGATTTGAATGGTGTCACGCAAATTTGTTCAAGTCCAAATATCGGCAATATCAAGCATGTTAGAAGTACCAAACTGATTGGAGAATGGCTCCCGCGGGATTTTTTGGACTTTGATGGTACTTCTCTTCGATCAGCGGTTCGTTTGGTCTTCCTGGCCTCTGATGCAACCTCGTTACTGTCTTGCGACTGGACTTCCACTTCGGTACTTATGCTACTGCCCGACTCTATAGGCAGAGGGGCGAGATTGTGGATAGGCCTTTTAATGACCCCGCCTGCTGTCTTAACGATTGCAACTCGTACTAGATCATCGTCGCCTTTTATGGTTTCAATAATTCGGCCAAGTGACCATTGCATCGGAGGTACGTTGTTTTCTTTTATAACTACCATCATCCCAGGTTCTGCGTTATTACACCGCTGTTTCCATTTTCCCCTGTACTGGAGCTCACTGAGGTATTCTTTTACCCAGCGCTGCCAAAATTCAGTCTTTAAGTGAACAATACGTTTCCATTGTGTATGAAGATCAGCGCGCGAAGGTTGTTCTACGGGCTCGGCGATACTTGTAAGAGGTTCCCCCGTCAAAAAATGTCCTGGTGTTAGTGCTGTTAGGTCATTTGGGTCAGAAGACATTGGTGTTATGGGCCGTGAATTCAGTATTGCCTCTACTTGCGTAATTACTGTCTCAAGCTCTTCATAAGTGAGTGAATGATTATTCATACTGCTTGGTAGTAATGTTTTCACGGATTTTACAGCAGCCTCCCACAACCCGCCGAAATGGGGTGCTCTGGGGGGAATAAAATGAAATTCGGTTCCTCTGCTGGTACAGAACTTATCAATTTGTTCCTCTGCAGCTTTAGAATATATTGTTAATCGAAGTTCTTCTAATTGATTTCGGGCCCCCACAAAATTGGTTGCGTTGTCGCAGTACAAGTGTCTGCAATTACCTCTTCTGCTCACAAAGCGTTTTAATGCTCCAATGAATGCGTTTGTTGTAAGATCACTTACTACTTCCAAATGCACTGCCTTAGTGGCAAAACATACAAATACGGCCACATAAGTTTTCTGCGGTTTTTTGCCACGAATTTTGAAATGAGTCCAGAATGGGCCACAGAAGTCGACACCGGTGGTCCAGAATGGACGACTAGGTTGGACTCTCTTTTCTGGCAGAGTACCCATCATTTGAGTCAGTAGCTTCGGCTTTGTTTTACTGCAATGAACACAATTTAGCACAATTGATCGTGCTATGGTTTTCCCTTTGATAGGCCAAAAACGCTGTCGGGTGATTGCTAATAGGCCTTGTGGACCGATGTGAGAATTTTTCACGTGATATTCTGTCATTATCAGCCGGGTTATCTGATCACTATACGGCAGAAGCATTGGATGCTTGGCATCGTACGCAATGTTCGCTTCTTGCAGGCGTCCTCCGACTCTAATTATGCCATTTTGATCTAAGAATGGCGTTAGTGCACTTAAACTACTTTGCTTGTCAACCATTTTGCTTTTCTTTAGCAATGCTAAATCTCCTGGGAATCCTCGCCGTTGAGATTCTTGAATGATTAACCTTGTAGCGACTTCTAATTCATCGATACAAAGATACTTCTTCCGTCTTTGTGAGCTTTCGCTGTTTCGTGCATTGTTGATGAAACGCAGCATGTATGCAACCACTCTTCTTAGATGCTGAAACGAGTTTCGGTGATCAATAGTAGCTAAGAAATTATCTGTGTCCTCTGCTACTGACAGTACCACTTTTGCCGGCTTCATCTCAAGTGTCGTCTCGAATTTAAGATTAACTGGCCAATTTTGTTCTGCCCCATTCAGGAATATTGGTCCATAAAACCAACATAAAGTTTCACTTAATTTTTCTGGCGAGATTCCTCTTGAAACTACATCTGCTGGGTTTTCTTTTGTTGGTACATGTCGCCATTGATCTACTGATGTCAACTCCTGTATAGCTGCAACACGATTAGCTATGAACGTTACATATGATGAAGATGGTTTTCTTAACCAAGCAAGGACAATTTCTGAATCAGTCCAAAATGTACAAGGTATTTCTTCCCAATGTAAGTCCTTCTTTACTCGTATGGCAAGCTTTGCTGTAAGTGTAGCAGCTTGAAGCTCTAATCGAGGCAGAGATACGATCTTTGTTGGAGCAACCTTTGATTTTGCACACAAGAGTCTTACTGCGATAGTACCATCTTTATGTTTTGATCGAATGTAAATCGCTGATCCATATGCCTTTTCTGATGCATCACTGAATGCATGAATCTGAATACTATGCGGCGTTCCTCGAGAAAATAAATGCCTTGGAAACTGAATGTTCTCTAAAGTTTTCAATTGTTGACGGAAATTCACCCACTGAGTATGCATTTCCATCGGTACTGCCGCGTCCCATTCAAGATTCAACTTCCATAATTTTTGTAAGAAGATTTTGGCCTTAATCACAACTGGGCTCATTATCCCAAGTGGGTCGAAAATGTGGGCAATGTCTGAAGATACGGTCCTTTTTGTCACTCTAGTTTCGTTTGACTGCAAGACTTGTACCCGGAAATTGTCAGAATTGGGTAGCCAATTTACGCCTAGCGTTTTTATGTGCTCATCGTGTTTTCCGTTGACTGTGAATTGAATTGCACGATCATCATTAGAGATGCCTTCTAGCAGCTGAGTGTGGTTTGCACACCATTTTCTTAGTTTAAATCCACCAGAAAGAAGAACTTGGCGTAATTGGTTTTTCATTTCGATTGTTTGTCTTAGACTATTTGATCCAGCCATGACATCGTCAACATAAATATTACTGGTTATAGCTTCCGCGGCTAGAGGACTTGAAATTTTATTCTCAGATGCTAACCGCCTCAGGCATTTTATCGCTAAGTAAGGGGCGGTTGTAACCCCATAAGTGACTGTGGAAAGTTGGTAGCACCTGACACTTTCATTTGGGTCATCTCTCCACAATATTAGTTGATATTTCTGATCCTCTTTTCTCACCCTCACTTGGCGATACATTTTTTCGATGTCCGCCGTGAATACAAACTTTGGAAGGCGGAAGCGCAAAAGTATAGTGAAAACATCTTCTTGGAATGATGGACCTGTATACAGTATATCGTTGAGCGAAATATTTGTCGATGTTTTAGCCGAAGCATCGAATACCACTCTCAACTTAGTCGTTGTGCTATCAGGCCTTAAGACACAATGGTGTGGCAAGAAATAATGTGGTTTAGGAATATCGTTCATGTTTACTTCCTCCATGTGTCCTAGACGCAAATACTCTTCTATGAAATTTGTATATTGATTTTTCAATGATTGATCTTTGTTTAATTTGCGCTCCAAAGACAAGAAACGTTGTAATGCTCTCTCCTTTGAATCTCCTAATAATAGTGGATCTTTTGCAAATGGCAATTTCACAACAAATCTTCCATCCTTTTCATGGATGGTGTGGGCATTAAAATGTTCTTCGCATATTCTTTCTTGGTGAGTTAACTGAGCTGCCGGTTCTACATCGTCTAATTTCCAGAAATTTTGGACTTTATTTTCAAGTTCGTTGGAGTCGTGGCTACAGATTCCGCAGCATACTTCAGACGGGGATTTTTCGACTACCTTGCCCGACAGTATCCATCCGAACACAGTGTTTTGGAGTATTGGTAGCTTTGGTCCAAGTCGTATCTGCCCAACTGATAAGAGTTCTAGATAGTTTTCTGCTCCAATAAGGAGATCTATTCTGGCTGGATAATTGTATTCGGGATCAGCCAATTTAATGTTCTTTGGAATTGGCCATGCTGAGACATCGATAAAACGTGATGGCTGGTCGGTAGTAATTTGTGTTAACGTGAAAGCTTCAATTCTCGTTGAATGTCCGGTAGTTCTAGAATGCAACAACACGTTAACTTTTGACTCTGCTGTTTGCTTTCCTTGACCAATGCCTCGAATCTTCAATTTTTCAGGGGTTACATTCAATCCAAGTTTGTTTACTAGTTGCTTTGTGATGAAATTCAACTGAGATCCTGAATCTAAAATTGCTCGGCACTCATACTGTTGGCCATCCGGTGCAGAGATATTTACCACAATTGTGCTTAGCATCACATATTTATTTTTGTCAGTATTCTCTTGAGCGACCAGAGTGGTTGAGCTTGGTTTATTTTGAATTGAACCTAGATTGTTTTGTGACTTTACTGTGGTTGTATTGTGTGTGGTGGTATTTTGCTGGCGTGTTTTCACTACCAATGCATCTAAATGAAGCAATGAATTATGCTTCTTCTCGCAGCTTTTGCAGCTTCTTGATGAACACTGTTTACTGCGATGACCTTGCTTTAAACAATTCAAACATAAGTTGTGCCTTTTTGCGACTTCCAATCGAACCTCAGGTGTCAATGCCAGAAATGCTTTGCAAGCATATAGAGGATGGAATTCTTGGCATACAACACATTTTACAGCATTGGATGCAGTTAGAAGAGAAGACGGTTTGGATTGTCGATGATTACTTCCGCCTGTAACTTCGAGGCTTTGGAAGCGATATTCCAAGAACCTTAAAAACTCATTGACTGTGCTCAATTCTCTAGGTTCAGCTAGTGATTGCTCATATAATGCGTGTGTAGAGCGATCTAACTTCTTTATGAGCAAGTATAATAATATTGGATCCCATGTATCAATCGATAAGCCTAAATTCTTCAGAGCCATCAAACATTCATTTGTAGTGTCATGTAATGATTTAATAGCCGCCGCGGACTCTGTTACACATGATGACTGTGAAAGAAGCTTAGTCAGAAGATGATTTACCAGCAGTTTTTTGTTGTTGTAACGATTCTTGATTATAGTCCAAGCGTCGTCGTAATTTTCTGCTGACACCGGTAAATGTTTGATTAATCGTTTCGCTTCCCCAGTCAGGTTGCTTATTAAGTAATGCATTTTCTGCGCTTTCCCAATAGAGCGACTATGAATAAGCTGCGTATACAAATCATAAAACTCAGGCCAACCCAAATAGTTTCCGTCGAAACAGGGTAGTGTAATTTGAGGTAATTTAATGTTGGAGGAGATTTCAGTGCTAGATTCCACTGAATCTGTTGCCTCTTGAAGCTGCTGTTGCAATATTATGACTGTATCATGCAACCAGCTCATCAGCTCGTTATAGTATTCAGCTGTGTAGCCCTCCGAATTCTCGACTACCGTGTTTTCCCAAATCAATTGGTCATTTTGTGATAATTGTAGCTCGTATTCTTGCAGTCGAGTTTTCTTGAACTCGTAATATGCTCGTACTTGCCTTTCCTCAAGTTTGCTTTCTATATCTTTGATGAAGAGAGCGATGCTCTTCATCAATGCCTTTTGTCTTCGTATTAGCTTGACGAGTAGCTCCTCATCTTGTGATACTAGGTCACTTGCTACTTTGAATTTGTTGGGCTCTTCGCCCTCTTTATCAAAACTGGCTGTTGTAATCTCGTTCGAAGTTTTAGCTGCAAGTTTGTCTTCAGCTTTTCGTATCCATAGTTTGATGTCCCTACACACGACAGTAATTGCATCGTAGTAGCCGAGCTTGAAATATGGATGCTCGGTGTTTTCATCTTTCATGAGCTGCAGATTGGCGTGATTTGCCTGGAACTTCTTCCAGTAAGAATCTAAATCTGCCATCATTGTATCGAGGTACTCTCTCGTTTTGCGTTCATATGAATCTTTTGTGATTCTCTTATGGAGCTTCTGAATATCTGCTCCCAGAACAGATTGCTCTTCTGCAATCATCTCCATGGTCACGAACTAAGGTGTGCTAATTAATCAATGTAAACGTTCTTGATCTTACTTCAGAAGATCACGTCGGGGTCACCAATGTTTTTATATAGCGACCAAGGCTTTTCTTGAATCGCTCTTGATAGGGGTCGTTATTGTATTTTGAGCACCTGATGTCGGTCCTTTCTCTGTAGGTCGGGCGTAGACTAAGTACAGCACTTATTCTAGCCTTCAGAAAGGAGTCCTTTGGACACTGCCTTCTAGTGCAGTACTAGAAACCAGGTGGTTCAGTTGAAATGCTGAATTCAAGTACAGTACAAGAACTCAAACTTCAACTAGTATCAGGTGATGTAGAATACGTTCAGTACGTATTCTCACCTTTGAACAATTCTATTTTAGCGCTAACCTCTAGTACAATACCAGAAATTAGGAATTCTAATAGAAATGTTGAATGATTCTATTTTAGCGCTAACTTCTAGTACAATACCAGAAATTAGGAATTCTAATAGAATCGTTGAATTCAAGCTCAGTGCCAGAACTCAACTAACCTTAGCGCCCCTAGCAGCCTCACCAAGGATAAATAAAGAGCTTTGTCCACGCTAAGATTGATTTTATTCACATTAATTCGTTCTTTATATAGCATAATTTTGCTTACAATACATTTGCTTACGACTAATTATTCATAACATATTTTACAATTGTATCGAGAATGAACTTTGATCATTCCTCATACTGCTTATAATTTTTATTGAATACCAATAGTTCAATATTTAATTTGCTGACGCGTATAAAACTGTAGATCAATACTTCGCGAAGCATAAGCAGTATGAGAAATAACTTTAAAGTTTAACATGAATGGTATAATAAAAACAAGTATCGAACAGATATCGAACAGATATCGAACAATGATTATTTGTCAAAAAACGCACGAACAATCCACAATATTAAGTCTGAGTCATCCTATAGATTGTATAGTCGATGATGTCTCAACAGCAGCTCTAGAGTTTGATTGTAGATGATGCAGGGTGAATTGTTGGAATTCTAATAAAACATATCAAAAATCTATAACTGATATTTAAACGGTAATTTTTCGAACAAATCAAATCACGACTGTCATTAGCTTTTCAAGGCCTTGCGAATGGCTTTTGATTTTAAATTTACGATTATATTCCTAGGATTGATTATTCATTGTGGCTTTCGATCTTTCAGCTCTAAAATTGGTGGTTTTATTTTATTTTTGTTTTGTTTCACTTATAAACCAATCAATGTCGCATAATCAAATAATCAAAATATTTAAGTAATTTACATTGAACAAAATCTACATAGCGCAGCATTTAATGTCATATACGCTATGCACATAGTACCCTGAACTATAAAATATAGCTCCCGATGCCATAATATCACACTCTATATAGCACATACTCCCATGTAACAAAGCCCTTTATGTATGGTCCCATGTGTTATATACCTGACACCTTGAGCTATAAAATATAGCTTAGAAGACCGAATTTCCAGGCATTATAACTTTTCTGCTATAAATTTAGTCTCAACTTCTAGCATAGTTGAAACTACTAGGAACATAGTTTCGGCACATTCATTAAAGTTGTTTAAATAATAATAGCAGCACTCACATGAAGCATAGTGAGCGTCGGCTCTGAAAGAATAGGGCTATATGTTTAAACTCGTATTCAAACCGGTTTTATTTAAAATAAATTAAACAATTTGAAAATAGAATTTCAGCAGTGCAAAAGGATTCTAAAACTTGCAATTGTCAAAAAACCGAAATTGTCTAAAACGGAGACAATGCCACTTTTACTTTTCTGTTTGTCAGAGCTATAATGCATGGTCCTACAAGCTATATTACATAGCGCTTGTACCTATGAATTTCTCGCCATTCATTATGATGTCACATGCTGTGGGTTATCACAACCTCGAAATCAAGTATGTATGAATCAACAGGAGTATATAAATTATGGCCTTTTTGAAGTGCAGTGAAGTGAAAAATTAAATAACAAAAACAAGATTGAAAAAGTAAATAAACATGTTACATACTTTTCCTTAATTAACATGATTTTTTAAAAATTAAATTCCTTAGAATTTCTGGAGAGGTATGAGCTAAGCCATCTTCATAGAGTATCTCATCTAAGACAATGCAGCTATTGTCATGGTCAATATTTTATTTTGAATGCAGTTCTGTGACGCACACTTGTGAATTTCTTGGTTAGGTACCTAAGTTAATGTTTCGCAAAAATTTATTTATCAGGTTAGAATTGAAATGATTTTCGTAACATCCCACGGCTTGAGAAAATAATATCCCATAAATAATGTCCCATAAATAATGCAGTTTTTTTATTTATCATTTATTTTTCAAAGTTATGATGCAAACATTTTTATAATTTTAACCAGGGACATATTCTCCGTTATTGGTCTACAGTATTTTTCCATCTACCAGATACACTTTGAATACCTCTCTTCCACAATTAACTTAGCAGTGAAGAAATTTATTCCCTATTCACCATTTTTACATTCTCTGCAGAATCTTCAATATTGCCATCCAGATGAATTATTAGATTGTAAAACAAGTGATCAGCCGATGGTACGGTGACCATTATTTTGCAGATTGGTCTTTAAATTTAACAAGAATAGACTATTGGGATAATGAAACAAGAATTTGGTTATTATGCCTGCCGCTATCAATAATTGGAGTCAGTGATTTCCTTCCAAAGAGAATGTAGTCGCACGTTTGGCGGCACTCGTCCGAGCAGATGGACTATAAAAAGGCCTTATCATCGGACGCAGAAACTACCGCTGATCGCTGTTGAAGATGCTACCTACCATGCAGCCCAATCCTAAAATTTTGACAAGAAGCTTATCTGCTAAAATGGATATCAGCAGACAATCACTGTCGATAGTTCTGCACAAAGATTTACAATTATTTCCTTATAAAATCCAATTAAGAAGCAAACTGAAGGTAGCAGACTTACCGATTCCCTTGGAATTTTGCGAGAAAATCGTTCAAATGGTGGAAGAGGATGATTGCCTGAATGGCAATGTTAACAAACAAATTGGTCGAATATGGAGTGACTCTAACTCACAGATACTGAATGAGACGGAATTATATTCACTTCGAATCACAGTTTGGTGTGCCGTTTCATCAAGCTGCATTGTCGGGCCTTACTTCTTCAAAGAAAACGGTTTCACAGTTACGGCAAATGGAGACTTTTACTTAAAGATGTTGAAAAAACATTTTCTTTCCAGTGCAACGCCCAAAGATAATTCCTTTCAACTCTGTGTACGTTTCAATAAGATGGTCCAACTTCTCACATAACCAGGGCTATTCTGACAGAATTGTAGCGGAAATTCGCCAATAAAGTGATTGCCAGAAATTTCACATTTTGTTGTTATTGCAGAAAGGAAGTTTACATTACAAAACCAATAAATTCAAGCAATCCGAAATCAACGAACGGTAACTGGGACAATTCCCGTTGCAGCCCCCCCAAAGCAATCCCACGACAACTCTTGTACGGGTCTAGGGGTTGAAGCTGGTAGAGAGCTTCATTACAATTTTTTTTAAATCATTGTGGATACGAGTGTGGAGTGATTAGTTCCACGACTCACTTTACCCCTGATTTAAATCAGGTACCTAATCAAGGCTAGGTGAACTCAAAAGCTTGGTGTGCGGACCATCGTCCGAACCTGGATTCGAACCAGGGACCCCACATGCAAGAAGGCAGCGCTCTACCCACTAGGCTACTCAGCCCCCCCCCCAAGCAGTAATGAATAACGCTTTGATAAGACATCGCACATGCATTGCCAAGCGTGGGGATAGTTTAAAATTAATCATTTTTAAAGACCAATAAAAAAAAACTTAATAAAAATGTCATGTTTTTCAAGTGAATAAACATCAAATAAATGATGTGAATTCAACAAAAAGTAATTTGATTTTCTTTATGTAGCAATATTCATCAGCCACCCTGTATCAAAATTAAAAATTAAGAATAATAATAAAATTAAATTAAGAATATTCTTTTGCATATTTTCGAAATTTGTGTTAGTTAGAATTCCCGTAAAAATAGGAACAAATACTGCAAACATTCATAGTTTCCAAGTTCAACTAAAGATGATTTCATTTTTATTTTTTCCAGGTGCCAAAGATGAAGATGGTAATAGTATAAAAAGTGGTCTAGGATTGAATGGCACTCCTGGCCTGAGTAAAAAACAACGTAAAGCCCGAACAGCATTTACCGATCATCAGCTCCAAACTCTAGAAAAGTCATTCGAACGACAAAAATACTTAAGTGTTCAAGATCGTATGGAATTAGCTAATAAATTAGGACTAAGTGATACCCAAGTGAAAACATGGTATCAGAATCGAAGGTAAGTTTTTATTTAATAGTATTGATTGTCATTCAGAGAAAATGTAGGATTTTTAGAAATGTTGTTAGAGACTGTTGAATTGTAAAAGGAAAAAAATGTAATATGTGCACAGAATCAAAATAAGGACGGCAAATTGAAATTAAAGCCGTATTTTATGGATAAATCATTTTTTCATATTTTCGATGACATAATCTATATCTCTGATTACGCTAGTCATTGTTGATTGATCTTACATTAGTCGGGTATCTCAACATTATTCAGCTAAATATAATTATTCAGCTGAAATCGTGAATTTATTACCGGAAACCTTACTGGAAGCGGCAATAATGTAATATGTAGTTTCCATAGCCCACGTTGGGCGCGTTTGTTTTCCACCATATTTTTGTACATTCGCTGCATCGAGAAAGTTCGAAAATTGTATGTGATTTGCTTTTAATTATATATGGTTATATATACCAGATAATACAAACAAAAATAATGGCAAATAAAAAACTGCTATATTTAATGCGCATTTTGAGTATAGCCTTGAAAAATATTATATATCTATAGTATTTTCGTTTTCAAAATCTACTTTCAAAATAAAAATGAAAACATGCGGTCAGTAAAAATAGATATCACTCATCCAAAACTGCCAATACACCGTTAGGCAATTTTTTCAACTATAATTTTAAAGCTTCATGCAAGAGCTAAGCTCACTGTCAAATCATCAATTGTCAATAGTTGAACTAAAATCACATATTCCCCAAAATTAAACATACTGCTTTGAATTTCCTACACGCTCCGATTCGTAACTAACAAAAGCGTTTCTCATAACAATAAATATATAGTTTCGACGAACCCCTTCGATTATTTTGTCTATTTTTTTATCTGTTTTAAAAAATTTTCCGATAATTTAACTGAAATTGCTGTATATTAACACATTGATATCTTTCAAATCTAAAAAAATGACAAGAACCGCTTTTGCTGCGATTACAGCATAAAAGACAATTTCACGGACAAAAGCCAATCGAGTCTCCACCGTATTACATTCTATACGTTCCCCATTCAATTGTTGACGACCCACCCGCTTATTGTGTGCACTGTTTAATGGAATTTAACTGAATTGTTTCTGCGTGACTCTACCAAATATAGGAATTGTCATATCTTTGAAAATGCCACCTAAATGGAATTAATGACAATTTTGTTTTGTCGAAAAAGTTGGTTTGTCCAAAAAGCTGAGTGAGATGCTTTTACATTGAAATTGCCTCGAAAATGAGTGAACAAAAACCCCGAAATGGGGTCTGTGATGGCGAGGCGGCGAACGAATTTGTATATCGTTTCACGTACTAGCAGGTGACAGGAGTTGGGGGAGTAACGGGCTTGAATATAATCTGCATCACTTAATATCATTATTGTTGTTGACTGCAGGCAATCGCTTTAGACTAATTTTCTAGCGTATTTTCGCTTTTTGCCTTTGCTACACGATGATTGTTACCAGCCGTATTCGAGTGGCTTAAAAGATGCGTCAGTTTAGGTACACGGTCCTCAGCAGAAGCAATTATTTTGTGAAATTTTCGGTGAAAAAAGGGTAAATTGCAATTTAACGCTAGACGAATATTTTAAGTACTCGGTTAAAGCACTAAAATGGTTTCGAGGTAAATAAAAGGCAAAAAATGCGTTTATTTGTGTAGCTGTTAATGTGATTTAAATGGTTAGTGCTTTTTTCGTCGGTGTTGAAAATTGAGTTCGAAAAAACAAAGCAGTGGAAGAGGTTGAATGAAAAAAGGGGAAGTTTTTACTGGTTTGATTTTGGGCGAGTTCAAAGGTAGAAGTGAGTCTGAAAAAGCTGGGCGTTTCAACCCAACGGGAAAAATAATGCTTACGAATATATTCAGCATTACCGGACCATTACGCGTTGTTTCTTTTTAACATTGCATGTCCTAGGCTGGGAAGATTTATACAAGGGGAAACTCATGCTTTTAGCTCTATAGCTTTATGTATAAGAGCTTTTTGGAAAGTACGACATCGTATTCTCGCATTTATACGCCTCAATATGAATGAAAACTTTGGCCGACCGCCGATCGTATCTCTGCATGTGTGGTTTTTGCATGCTGACGCTCATTGGAAATTCCAATAGCGCATGCTCTTTGCTACTAGGAGGAATTGTCTTCATACATTTTACTTACCTGTGCGTGATGATTTGAAATGCTTCGAAATTTTCATCTTTCCGCTTTATATAGCAGACTACTCATAACCGATGTATGCTCGCAAGTTCTTTTCCCCTTGTTTCTGCGAGTGAATTTCATTGGCCCGTCTTGGACTTATAACATATGAGCTTTCTCCCTTGCAGCATTTTCCATGCTCCAAGTCATGTTTACGAGTATATCTTATAATTGCTGGAAAATAGCTTTGGAAGTCGGAAATGTGCATTACCAGCATTGTTTGATTCATGCATTACGCCAGCATACATTACCGCGATTCCCGTTGGGAACAAAGTGGCTGAATTTATTCTATTCACAATAACGCATGATTCATAACATATACATACGTCACTATTCAAAGTTTTGCTGTGATTCAAAGCTATAAACTTATAGTTTGCAGTAATATCGTGTGAATTGTTCTTGATTACATTCTGCCAATCCTAGCGTACAAACGCAAGTTTCTGTTTGTTTGAAGCGGGAGATATCCTTGTGATTTTACATAGCTAACTGAAAAGCCACTTGAAACGCCTCATCAGCAATTTAAACAACCGTCGTTTTGTTGATTTTGATATTCACGCTCCAAACGAAATTTCTATCCAATTCGTTGTTTGATGGGTTCGATGATAATTTAAAATTCCACTTGAACAACGCAACAGCTAACCAACAAACGGCTACAATACCGAAGGTACAGAGCAATGCGTTTTCCGCGGGATTTAAATCTTAAAGATTGAATGAATGGAAAATCAGAGATAAAACAAGAAACGATTGCGTTGTGCTACACGAAAGAAGAAAATCAACCGCTGTAAAAGACCGCATCATTCTAAATGTTTACAATTGCTTGGCAGTCATTTAATTTGGCACGGTTACCAAGGCAAACAGATTAGTTCGTTGAAGTATGAAATCGGAATAGTTGAAGATGATATGGTAAATTAAATCGGTTAACTTCCATTGTAAATAGTTAAGCGAGGAACAATTGCACATTAGCGTGATTTGTCCGGAACTAAATTGAATATAAACTGTTTGGTTATAAGACGCGGGTTTGCATGCGTCGGTTTTTATGTGAAGTATTCATCTAACTTTGAGGAAAACTTGGAAGCAAAATACACCATTTTCAAAAATTATGCGCACAACTGAGTTTGTTTGTAATTTGCTAAAAAAAAATACCTGACGATGTTTTATCGTGTGGGATTATGTTTCATAAGCTTCATGATTCATTCGAATTTATGTTTAGCAAAAAAACCCCACATATTGACGTGATTAGATTAGAACATGAAAATTTTTAGAAAACTACACGCAAAATAGATAATATGCAAATTAAATTCGCATTAGATCAGGATAGTTGAGAAATAATGAGCTTTTTCGAGTTCGTTCGGAATTTTTTTGATGAAAGTGAAATATTTGCTGATTTGTTTGCGTCAAATTGTATAATGTAGCAATCAAATAATTGTGAATAACCAATTATAAGTTTATCAGGCTGTCTGAAATCGCTATTGATGAGCAAGAAATTGCTGCTAATGAAACTTTTGCAGAGCGAAATTGTTGGTTATTCGATGTTTTGTAAGCCATGTTATTTGTAGGTTCTCTCTCGCTTATAAAAGGTCATTCAACTGTTTGTAGTTGGTTTTTTTAACATACTGTTTTACAATTCGTGATTTTAATGGACAGCTGCGTACACCTGATAGGAGACAGGAGTAAACATTTCCGTACTTAGAAATATTTTTAAATTCTAACTTAAACTTTTAATGCAATTGTTGATTTTATATTTAGAACATAGTTCTGTATCATCTTTTTGTTTTGTACATAGTAGAAACTATGAGAGCTTCGTCTTTAGCTTCAGTGTTTAAAAAGCTGTGTTGCATGCATGTTTCGCTGTCTTGCACCATTTGTTCCGATCGCATATTTTTATTTGATATATCACCCCTTCGTTTCGATACCATAAATAATGTATTGATAGTTCTTGCAAGCTGTCGTGGTAGTAGCATGGCTTATCATCAATATTAAAAAGTTAAGTTGTAAGTAAGTACTAGAGTCGGATACAAAAAAAAATCATTCTACGTATCTATTCTTTGATCTGCACTTTTAGTGTAATTGACCGATTCACTGAAAGCCGAAGCATTCCATTCTCAGTATTTTATGCGATAAAATAGTATGTTGAAAGAAGAGACCTATATATATATATATATATATATATATATATATATATATATATATATATATATATATATATATATATATATATATATATATATATATATATATATATATATATATATATATATATATAAATAAATCACAGAGGAAAATTGAATAAGTTTCTCAGATAATGGACATATCAATAGCTTACATATAGTTGGTGTATAAACTAATCAAATCAAATACGAATAATAAACACTTAACTTAAAACAAATAATTAAAATACATTAAAATTAGTTAGTGTGCAAGCCCATTCTTATCGAAACTTTTATTTGAAATAATTATTGCCAGTAGAGCAGAATCGCGATCATTCGTAATATTTATTAAACGGTCGATAATGGTAAGATAATATGTGTATCCTTGTGAGTGTGCTATGGGACAAACTATGTCGATATGAATGACCTTAAAACATTTGGAAGGTCTGTACAAATTTGTTCCTGTCCCTGGTTATCTTAGATTTTTGACAATATATATTTTTTGGATCACAGTGCCATTGTTCTTGTATTTTAGAAGTCGGAGGACTTTGGTTGATAAGTGCTTGAGTGAAGCAGGAAAACTAGAGTTAGCTAGTTTGTGTTTAAAGCTAAGAACCTGTTTCCTTAACGTCGAAGAAATATAGGGCCGTATGGTTGGGTTGGGTCAAAGATTGGTTGTCATAAGTTGACGTGGCGTGGCTGTTTTGCCTTTTACTTGTATGCAACAGTTAGTTATCTATGGTCGGTGTACAATGTGAACCTCTGCGATTCGAAAAAGTATAGGAAACAGCGAGTGCTCTGACTATGCGCTGTACTCTAATTGTGCGTAGCTTAGTTTGGTCGAGTAAAAACCGCCAAGAGCCTTAACATTTTTGCGAAGGGACCATATTCGGCGTCTGAGTCCGAGAAGAACACTAAAGTGACGTCCGCAGGCCAGTCTTGACGTGGTCAAAAACTTTGCTAGCTTCAGGCGAACAGTCAGCTGCTTTAGCGCCATCTTTTCTAGAGCCGCAAAGATAAGTGTGAGTAGCTGCTGCATCTCAGCTGTTTGAGACTTTCCTCAGAAAAAATAAAAAAAAAATGTAAAAAAATATCCTTAAGAATTCAACCCTATTGGGGAGTTAAGAAGTTGTAATTATATCAAACCGATCTGGAGGCCGCTTAATGCCTTCTGAGAAAACCTCATAACCTTAGTTTATATTGGGGACATGATCCACTAGACGCTAGAATATTTTTCCTAGGTAAACCATGTGCTCATTTTCGGAAATTGGAGCTTCCAAAACGCCGTCAATGTAAATGAAGCAGAATTGAAGGGACTTCGAGAATGAGCTGCTGGTACGATTGCGCCGCAATGAAAAATTAGAAAGTAATTCGGGTGAGTTGTTTACGGTGTTTAGGTGTTGGACTGGAATTTGATGGCAGGAGAACTTTTGTTGTCATTTAGTTTATACCTGTGCTGGACGGTTCTGGCTTAAGCGTGTAATTCTCACAAAGATCTATTCCCCATTGTCTTTTTGGGCAATTTGAACTGAAGACCACCAACTGTTGTTTAAGGGGTGACTTACACTTTACTGTATCAGGAAATCATACTCTGTTTTTAAACGCCGCGAGCTTATCAGGTTGGCAGGGTCTCGACACTATTGCGTGGTAAGGATAGACACTGAAGAAGAGGGCAGATCATCCTCGAAATATCCATATTTGTCACAAAATTCAATATATCTAGCTTCGAAAGGAAAAATCGGTTTTTTTATTGAAATATTTTTTTTTGTTTAAGAGTTTCTTCAATTCGCTCGGCCGACAGACATCTCTTACTTATGGGAGTTCGTTCATAAGTTTGCTTTGGCCCGCAATCACGTTGTGTACGATCAGATCGCTTTTATTTTCTCAGTTTCAGTTTTGTGTTCATACCTCTTTTTTATACAAAAAAAACAATTCCAGTTGACAGTCTGTTATTCTAAATTCAAAACATTCACAACATATATTTTTCAGACCAATTATTCACACCAATTTTTTTATTTGGCTTACTAGGTAATTTTGGTGTAGAAAGGGCAGGGTTTGAGTAAAGTCGTGGGTAGTGTGTGGAATGAAAGTGTATTTGCGAAAGAGTAGTAATTCGTTTTTTCAATTTCCTAGTTCTATTCTAATCTTTAAGTCTATTCATGGTTTGGTTGAATACGATTTGAGACTTTATATTAGACGTTGCCGCCACATCTGCTTGTTTGGAAAGCACATCGTAACGTAAAAATTTAATTCTGACACTGTGTAACCATATGTTTAACCCAGTTGAACTTTTTGGAAAACTGCACTAAAAGAAAAACTCTTGGTTGGTTCAACTATTTTTAATAGTATTGCAACGATTCATTCAAAATCGTTAAACGAACTACGGAAAATAATTATTTTTATTATGTTAATATAGTTAATTTAACGATATAAAAGTAGTTGGTTCTGGTTATACAAAAAATATCACAACGTTCATGAAATCAACTGTTTTAATTGTTTCATAACCACGAAAATTAGTTGATAAATAGAAAAATATTCATCGATTCACTCAAAACTTCAACGTTTCGAATTATCAACCGTTTTTATGGTACTTAAACTACTTCGCAATAGTTGATTTCAGCAAACGTAATTCAGTGAGCAATGTCTTTGGAATTATTCTACGCAAAGTAGAATGGTTTCAACATTTGGACGTTTTTCATGCTCCGAATGAAATTGTTTATCAACCACGCGTCATGGTGCATAAAAGTAATCAACAATTTTCTTATGGTTGTTTTAACTATAGCCCTAGTTGATGCAAAAACAACTAAGGAAAACTGTTGATTTTTCATACTCCTCATACTCATACTCCTATTCTGTCATAGAAGTTTCATATACTACATAGCAAAATTGTGTTCGGTTTGCTGTTCGATATAATTCATATTCATGTTATGCGGTTCCACTGTGGCAAACGCAGTGGGCTGCGGCAATACATCCATTTCTTTTTGTCTTTTGTATTGCTAAATCCTGTTGTACGAGGATTAGGTTGGCTTGTCACAATACAAATCAGCCATTGCTTGTCTATTAGACCATTCAACCTAGTAGTGATGCCAACCTATGGTAGGTATGACAGCTAGCGGTGCGGCAAAATTAGAAATTCTGCCGCAGCGGCAAATTCAGCCGCAGCCATTGTGCGCGTTACCATACAAATGCTAAATTCAACAAACATAATTCCGTACAGCATACTATGCACACTGCGTACTATATATATTGTTGGAATACCATTGTTTGTGGTTGCTTATTTTTTTTTGCACCACGGACGTTGTTTAACAACCACGCGTCATGGTGCATAAAAGTAATCAACTATTTTTTTATGGTTGTTTTAACTATAGCCCGTAGTTGACGCAAAAACAACTAAGGAAAATTGTTGATTTTACCAAGATTTTTCTTTCAGTGTGATTTCAATATTGTCAACATTAATTTACTAAACCCACAAAATATGAAAATCTTTGCTACTTAATTCATGAACTACTTCCTTTGTGAATGATATACCTACTATATTATGATAAAAATGATATTCCAAAGAAATGAATAGAAAAGTATTTATTTTCGCTACGGAATTTTCTTGTAAGCAAGGCATAGAAAGTCTTTAACCACCATCCATCAGTTTGTCAAAATATACTCAAATCATTGTCCAAAAAAAAGACACAATTAAAACGAGGGAAAAGGTTCAGAGTTGAGTATGAATAATCGAATACACTTTCTTGAAGTGAAGGTCTTAAACGAGACAATGTAGAGCTTAGTAAAACTTAGCTAAGTAGTCAAGTGAGTAGAGCAACGAGTTCTAACATGAGCAATCGCCGGACTTCGAGTTTATCTAGATCTGAATGGATACCTGAGTTTCATCAGCTGTGGAGCTGATCAGAGCTGTGAACCTGGTCACCCTACGCTCCTATACGTTGATTGCGAATGAAGTCTTTACCAAATCAAACCCCCACACCCATCATGGGTTGTAGTGGGGCTACTTTGTAGGACTTTTATTACATCTTCGATGGTATCAAAAGTCTTTTGATCATCTTGAAAAATCACTTCTAATCTCCTGTCTATATTCTTGACATAAGACAGTAGTAACATTTAACTTTGTATTAATTGATTTTAAATATATTTCAAAATGATGAACTGCGAAGAAGAAACAGCTTATACAAAAAACCTAGTGTTCAAAGCCTATGTGAATAAATATAAGTTGAATTAAAATCATGTTTTCCAGTAACTTAAAAAACACCAGATTGTTACATATTTCAATAGCGGGGATGAACTTTTATTATATTAACCATTAATAATCAGTATCAATGACAACAAATTACAGACAAAAACCTTAAAATGGATCAACCCCACCAACATCCACCCTTTCGCCTTTCACCTCTCGACTAATTTTTCTGTTTTTTAGGAAAAAAACAAACTCGCTTCAACCTACATTGAACACACTAACCATATTACAAATCATTTGTTAACAAGAAATCCATCGACCAATTAAATTTACACTTAATTTCACTTCATCCACCACTCTATAGACTACAGCTATCATTACCATTTCACCAGCCATCAGCACGATTACTATGCCTTGTTAACAATTGTGTATAATCGACAACATGAGTACAGTTACTGAAAAGCTACCGCATAATTACTATTACACGAAACTTCCATCACGCCGAAACTTACAATCTATTAACTTTCAAAAAATTATCGATCGATGCAACATGATCTCGGCGCTATAGAAGCGTCTGTGTACCTATGATTCAAGAAAAGATTGATCGGAAAGTAAGTTAGTATCGAGGAACGGCATACTGTGATGTTGCCACCATTCGCATGATTCGAAACGAAATTAAATTAGTTTATTGCGCGATTTGGATGATGATCAGAAATGATTCAAAGTATCTTATCTGTTTTTGTTTGAATCTATGATATTTCGCTGAATGAGCTGTTGAACCCGATACGCAAGTCTGTTTCTATCGATCAGAGTATCTTTCGATTATTTCGTGTTGATCCGTTTTGAGAAAATCGAGTTTGCGGTTGTTAATTGGATGATTATGGCTTGATCTGAAAGATGAAAGAAACAAAATTATTCAAATCTGGCGCTATGCTATACCGTAATCTTATTGCTTATTGTATTGTTAATCTGTGAATAAGTTAAAATTCAATGATTGTATGTGAGTTCAATGAAAATTTGCACATTAAACATGCAAAGAAGGCTATGCACGCATAAGTGTCCAGAATGGTGATAATTGCTGATGATAAAAATATGTGTTTGATTCGTGAATGTTCTTAATTTTGAGTTGCTGGAACGTGCTGTTAATTTGCATATACAACTATGTAGGAGCCGCCAAAATACTAGAATGCTATTACTTTTATTTATATACCAGGAATAAAATTAGCTGCAACGAAAACGATAATTATCAGGTTAAGCTTTCATGCGTCCTAATGATACAATCCACATAGTTCTATCAAAATCCAGAGCTCTAATTTCATTCCAGACATTGTTGCTCAAACTCCATCAGGCGAACCTTGCATTAAGAACTAATTATTCACAAAGCTCATGCAATCTCGAGGACGAACGAGTATAACGCTTATCGTTGACTTAACGATTTACTTAACATACACTCAAAGTGTTACCCTTGAATAATTTTCCATTATGCCATCAGCTCAATTCTCTGCATTTTTCATATTAAAACATGGGAGCGTGTTCAACAAAGTATACCGAAGAACATGTAGTGGATGTTACGGTTTTTCGTGCTGCATGCATTTTTCCGCATCATACAGTCGGTTGGACCTTAGTAATTACTAAACATTACATCATGAAAATGTAAATGCAACAGTTTAGTGAGCAGCTTACTAAAGTGTTTTTATGTGGATTTAACTATGTAGATGTGTAAGTTACATATGCATGGTCGTGTAAGCTTTGCAAATTGTATGGACTTGTGATTATTGAAAAAAATGGTGTAAATAAGTTTGTGCATGAGCCAAATAATTAGTTAGAGTCATTGAAGCGTAATTTAGAATAGAGTAAGCTGGGGGTAGTTTACACTTAATAACGGCTAATATGACGAAACAATTGATTAATTAAATCTTAATTGCTGCCGCAAATAAACTCGAGGCTGTTAGTATGACCTTCCGACGACAGAAGAGGTTGGTGTCAAAAAATAAATAATTGTGAATTTTATCCCGACTTGCGTGGGACCGCTGTGGGTAAAAAAAAGTTTAGAGGCACTTAATATTATTGTACATTCACATGTCTAGTCAATTCGGCCAACCTGATCAAACTTGCTAAGTTAAAGTGGCTACAGGTACAAGGTACAGTGGCTACAGTTCCAAGACTTAGTATTTCGTTTAAGTGCTCAATTTTAGGTCAATAGTACAATTCTAAAAAAGTTATCTAAATGTTTTGCTTGGTTCCCTTTTATTTTCATAGCATCCACCAGCCTATTTCTCGTACTTGCCACAAACTTCAATGCCTTGTTTGGTGTTATTCCTTATTCCTTTAACGACTCGAGGCCTGTTTTTACGCTTCTTGTTTTGACGATTCGCGGGAAGGAATGCAGCATTTTTCAGCCATGTCAGCTTTTGTACATTACAATGCAAATACATTTGATTAAAGTAAATACTGACTCAAGATAAAAAAAACAAACGTTTAGATGCAAAAAAAAATATTTTTTAACATTCGAATGAGTTCGATTTCAATGCACCTGACATATTTTGTTTTAATGCACCTGACATTCATATTAATTTTGAATCTAATTCTTATTTCCTTTATTTGACTCATTAGGATGGAATATTATACATATATTTAGCACGATGGTCTCAGAAATCACTCAATGGGACTAATACTTTGAGATCCTGTAAAGAAACCATTACGTGACGAGTTTTGAAGAATGTTTAGGATCATTATCTTGCTGCAATATAAAATTTATTGTGTCAAAACCCATTACTGCCAAAACAAGCATAAAATTGTTTTGTTTTGTACTAAGTGGAGCTAACCATGTTTATTCACAGCATGATTTACAAATACAAGATCAAGACATGCGCATGCCAACACCTTTTTGTTATGTTACTGATGCGAAGCACACAAATCATCTCTAAATGACTAGTATTGAAGGGGTGGGGTATCCTTCATATCAGTCAATTATATCCAAGAAAATGATGTGCCGAAATACGAGCATCAAATATTGAAAAACAAAGAGTGTTCTTTATTTTAAAATTTATTAATTTATTATTTTTAGCAGCAAAATTTCAGTAAATTTCGCATTAACGCCCTGCTATAAGAAAATACAGCACCTGTTTTTCTAATTCTTTTGGTCATTTTCTCTGCATCCTGTACGGTCGCATTTCAAATGCCACTCGAAATTTTCATCGTAATAAATTTCAACCTCTAGAGTCATGGATGAATATTGTGCTTCTTAAGAAAATTATGAAAGAGAAAAGTATTAAGCTGTAAAATTAAAACAATAACATTCAATATCCATTTTTGTCCTGAAATTAGTCGTAACGTTAGTGCACAAACTCAGTATTTCAGCAGCAAACCCACCACATATTTAGGGAATGCAATAACAGAATGGGAAATTGTAAATAAAATTCTAAGCGAAATTAATTCCTAGCAAAGGCTAATGATTCCATTGTTGAAGCTGCAAATCGATTGAAAAATCACTTCTCGCCTGGTACTAATTGCTTTGATTTCGACTACACTACTGCTTATACGTATGTAGTTCGCCACATTGTGATTTTATCCCTAATTGTGATTTTTTTTTCGACGCGTAGCCTAATTTCGAAGTTTTTGTATCAAGGCAAGCGCTTCAACGTCATGAGACAAGTATCTCCAGTAAAATTTTAAAATAGTTTTTCTTTCAGATTACATATATGTTATGCTTCTTAAGTAACTTTAGTTTTATGAGGGGAATTTTCCCAAGGTTTTAATACCGGTTCATACAAAATTTCCCGTGAAATTTTTTACGACAACAATTTTACTTGAAATAAACAAGAGTGGTGAGCACTTCTTAGCGTGAAATATTGCTTGAAAGTTGCTTTCGCTTTGAAAATGCGGATGACATTGACACATGTCTCCACTCAATTCACGCCAATTTAGTATGTAGGCTGGTACTGAGTTAACCGTGAAGCTAAATTTTGACATGCCCCCATTATCTGGTCATTTTTTCGATTGCAAATTTTAGCAATGGAGGAAAGCAGAGACACTCAAAATGTCAAGAATTTCAATTTTCGATCGATTTTCGTATTGGAAAGACATTTGCACAATTCAATTTTCAAATTGAAACACCCAATTCTTGAAATTTTATGCGTCAGAATTCAGCAGAGTCTGCACTTTTTCCATGGTCAATAATATCACTCCAAAGAATGACCAGATAATGGAGACGTGTTAAAATTTAGCTTCACGATTACCAGCCTTTACTGCAAAAACTATGCAAAAACTTCATAGTGCAGGAATCCAATGTCATAGTCTTGATTACTTCCACTCCTTTCTTTACGATCGTAAGCAGAAAGTTAGAATAAAAGACAGCCTGAGGTTTGATACGATTATAAATATTGGAGTACCTCTGGGCTTTGTACTGTCTCCAGTTTTATTTTAATTCATTGTTTTGACACGACGTCAATTGTAAAATAACCGCTTTTGCAGATGACGTTACCTTGCCCTATTCAAACATCAATTACTTCGATACCTATGTTAAAATTAGCCATGATCTTGAAATTATAAGATATTTGTTCAGTGCGCACAAATTAAGGTTAAGTGATAAGACTAAAATATATGCTGTTCAACCTAGTCAGACTAGTATGTGTGGATATGAATTTGACTTTCCACGCTCCAACCTGTTTGAAATATTTTATTTCACCTATGAGCGATGAAAACGGAGTTTTTCATCTGTTTGATCCGAATGCGAACTGTTCTTCAAACTGTTTTGTCATTGAAAGAGAAGATAGTAAGTATTTGAGACTTTTCGTTTACACCAAATTAATTGGAGAGATCAAATTCTGTGCTTAAAAACATACCTTGATAATTTAATTAGATAATTATATCACTTAAGCTTATACTGTCATCTTTCAGTTGTAAAATCATTCTACATCGATATTTCAACTACAATACAGTTTAACCTGTTGAGGTGGTAAATATTTTGTTAAATTGAATTCAATCATTGTCAAACAAAAACATGCCATTGGAATTATTTTCAAAGCCCTGATCAAATTACTATGAATACTTCCGTTAGGACACTTCAGTTTTTTGAAAGAATTTTTTTCGAGAATTCAGGCTATAAAATACCTAGAGTCTACGTTTCAATTAACCTACGGATGAATACTAGAAATTTAGTGGTAGTTGACGTTTATAGTAAATCACACTTTAGCCGCTTTTACAGCATCGTTGGTGTTCGTTTACTTAACATTTTGCCATAAATTTTTAGATGTGAAACTAGAAAGATAGTGTTTTCAAAAAGAAAAATTTAATATTGGTGTTTTTCCTGCGATCCCTTGGATATTGAAAGACTGTCAATAGCTTAATATTTTGCGTATTCTTTTGAATATTATGACTAACAGTTTCATGTTCGTGGTACTTCAATCTTTTTTTCCAATTCATTCTATTGGTTCCCCACCAATATTTATCAAATTATATTTTCTTTTATACTGCCAGCCATTTGCCACTTGTGTAAAGCAACTGAATGTACAACCTTCTATTTCATCTGCATTTTCCTGTAGCTGTCTAGAAATTTTAGAAAATTGTACATCGTAAAATGGTTTAAAAATTATATGTCTATGTCACGAGGCAACACGGTTTCTTCCTGTCCACAAGTCACATGTAACTTTTTCGCTAACCATTTTCAAAATACTTTCTGCTTGCCAAAAATTTCTACTTCAACCGTGTCTGCTCACCGCAAGACCTTTTATCGAAGGATTTAATTTTTTTATCTAAACTATTCAAGCTTTCTTTGACCAGCAATGATGGTGTCTCTTTTCTTCGTGGTCCAATTTGCAGACTAATTGATATCACTTTGCAAATGATTTTCAATAAAGCACTGTCCTCAGGTGTTTTCCCTTCATTCTGGAAACCCTCATACCTTACACCTATTTTCAAAAGTGGTGCTAAACGAGCAGTCAGATATCGGGGGATCGCTATTCTATCTTTTATGTCCAAGCGCTTTGACAAGCATGCTTGTGACAAACTTATTCGCATTATCGACCCTCTTCTTAATGAGCAACAGCATAGATTTCGTAGGGGGTAGGGAATGGAAAAAGGAAACCAAATTGACACGGTCTATACGAAATTTAGTAAGGTCTTAGAGCGAGTCGACTATCAAACTCTGGTACAAAACCTTCGCAACTTTAATAGGTCGGGGTTCCTTCTTAATTGGCTCCAATCTTATCTTTGCAATCGAACTCAAGTTGTAAAATACTAAGGCCACTTATATAAAATGCTTTTTTCATCTCCCTGCTTTTTAACTTCTTCATTTCTGATGGGTGTGAGATATTTTTTGGTATACCCCATCCCTTCTATGCAGACGACTTAAAAATTTACCACGTCGTAAACACGCAATCTGACACAACTTTTTACAGTCCAAGCTTTAATCTCGCGAACAATGATGCAACGAGAATAATCTGAATCTTAATATTAACAAGGGCTTTGTAATAAGTTTGTCCCGTAAAAATACAATCATAATGTATTTTTACTGCCTTAACAACATCGAATTGAGTGGGGTTGTTCATACTATAGACCTCGGCGTAGTATTGAACAACAAGTTGCGTTTCAATCGCCACTTTGATAAAATCCTAGTCAAAGCTAATAAACAGCTCGGTTTCACTAAAATACCTGCTAAAGAGTGCAGAAATATAGGGGCTATCAAGTCATTATAAATCACTCTGGTGCGGACTCTACTGGAACATGCATGCATAATATGAAACCCAGCTTTTTAGCAAGGTAGTGATAGTGTTGAATGAGCTCAAAAACAGTTTTTACATTTCCCATTGAGACATTTCTATGACCTAAAATATTTTCAACATATTCCATCTTATAAATACAGACTTCAATACAAGTACAGACTAAGTCTCTCTCATCTAGAAGAACACTGTTAAGCACTTACCTAAATTTTGGTGATATTATAAGTGGTGCAGTAAATGTTGAAGATCTTCTCATAAAATTATTTTTAAAGACCGACCAAGTATGCAACTCTGCTCAACGAATACAACCATCACACTACCTATACAGATAATGAACCCATAAATAGGCGTTGTAGGATATTCAATTCAATAAGTAGCCACTACTCTTCGGGGATGTCTACGTTCAAACATAATTTGTCCAAAATACGTTCGTAATTAAAAATAAAATAAAATAAAGTAACTGCTAAAAAATTGGCGATGTATATTTTTAAATATGAGTCGAGAGGTGGGACAATAAGTATTTTGTATTTATAATGTATTATCAATGTTTTTTTCCATAGAGTAAATAAATGAAACATTATGATGGCTTGAGTATTAACATTTCAAAATAAGATCCCAGAGTATTGGATTACAAGAAAAATGATCTGCGCAACGTATGTAGAATCATAAGAAAATAAACTCGTCAATTTCGGAGGTCGATAGCCTGACAGAAATTAAATTTAGAAACAAGACAATGACTTAATGGATTTTAGCAATAAAATTATCTCAATTCTGAATTATACTGCACGATCCCCGGTTGTATCGGATCGAGTCGAGACCCTTTGCTTACGTTCTCCTAGTCAGAACAGTATGGAAGACCCAATCAATGCACAACAATTTTAGAACTAAAAAGTGCAACTAAAGGAGCATGCAAATAAATTAGCTCTAAAAAATTCAATTTTAAGCGTGGAAATTTAGTTAGTTGAAGTAATAAGAGACATATGTTTGTATATGTTACTGTAATATTAAATATTAAAATATATTTTTTTCAGTTCCGTTTTGTTCATTTGCATTATATTTACTAAAGTTTTCCTATTTTGCGAGCTATTATTAAAATATCAGAATCATCTGAATATCATCCACGTTGAAAAGGCTGAAAATGGTTTAGAAGTGGGCAACGTTGAATGGAAACAATTTTTAATTCAAAGTCTTACAAGAGCCTTCAGAGAATGAGGATGATAGGAGTATGCTATCTATAGATTATCTTAGCATGACAGCTTGCTGCATTTTCTGTATGATTAACAGTTGTTATTTGCTAAACAGTTGAAAAGTAAATAATCGAAAATCCAGCTATTTCTCAAATATTTAATGATTTTTCGAAGAAAACACGCTGTCTTTGCCGTATAAAAATATTCCCCATAATTAATTGCATTATCCTCACTCTCCTCTACAGAAACCACTCCATTTTATACTTCACATCACAATCGGCTTCTTTACGCGAAAATCGATTTGTTAAACGGTTTTCCGTGATTTCACTGCAAAATGAAGAAAATGAACTATGGCAAAATGCTTGGAAATTTTCGCTTGCTCCTCGTGTTTCTCAATGTTTTTTTCCGCGTAACATCTCGAAGAGGGGCGGGAAAATTCACATTTTACGTGATCAGCTCTCGATCATTTTACCACCTGATACCAACAGGCTAACGATTTTCTAGTGGCGAGGACTTTATACCAGTAACAGTGGCATATGCGTGCCAAAGCAATGATGTCGAAGCGTTACTGTTTACTATAATGATGAAGCAAATTCGACTCTATGTAAAAGCGATGATATGTACGTGAATCGACTGAAATACGTTACGACCCTACGGTTAATGGTCATGTAGATGATTTGCGTGCGTTTAAAACTAAACAGGTTACAGCTGAGAACATTTAAAGGGGCAATCACGCAAATGCAAATTCACAATTTGACCGATGGCTAGGTAGTATAATATGGCGATATGAATGTAACCGCTTACTCAACTCCGGGGCAGTCATATTGTAGGTAGCCATGTTTTTTTCGTGAACGAGCAATACGATTTGTACAGTGATTCTGGCATAAAATTTATGAGCTTCAATTGCAGCAGTTTAATCATTCAAAACGGAATTTATATGCCAATTAGAGCGAAGTTTTGTAAAATGCTGCTGGGAAAAACATGATGTTGTTTTTCACGTTTAATACGGATTATCGTTATGAACTATCGAAACATGCTGAAGTAATCAGCATCAGACAGGCTATTTTGCTTTCAGTCAATTTCTGATGGCTACCCGCATGCAGTTAGCTCACTTGGTCGTGCTTTGTACATTAGGTCGCCAGCCTGGGGCTTTTTGCAATTGCAGAAACAATTTATCCTGTTAGCGCTTTGATTCGAATTGCAGTTTGTTTGGTACGAATTGAGATTTTCGATTGCTTTGATTTGGAAAGCGACTGAAATGTTTGTTAGGGCTCTAAAAATGATTGTGTCGATTGGTACGTTCGCCATTTTGAGTTTTATACAAATGCAATAATATTTTGTAACGATACAGATCACATCTGTGTCTGGTAAGTTAAAATTGGCCCATTGGTATTTTGCTGAGAATCAGAATAAATTTGAATATTTTCTACGATGTTTTACGTTCAATTTATTTTGTAGTTACGTTTGAAATGTTGTTCTCTGCTCATATTGTCAAAAACCCTCTGACATATTTACCTTTAAATCTCAATCTCAAGCCTCCTACCACCGTACATAATTCTTAACCCAACATGTTCAAATCAAGAACCAATTAAAATGATCGATTCCCTTCGTCGCGTAATTATTTTCCTTAAGTGAATGAGAAAATCCGCGTCCGCCTCTTTCTCCCTAACAATCAATATACAGCCACAGTTCGATGAATCCAATCGTACAAACTTCGATTAACCAAGAAGAAGACTATCAGTGCCACCACCTTCTTGACTGGAATGCTACAATCGGTAGCCAGTGATCGCCGTCAGCATCATCAGTTAATATATTGAAATCTGAAAGTAGGCATCCTTTTATGCTGGATAATGTGCCGATCTAGAAATTATCAACAATCAGACCCGAAGATGACATGACACTTTTCCAATTCGTGCTGTTGCTGGCACTGCCGCCACCGCGGCCGCTGCTGCTGAGCTGTTGGTTTAACTTCGGCAAAGTCAAGACATCTGAAGGAGACTGATGATCAGACAAACCGCGATCATTTATAATATGCCGCGCTGTGATCTTGATGAGACGATTGCCAAGTCAAGTACCGGACGAGTGGTGTTAAAGATCGATCCAAAGCGTCCGGTAAGCCTTGTTTTCTTACGTCTATAAATAATATATTATTGAGAAATGTCTATTTAGCACAAATTACGCAGCAAAACGATCTTCAAAGGGCCCGGGTTCGAATCCCGTCCCGGCACTGATCAGCATCTTACCGTGGATTGCACAAGTCATAGGCTGCACAGAGAGCCTGAGCTCAGCCGAACTTTATCGGTAAGAGGAAGTGACATACAAAAGCGTACACATCACATCAGAGATGACGTTCGAATCATCGTAATTATGAGTTTGTTCTGTCCCGACAATCGACAATAGGCGATTAAGCTTCCAGTTTCATTCACGCATTTCAGATGAATCTTTGATCGTCATCTTTGGTAACGAACGATCTCCTATTAAATAATATACAAAAGTGCTGATCGCCGCTGCCACAGTAACGTCAACATGTGTTTGAGTAAATGAGTTATGGTGTGAAGCCGTATTGCAGGCAGTGCTCCGTAAATAGTGACCTGTATCCATGAGAAGGATTGTTTCAGTTGGAAGAAGACCTTTGTTGTTCGAAATTTGCTAAAGAAAGTGTGAGAACTATCAGCATTTTTTGCAGAAGTATAATTTAAAAACTGAGGAGTCCTAATAGTGTTGGAAAGTACAAAACCAGTCCATTTCGATGTGCCTCCTAGAAAAAGTTACTAAACACTGCCTTCGTACTGATGCCTCAAAATCGGAAGTTTTGATTGTATCTTTTAATGCGGATTAACGATGATGTGATGGATTTGTGAAAAAGCCTTTTCAGTAGTCGCTTTTCTTCTTAAAGCGTATCGGCGAGATGCTGAAGAATCCGATCTTTGGCGCCAGACGCCAGACTGTCGAATAGCAAATCCAGCCTTAATAACACAACTGGCTAAGCTGTGCGATTTACGGCTGTCGCGGATCACAATGGGTCCGGAGATGATCTATCCTCAAAGTGGAATAGATATCAATTTGAAACACCACAAATTTAACAGTTCCAACCCCAATTGACACCAATTATTCACCAACTACTCTGCACAGTCACAGTGCCCTGTAATCAAACGAGCCATCTCCGCGCTACAAATCCACACCGCGCAATCATTAATTTCATCATTAGCACTTGGATTTTTTTCGTGATTTTTCTCTTTCAGTTCTTTTGTCCCGTCATTTCACAGCTCGTCGTTTTGAATATCTTCGAATGAATGAAAAAATTGAATAATTAAGATACAACGGCAGACGCTCACTGCACATAACTATTTCGTTCGACCGAGGACAAAGCAACATAATTAATCATTTACAGAAAAAGAAACCCTTTTCCTTTGGCAGCAGCAGCAGCAGTTTCACAACTACTCGCATTGTCGAAATTGTAAACGTAATCGTAAAATGCTCGTCGACAATAAAACATTTGAACGAATTCAAATCAGAATTATTTTTTAGGTAATTGGCTGCGGCGCGCAAAAAGAGCTCTTCCACTTGAGATGATTTCGCTTCTGAATTTCGTCTAATGAGATTTTATGTGTTGTGTGCATTTATGCAAATTAATTGTTGCGGTTAAATTGTAAATTTGTTCTCGGCCATAAATCATCGGGCTTTTGTGAATGAGTCGAGTGAGAAAATTTCGATGAAACCGTTTTTTTCTTGACGGAACTCGTGTGGAGCCCAAAATAGTTTTGTTCGAGAGAGTTGGATGTCGGAAACTAGATAAGAATTAATTGCTTCCGTTGCCCGAAGTAGGCAACGACTCGAAATTATGGTAATTGCTGTAGAGATGTTCAAAAATTTCTAAGTTTTATTGGCAATCAGGATAATTCGGTGATTTCTTTTAATTAGAAGGTTTATTTGGTTTCTAATATGTAGATTGAAAGTCTAGTTTATAGACCATATGATGATAATGAGCTTTGGTCGATTTAAGACAAATGGTGATGATTTCCTAGAAAAATTGAGAGCATATTATGTTGATTGACGAGGCATTCATTGTAATAAACAGTTTAGCTTCCATTTTGTTTTTTCAAAATTGAAATATCGAAGTTGAATTTGAATGAGGTTAGAGTTGATAGCTAAATTTACACGAAGAATAGCGAAACATGGCTTAATTATACGCAATGAAAACGCTTTGTGCAAATTGGTTTAGCCAGATTTTTTCTAAACTAGAAAATTAAGTGTTCTCTTTTGTTTTTTTAAAAATAATAGATTTCTTTTACTATAATATTGTTGAAGTCACTTTTAGTGCTCTATTTATTATCAGAGTCTTATGGGCTTAAGAATGAAGATAAATGATTATTTTTCTTAAATATTGTATTGAAATTTTGACGTAAAATCAGTAGTTTTTGATAACGACATTTTTGATGATAGATATGCGGTGTCCAGACGAGATAGATTCAGCACTTGCTTTCACAGCGAACTAGACGGTAGTAAAAAAATTAGTTTCTCTAAGAGGATCTCTTGGGAGAGTTAAGGTCAAGACATCTGGATTGTCATTGTTTCGGAAAAGGTACCAAGCAATTCAGACTTGCTATATGTACATGTGCTGCTTCTACCACCACTCAATACCCATATATTTGAATACTTTATGATAAAATGAAAACCGTAGCTACGGAGCGTAGTTATTTTAGGAGATTTCAACCCACTCAATCAGAATTGAACGTGCAATAATTGTGGTTAGTACACTCCAGATAATTATTCTGTGAAAAGAAAACTGTTGACCCAGTTTTATGTCACATTACAACCGAAACCAATACAATGGTATTTTTAATTACTCTGATAGGATCAAAGCTGGCCTCCAAACTGACTGTGCTACACAGACTTCACGAAAGCCTTTGGTAAGCTTGATTACTCTTCTACTTTTAGCTAAGTTTCATTCCTTTCAATTCCCTAACTTGTTTTTAAATTGGGTTGACTGTTACTTGACGAATCAAACCCAAAATGTATCTTTTCGCAGTGTCCTGTCATCTGAAATCAAAACCACGTCTGGTGTTCCAAAAGGTAGTCATCTCGGCCCTTTACTGTTCACCTTATTTATAAATGATGTGGGTTCCATTCTGCAGTTATCTTCTGTTGTGCTTTATGCCGATGACGCTAAAATTTTCAAAGTTGTGAGAAACCATAATGATTGCAATGATTTGCTGCAGGATCTGAACAAATTTGCCGGCTTGTGGACCGGTAACAATTTCCTTATTAAACCTGAAAAGTGAACGATTATATCTTACACACGTTTAAATAGTCCTGTAATCTATGAGTATTCACTTTTGAGTACACCTTTAAATAAATCAACGAAAGAACTCGATTTAGGAGTACTGCTGAATCTATCATTCACATTTGATCGACTCAATCGTTGTGAAAGCCAGTAATCCCTTAGCTTTTGTCGAGAGGTTCTTACGTTTTTGCCTCCGCGGTCTTCCGTGTTCTAAACCTTTACATCTATGTACCTCCTTATGAAGACCGCTTAATTCTTTTACAAATGGATGCCATGAACTTTTTGACCTTGATTTTGGCTGGCACTATTGACTCAAACTTTTTTCCCCCTAGTGTAGATGGCAAAAAAAAATCTGCTTACCAGATCCCCGAGTGACCTATCACCACGGGGTATGTGAGGTTTGACTCACTAAAAAAAAAGGACCATCTACAAGCCCACGAAGTTCCGGGTCGGGACCCGCCTAAGCACTGCTTCGACCCGGTCATGCTGACACACCCATCGGTAACCACGGACTTCAAGAACTACCACAGCTTATGGGTCCGTAAGGCAACCCTCCTCCCGCTTTATACGCAGCACAGTCTAAACGTACGTTGAGACTGCGTGCCAGTTCTCCTCGTTTCGCAGCATTGCATCCACGATCGTCTCAGGCGCTACCAGGCCGATCGTGGACTCAATGGTGCGCTTCAAACTTACGAAGGGACTGCACATAAAGAATGTGTGGTGAGCATCATGGAGCTCAGTCACACATTACCGGCAGTACGGTGTGACCACCTTACCCATTCTGTTCAGGTATTTCTTGAAGTAACCGTGCCCTGTCAAAAATTGACAAAGGTAAAAGTTTACCTCTCCGTGGCTCCAGTTAAACCAAGGCTCAGTAAGACCAATTAGCTTATCCGTCCAGCGTCCTTTATCACTTTCACTCCAACGTTGTTGCCAAAGTTGGAGGGCCAGTGTACGCGCGTGCGTCAAAGCCTCAGTTCTGTCCAGCTCCGAGCGAATGCGGTATCCTTCCTTGCATTCTTGCGATAGCAGATCGATCGGGATTACTTTCGATACAACCATCACAGCCTCTTCTGAGACCGTGCGGTAGCTACAAGCGATTCGCAGGGCACCACTGCGCTGGACTCTGGCAATGCGCTTCCGGAACTTCCTAGTTCGAACCGCATCTCCCCAAATTTCGGCGCCATATAGCAAAATGGAATCGGTCGTCACCATCAGGTTTTGTAGAGAGGTTCTTACGTTTTTTGCCCCCGCGGTCTTCCGTGTTCTGACCCTTTACATCTACCTCCTTTTGAAGACCGCTTAAATCTTTTACGAATGGATACCTTGAACTCTCAACGTCAAAATTCCAAAATCTTATTTGCCGGGAAAATTTTGGCAGGGACTATTGACTCAAACTACTTATTAAGCCAACTGGATTTGAACATTATTGAAAAACGTGTCAGACGGGTGAATTTTTTGTCGATTTTTCCAATTGTAGTTGCATTAAACCAATCACTGCAATAAGTAGATGCTTTAACGAAGCTTGATGTTTGATTTTCACTTGTCTACAGAATCAGTTAAACGAATTCTGTACAAGAATCATTGATTACTATTGTATGCGCATAGTCTGGATTAGACGAATTTAATAGACTAAATAAATAAAATAAATATTAGATCTCATTTTTCCGAGCTTATCGAATATTGAAATCAAAAAGGTGTAGATGTTTTGAATAAAATCGACGAATATTATCCACCTTTAAACATAACCGTATCATTTTCTGGAAATCAAAATGGAATTAAATTAAAATCTTTTCACGCCAATTTAGTATGCGCAGTTCATTCTTTAGGCTAGTACTGAGTTAATCGTGAAGCTAAATTTTGACATGTCTCCATTGTCTGGTCATTCTTTCGAGCGAAAATGTTGAAAATAGAGAAAAGCGGGGACACTTATCATATCTGACGGATACGATGTCAAGAATTTCAATTTTCGAACGATTTTGTTATTGAAAAGACATTTACACAATTCAATTTTCAAATTCAAAGACCAAATGTCACTTTTTAGCTCGAAAGATTGAACTGCACAAACTAAATTGGCGTGAAAAGATTTTAATTTAAAATTTTATTTTATCTAAAATTGAGATTAACCTTTGTTGCGCTGTGTGTGACAATTTACTATCTCGGTAGCAGGGAGACGAATGCAAATGCAGGCAAGGTGTATAGCGGGAAGCAAAAATATAAAGTGTGTACTTTAGAACAGAGAGATTGAAGGAAATGAAACAACCGTATACGTATACGAGATTTAGTCAAGCAGTTTTACTAAAATGACATAAATCTTTAAATTGCACAAATCGAGAGCATAGCTATCTCGGATTTTCCCTTTGGCTTCTCCGCCGCCAAGGCTCTGCGAGCTTTTGTGTGAACTGAAACTGCATGGACTGTCCGATTGGATCTATTAAGCCAAGGCCCATTCCAAAATGTACTGAATAAATCGTCTATTAAATTTTTAGTTCACATTTTAAATTAACCTAGTAAATTATTAAAAATGTCTTTGATCGACTGTCGAGCTGTTGGCGATCGACCGGTCGATCGCGATCGACCGTTTGCCCACCCCTGATATAGAGGAATCTTAAAAGTTATTTTTTTTTCCAATTTAGGTTAGTTTCCTGTGTTAGCTCTTCCTCTAGGCAAGAGTTCGGAAACTTTTTTGCTTTTAATTTGATCTGCCTAGCTAAATTATACTATTGTATATATTGCGATGCATCTTAAATTGCACTAAAAAAACACATGGCGCCAGACGCCATAATTTATAGACTTCTGGCGCCATGTACACAGTCGATTTAGGGATTGTGATAAAATATAGCGCCACACGCCATTGTACATGGCGAAAAGTGCATAGGAGCAGACGCTATGCTTATAGCCCTCCACGCCATGTACTATAGTCCTCCACGCCATGTACTATAGTCCTCCACACCATGTACTATAGTCCTCCACGCCTTATACTATAGTCCTCCACGCGACTATATTACATGGCGTGGAGGACTATAGTACATGGCGACGAGGACTATAGTACATGGCGTGAAGGGCTATAGTACATGGCGTGGAGGACTATAGTACATGGCGTGGAGGGCTATAAGCATAGCGTCTGCTCCCATGTACTTTTCGCCATGTACTATGGCGTGTGGCGGTATATTTTATCACAATACCTAAATCGACTATGTACATGGCGCCAGAAGTCTATTAACTATGGCGTCTGGCGCTATGTGTTTTTTTTCAGTGCAATGGAGTGCCTAATAACTATACATAATTAGATTATATATTTAAATACATTTTGAAGTACATATAGAGTTTGTCATATTTACTTTGATTGGCATGGAAGTAGGTCATATATATATATATATATATATATATATATATATACACGACTCCTTTTTTCACAAACATCTATATGATACTCCGACGTAATTTATAACTGAACCGACTCGATAAACGCTTCTGAAAACCGCTCTGTGTATCAGCCCACTCACCAAACCGAAGCGTTAAACGCTTCGGTGGAACCGAAGTGTCTGTCATTGGCCTAATTTTCAGCTAGTTCTACTAAATAGAAGTACATTGCATCGAAACGTCACATACATATGTTAATAGAACTTAAGTGGGCTTCGAATTTTTCAATCTTTCAAACGCATGCTAAATACCACACATGATTTTTCACTTCATGTCACCAACAATATAAAAATTCGCTCACCTATAAATTTGCTGATGAGGCTGTTAAAACCCAACTTCTCCAAACAGTCTTTTACTTTTTCCCACTTCACTAAATAATAATAATAACTTCACTTTGTAGCGTACGATGACAAATGGCACTCAATTTCGTTCACATATATGAATAGAACTTAAGTGGGCTTCGAATTTTTCAATCCTTTAACCCTCGATCCGCGTCTTTGAACGCCCAAGTTGATCCAATCCAGTCATATTTTGTGATCGGACCGACTTATCGCAAATCAATCCACTGCGGGTATACAACGCGGCTAATGAAAATGTTCAAACAATATGACAACTGAAACCATATAACATGACTCATGGTACTATGTACATAGCGTGTGGGACCATAAATGCTGCGCCATGTTACATAGGACCACGCGCTATGCAGATTCTGACATAATGGCGCTGGGAGCCATATTGTATAGCTCAGAGTGCTATGTACATGGCGTATGGGACCATAAATAATGCGCTATGTTACATAGCTCTGGGTGCCATGTAGATTTTTTTCAGTATGTTTTGTAAGATCTGACCTCCAGCGCTGTCACATAAAATGAAAACCATAGTTCTGCATTTTAAATCCAATAAATATGAATCCTATTTATCAGGCCAAATATTTTAAGCCGAAAGTATTTATATCATTGCTTCTGAGTTATCACAAAGTTGTTACTCCTGACAGTAGCTTGTTCAATTCTGCGTCGTTGCGGATGGCGGGGTGAAGATGATGGGGAATTATTCTGGTATTTTTGTTATCACGAGCAGCAATGTCTACCAGTTCAAGAGCTTCAGCAGTTAGATATTCCATGACGGCATTGGTGGAATGTCTATTTCTCTATACTATCCTTATCTTTGACCGTCTCGAAAATGAAAACACTTCAGTCGTTAAAATGAATACCCTCATTAAATACAATTCAATTAACGACTAGGGTTAGACCGACATATCAATCACTAATATTATTTACAGTGAATAAAAAATGAACAAAAAGATTGCAAACTTTATTCGAATGATCAAAATCTCGGCAATAAAAATCACAAAGAACGAAATCGCAGCAAAAAATCACAGCAATTGAGATCACAGCGAAAAATCAAAGCAAAATTATCACAACAATTGAAATCAAAGTGAAGAAAGTCACAGACGTGAAAATTTCTATCGCTGTGATGTTTTGCTGTCATTTCCACACCTGAGATTTTGTCCGCTATCATTTCGCTTGCTGTGATTTCGGTCGCTGTGATTTCTTCCCGGCAGATGAATTTGGAACTTATGTTAGAGGCGAATTTTCGTAAGTTATATTATATCAGGTCTGACTTATTCAAACTGAAATTTCTAGGAAATATTGATGTATGTAAAAAGTGGGCCTATGTCAAATTAAAATAAGAATATATTTTACTCTTTGCTTCGGAAATAATTTCCTTTTACTTATAGCTCATATTGTTGATATTGTCAATATGTTTGATTGCTGATAAGAAATATATTCTTACCTCCTATTTAGCACTTTTAAATTAATTCCTTTTCATCATATCTATTTCCGTAAAAAACAATATACAAAGATTACTGCAGTGACTAAAAACCAATGCTTGAAATCACAGTGATTTGAAAATCACAACCACTATTTCACCGCACTGAAAAAAATCCACATAGCGCCCAGAGCCATGTAACATAGCGCATTATTTATGGCCCCATACGCCATGTACATAGTACTCTGAGCCATGCAACATGGCTCCCAGCGCCATAATCTCAGAATCTACATAGCGCGTGGTCCCATGTTACATGGCGCAGCATTTATGGTGCCACACGCTATGCACATAGTGCCCTGAGCCATGCAGTATAGCTCCCAGCGCCATAATTACATGGCGCAGAAATTATGGCCCCACACGCCATATTACATAGTGCCATGAGCCATGTAATATGGCTCATGGCACTCCAATTATAACTCGCAGCCATACTGTGTGAAGGGATCTATAAATGTCAGCAAGTGATACTTGAGTATCGTCGATAGATCGACAACATTCTCAATCGGCTAAGGACGCATATTATTGAATGGCTCCTTCGGCGACTCTAAATGCAGCCAGCGCCTGTTTGTTGCAAGCAAGTGACTTCTCCGTGTGCTCATTTATGGTAAGTAGCACTGTTTTGACTGATTTGCTTCTTCAATGTACTATAGTCTTCCGCGCCATGTACTATAGTCATCCACGCCATGTACTATAGTCCTTCACACCATGTACTATAGTCCTTCACGCCATGTAGTATAGTCCTCCACGCCATGTACAATAGTCCTCCACGCCATGTACTATAGTCCTCCACGCCATACAGTATAGTCCTCCACGCCATACAGTATAGTCCTCCACTCCATGTGTTATAGCTCTCCACGCCATGCACTATAGTTCTCCACGCCATGTAATATAGTCCGCCACGCCATGTACATGGCGTGGAAGACTATAGTACATGGCGTGTAGGCCTATGTACTTTTCGCCATGTATTATGGCGTGTGGCGCTATATTTTATCACAATCCCTAAATCGACTATGTACATGGCGCCAGAAGTCTATAAATTATGGCGTCTGGCGCCATGTGTTTTCTCAGTGCGGTTATTGAAAAATCATAATATTTTCCAACACTACTTAGGACATTCTGTTTTGTATGTTTAAAATGAAAACCCTTAATTGATTGTATTTTATTCAATTAAAATATTTATTTTCTTCCTATGACACATTAAATTTTTGAACATAAACTTCAAAATGTCGCTTCATTTCTAGGCTTGTAATGTATCTTAATTGCCTACTTCTTCATTGCGAGAGGATAAAGATTAGATGATATTTGACAATTACGCTAAAATTTCTCTCAACTGTTGGAAAGCATCGAATATCAATAGCCATTTTAATAATATTTACTCAATGATCAAAGATATTTCGAACCCCATACTCCATCCCCAGCAGCAGCATTTAAATGCCATTTAATATTTCCCAGTCCCACGCACATCATACACAAAAATTTCGCATTCATTTTACAGGGGAATTTATCGAAAGCGAATGGTTTTTAAATGATTTTAATGTTGCCATTCTATTATGAACCGCGACAAATTGGCGCGTGTATCCTTCCATTCATCGTACACTTCCGATATTTTATGGATCCATCCATCGTCATCCACCCCTCGAAACTTGGCTATAGTTTATGACTCCGGGCAATTGTTGACTTCGCTGGCGCGCAACGGACATTTTCGACGATGATAGAGAAAGAGTCCCGAAAACAAACAAACAATAGTGAAAAACTCGTACATTTATGGGACTATGTGTTCAACGGCCGTTGTTAATACTACAGCGAATCTGAAAGGATAATCGTCGAACAACGTTGGATATTATGTACGATTTGCGGCCGTGAAGGAGATGAGATCGCAAAAAAGGCTATAAATTTTGAGTCGATTGAATTTACCGTGCAAGATGAACTTTTTCCACTGTGACGTTGTAAATCCTTTGTTTAGAGAAGATTTAATAGACTAGTGTTATAACGCGAAGGGTGGCTGATTGTGGTGTACTTTTTGAGAGTGTATTTCCTACGAACGAATGAATTACGAAGACCGAGTGAAAGTGTAATGGCCTCGAAATTCCACTGTAAAGTGATACTGTTTCCAAAGTGAAAATTGTCATGTCACTTAGCTAATTTACATACAGTCCGATAGCAGCCAAAATATCGGTTCGATCAAACGCATAGTGCGATTTGTTACGCAATTTAGTTTTGGGTCATAATTTCAATGGATTCATTAAGGATCTTATTATTTCGCATCTTGATATTCATACCTACAGTATTTTTAAGTTCAGATCAATTAAAAAAGGTTATCAAGTTGAAATGCCGAAAAGCAGAGTTTCAATGACTCGGCACTCAAGCAACTGCCATTTAAAGTCAAAATTTAATTCAGGGGTTTTTCAGATAATTACTGGCGTCTTCTCAAATTATCCCAAAATGACCAACTAAACAGTCATAATTTTTTTTCTAAACACTATCACACTTTTTTTCTGAGTCGATCATTACGGCAAGGATTACGCCCATATCTCATATATTCACTAGCTAGACGGTCCTTTGTCCTCTAGTGTATCATGGGACTGTTTGCTGCCGCATGATGCTTACGACCGCCGCGTCGCCAACAGCATTCATCTCTTCAACCTGTAATTGAACCCACAATACTAGACAGATTATTAATTAATGCCAAACGCCCGAATCTATTTCGGAAACAGGTAAAAGACCAAGCAAATCATTCGGAAAAACCTCTAAAGGAAAGTGCTGTGTCAATTTCCGGCGCCAGCACAGAAAATCGCCACGTCCTGTGTTTACTCGATCATCATCACTCTGAACTAAATACAAAATGGAACGCTGAAAAATATCCCAAAGATAATTAATCCCTTGGCGCCAGGATTAGAGAGTTTTTCAGAATGAAATCGAAAAACCAATTTGTGAAATGTGTATCGTAGAGTTTCCATTACTTGCTTTTCGGCATTTAGCAAATTTTTCAAATTGAAGTGGTCGAGACCTGATGTGTACGGTGTAGGTGTCTTGTAAGTCCATGAACGCCCAAAAGATTTGCAAAAGTATACGGTTCGTAGCTGTTAGTTTTTCTGCATTCGGGGTGCTTGTAGTGAATAATTAGCACAACTGGATATCAGGTCGGCTTTGTTTTGTGGTTTTTGTCAGAGCTGTCGATGATATGTCGGTAAGCTTTTGGCCAAGCTGCACCTGCTGTGGGTTGAGTGAGGTCCATAGTAAATTGAATTACTGTGTGTTGTCATGTATTTATTAAGATCTGTTTAAAATTATTAATACTGATTTAGAAGTAGAAACTACGGGATTTAAGTTCAGTTTTTTTTTGTGCGTTTCAAAAGTGTTTTCATTCAAATGCATCAATTCAATTGATACAAGAAGCTCCAAAATTTTGACACTCTCAACTATGATATGAATTTCAAAACATAGCAAACTAGCTTCATTTGACTGCAAAGAGAATCCAAAAAGCCATGAAATTTAACGGTATTGCCAAGTTATAAACGATAAGTGGTCAAATTTCATAAATGGTAGCAGGTTTATCGCTTGCCGACCGTGCAAGATCAAAACGATCTCTGGCAATCGACTTAAAAGTTTTACTGCTTGCTAATTTTGTGATATTAGGGTGCTTCTCTGGTTATTGTCGAAGTCATCTAAACAGCTTGGAAAATGAGTCTCTACAAGAATCATCAACTAGCCAAGCCGCGAAGCATGGGCTGGTGCATTGTCGTGGTGGACCAGCCAGTCACCACTCTCAAACAGCTGCGGCCATTTCCTTCTCACTGCTTCTCTTAGCCGCCAGAGAACATCACGATTGTACTTTTAATTTACTGTCTGTCCTGTAGGAGCGTATTTATGGCGAACGAAACCTTGATAATCGAAAAAAAAACTGTCAACATTGTCTTAACGTGGCTTCGACTTTGGCGTGCTTTATTTGTTCGCAGAGATGCATGTGTCTTCCAATGGCTCGATTCAACTTTGGTTTCAGAGTCGTAATCATAAACACATGATTCATCACCAGTCATGATTCTTTCAAGAAACCTTGCATCGATGTCACACGTTTCAAGACAGTCCTGGGTAATCTGAAGACCAAAATCTTTTCGTTGTTGCATCAGATGCCGAGGGATGAACTTTTCATTCCAAGGTATCCCGCTGAAATTTCAGAAAAAATAGTTTTTGGTATTCCGAGGTCATCAACAACAGTCAGCCAACGATCTTGATTAATAGCTCATCTCACAAGTGCGATGTTTTGATCGTTTCTGCTCGATGAAGGTCGGCCAGGCTTTGGATTACTTTCAACTGAATCCCGACCTTTTTTGAAACGTTTGTACTTACAATAGTTTTAGTTGAGTTTCACCCGTGACCTCTTCACTGAATGCTCTTTGAATAATACGAACAGTTTCCGCCAAAGAATGGCCAAGTTTGCAGCAAAATTTGATGAAAACTCGTTGGTCTTCTCTCACTGTCGTGGCAAAAAATCAAAAAATCGCCGAATGCATAGAACACAACCTTACAATTCATTGTCTTGGGACCGACTGAAGAGATTAAACAATGCTATGCATATAAACACATTTCATAAGAAAATAAATAAAAGAACTAACATACATTTGTACAAAGATATTTTTTTATTTCAGTTAAACTAGTTTTTTTTTACTTGAACTGCAATTAGCTATTTTTATCTAAATTATCATTCAAAAAAAATCCATGTTTGAAGTATTGTATGAAGATGGTTGATTAGAAGATTTGACTTTGTATTAAATGCTGTATTCAAATTATATAGAATTAATAAATGTTCACTTAACTGACTTTGGTTTAGAGTTGATCCAATAGATTATTCCTTTTTTTGCCGTCTCGTTAGCAAATTAAATTATTTTAGCACCTAGACACTGCCGAAATTTATCGACAACATCCGATATCCTGACAGAGTCTCGTCTTGCTAAGCATCACCGAAGTTGTCTTCATCAGAATCAACTATTTCCACAATTGGTAAGGTACAGATTGCCAAGCTAATAATCTTTTTTTTTCATTGTGTCAATCAGAATCACTTTTAGCTATTTTACTTTAACTGTGTACTTTACTAAATCTTTACACTTCAATGGATTGTAGCTCAAAAAAAAGTCAAAGCAATCTTAATTTCAAATTCTTTCAAAACTTTATGATTTCTATAAAACTAAACGATATGGGTCTCCTGATTTTTAAACCTCCTTCACAATTTTATAAACTGATATGTTTTTAACAGTAGTCTTAGACAATTCGAGGATAAATTTGTTTATCCTTTATCAATGAGCTCACCCGTATAGCAGCCAAACTACAATAGCTATAAACTGTGTTTCCGGCTGGGGACCATCTGTTCAAGTTTTACTGCCGCTAGTTTTGAAATGTTCTCACTAATAAAACTATCAGTTATGTATAAAATGTACAGTTATAAAATAATAAAAATATTTTTCAATGCGATTCAAGAGCACACCGTCAATCATTTGTATTGGGCGCGAAAAGGTCTGCATCGGGGGATTATAATTAACCAGCTTACTCAGATATACGAGGGTTGATCCAAAAGTAATGATAAACAATATTAATTAAGATGATTAAACTTAAAAAAATATTTATTTTTCAACATAGTCTCCTAAAAAGTTATTACATTTAGTACACTTTTTTCCGAAACCTAAGATACCCCTTAGAAAATTTTATTGTTTTCACTTTCCCAACTGCGGCCATCACTTTGCTATCATCTTCAAATTTTTTGCCCCGAAGTTGTTTGCCACTCCGGCTCACAGTTACCCACATCATTTTTCCTTAAGAGCCTCCCGCAATCTTCTTATTTAGTCTGCGTAGTAAGAGCCTTATATAGTGGCTCCCTTTTCCAAATATTCAACCATAATAATTACTTCAGCGTCCCAAAAAACTGATGCATAGCCTTCTCTGCCGAATTCGACACTTTGAATTTCTTCGGCGTCAGTGAAGAAGGTCACTTCCAAGTCATTGATTTGGTTTCTGGATCAAAATGCTGGCCTTGGGTCTCGTCCATGGCTACGAAACGCGTCAAAAATGTATCCAGATATGCCTGAAACGTTTCGAGATTCACCCTTGAAATGTCGACTCGTTTCTTCTTTTGGTCGTCGGTAAATATTCTCGGCATCCAACGCGCAGAGACCTTCTTCATATGTAATTCGTTGGCAACGATTCTTTGAACATTGCCATACGAGATCCCAGCTATATGTCTGATGGTCACTCTTCGATCTGCCAACACGACATCTTAGTAGAACATGGATTGACGTCCTTCGCGGTATTAATCTTCAGTGGATGTTCTTCCTGGCTTAAACTCTTTAGCCCAGCGTGCAACGGTGGAATATGGAGCAGCAGAGTCCACCAAGTCTGTGTCTTTGGTAGATACTTTTTTCAAACACAGGTACTTAATGACAACGATAATTTCGCTTCTCTCCATTTTGATGCTCTCTCTCTCTTCGACGCTTCATATTCATATGCTGACTTAGTGTTTTTTTTAATTCTAAAAGTTTTTTTTAAATTGTTTTTAATAGTTTTTTTTTTTAAATTTGCAATCTGCAAACAGCCGAACTACTTTTAGATCAGCTCTCTTAGTAGTCCTTTTTGGGGATTTAATCGTAAATACTTTTGAATATTTATTTCGCTCAATCATAAAATCAGTATCTTCTGTTATACAGGTAAGATACTGATTTCTGTTTAGCGCGCTTTCGACACTTTTTCCTATTAGAGTTCTTAAATTTTAACACTTATAACAAATTTATTATATACTAAACAGAAACGGGAAATATTGAATAAAACTCTCTACGATTGCTCCGATTCCTAACTGTTAAAAAACAGCAGGACAAAATTTAAAAAACGAATTTGAGATTAGATGTTATTGACTCTATCGCTGAGTCCATTATTCGACTTGGTTTCGTGGCAGAAATAAAAATCTGCTGATTCGATTATAAGGGGAGCAAAAAAACGCGCCTATTGGAAACAACAATACTCCTGTCCCAGTGAATTCACTAGTACAGAAATTCTGTTGTGCATAGGTAGTTCAAATTGCTGAATTATAGAAAGTGCTGATAGAAGAAAGAAAAGCTCATGAGAAGTTGCCTTTTTTGCCGTGAAGTGGCTTAAGATTTTTCAAGGTTATGTTGAATGTTTTGGTAGTTAGAATATTAGAAAAAGCCCTCATAATGTATAGAAAGTTAAAAGAGGTAATTTTCTGTTAGTACTTTCTATATTTTCTATCGATTGTGGTGTTTATACTCGTTATTTTCTCCCATTATTTTCAGCTGTTTTGCGCTACCATAGCGAATACAACAGCATATAGAAAGCTTAACAAATGCATCAGCTGTTCTGTGATGGATCGTTTTTTTTGCGCCATTGTTCTATTCTGTTCTGTACCGGAGCAAAAAAAAAACGCACCTTATGCTAAAAAATATTTGGCTTCTGACGCAGCGACGCACATTTGCTTTTCCATATACTTAAGATTGAAGTCTCTTCTTGGATTAATGCTAGGTTGAATTCTTGATAGCATCTTTGTAGATATTATTGGCCGATGCAAATGCATTGTTATTCATGCTTCTAATTGTAAAGACAAATAACTTTTAAGTCTAAACTACAATAATTCATTGATGCCTGGCTCAATTATACCTAATATACAAAAAAAAATTTAAAAAAAAACGTGCGGATCCATTCCTAGTTACCGCGATTTTAACCATGCCATACTGTGCGCACTTGTTTACCCAGCACAATTGATATCCATTTCCGCCGCAAACCTATAAATTACCCCAAAGCGAATTCAATTCAATTGTATTGTATCGACCTGCTTCCATCAAGTTGAAAATAAGCTCACTCGTTTTACACGATAACCCTGCAAAAATTTCGGTTTCCGTATTGAATGAATATAGCGAAGACGAAAATACATCCCGCGGAAAAAACTCGAAAACTTTTTGCAAGTTTCGCATTGAAATTCGAGAAAACATTTAAGTTCTTGTTTGCGATGGTAATTTGTAATTTATGTAGATGTGTTCGCTTCAATTACCGAAGATGCTTGTCGAAACGAAAACGAAATTTAAATAATCGGAAATGGAAACGATCAGGTTCGAGATTGGCAACGAACATCCGTAAATTATGTGAAAGCCATCCGACTTCCCGTTTTTTCGCTGCCTGCCCGCGCTTGGGAGTGCAACTGGACGAGGGGCTATACGATGAGAAGAGGGATTTTGTGTTTTTCAGTCAATGGCACGGTTGCGGCTGGTGGAATTCGCGTATGCGCCAAAATGTACAAGCTCTAACTCGAACTTTCCACTCCCCTCCGATCCCACATCTCTAGCTCCAGACTCAGGTCGTTTTTTTTTTTCCTTTTTGTTGCTGTTATTCACTTTACTAAAAGCATCCATAAATCAAAGAAAGAAATTTGCAAAGAAAGACAACAATTTTATTCATTTTATTTTTTCGACAGAAATGGGTAAAACTCGAACCCGCAAAGGATCATCTCCAAGAACTGTAAAGTTAAATTGAACGAATCCGCAAATGATGGAAACGATGATGATGACTTAGCTTTTGGCTGGAAACTATTCTGAAAATTATTGATTTTTAAATGCATCATTACGTTGAGATAATTTTTTCTGTTGGTCGATGGGGAATAGGCGTTTCAATTTGAATTTTAAATGGTTGTGAAGAGATAGATGTAGTGGGTAAACAGAATTAGAATTCGAGAATTGATTACTATAATAATGGATAACTAGCCGCTCGGTATAACTATGAATCATAGGAAACTGTTTGATTTACCAGAACGACATGGGCCGCTATAAATCACAGGGATCTATTAGTTTTCAATTTGTTGGTTTTTTTTTTAAAGAAGTTTTTGAATAAATTTTTTCATGTATGAAGTTGGGACTACATTGAAGACGAGAATTTATAACTTTTTTTTTTACTTTTGGACCTTATATTGGCTTTTGAAAAATTACGCGAAATGACCGGATGTTGTAATATTCTCGATTTTTTTAAGTGAACTATTGAAAAGTACGATTTTTCATGTATTTTAAATTGGAGTCTACTATGAATTTTCGCGAGGTAATTCGAATGGATGAACATGCAAAGTTTTAGAATGCAAAGTTTTGGGCGCGACCTCACACTATCGAATAGGATGCAAATGTAATTTACTCACCCAAAAACTTGAATAACTCATTTAACTTTAGAAACAAACTTTAATGAACCACAAAAATGAATAATCACAAATAATACAAATTATGTCATTTAAATTGAAAAAAATGAATTGATATCGGACTTGAGCTTTATTTTGTTTAATATGCATTCAAATTTAGCAACTTTGAAGCATTATCGTGTCGGCTAATTGCGTAATAAAAACGATTTCTCACTCTATTATCTTTACTTTGTTTTTGCACACAGCTCACTGATTTTGCATAAAAACCGATGTTAGTATCAGAAACAAAATCAAAATAATAACAAGAAAAGCAAAAACAATGCACGCAATTACTTTATCATCAACAAAAATACTATATATTTACTTACTGCTCCTTGATTATTATTCTCCACTTTTCTTTTTACCTTTTACCTTTCCATTTGAAACTATAAACCCTCCATTTTCTCGCACTCGTCCTACAGAACTCTATCACAATATAGTTAGCTGATAGGGTAGTCAAACTCTACTTGAAACATTACAGAAACACTTTCTCTATTCCTTTTTCGTGGTGAATAGAGTGGACTGAGATATGCTACTGGAGTTTCACAAAGAAACTTACTAATAGAAAATCACGTCACTATGACGTCAAATAGAGAATTGTAGTAGAGATCTTTCTTTTTGCATGTTATAGAAACAAGGCAATGGTTACGCAGTAGTTCCTTTCACTCTTAGAGAAAACTCAACTGTATTGAGAAAGGAATTTTTCTTCGGCATCAATTTGTGGAAAAAGCTTTGATTCGATTCCGTTCTTACTTGTTATACCGAGACGTCAATAACGAACATCTTTCCTGACTTTTTCACGGGTGTTCCGCACGGATCCCCTTTTAATGTCTTAAAGGCTGTCTGTCGCAAATCATCACAGGTAAACGGGCGATTTTCTTGGTCAGCTGTTATAGGCATTTGGCTATTGTGGTAGACTCCTTGACAAATCTACGAAAAGTGGTCCCCAATCCGAGATAACTTCGTAGTTAGTGTTTGTATTATATGCCATAGGACAATTTGTGACAGCTTCTAACATCTCAGGACCCATTTTGATACCGTCAGCAGATACTGTGTCTCAGGTATTATTCTTCAGCTGCAAAGCAGGTGCATACAATTTTTGGGGATTTAGTTTCAAATTGGCTCCTCGCAACCTCGAGGATTTTGCCTCTAAGTTACATACATGCTTATCGAAAGTTTTTCCTATCCAGCCTAGCCTTCACAGAAAACGTTCTATCAAGTTGTCTAAAGTTGCTGGAGTGCTGCAAAGTCCAGACGGCATCACCAAAAATTGCTATAATCCAGTACCAATGAAAAATTCAATGGTGTCTTGACCCATTTTTATTGATTTGCGTGAAAGCCACCTTGCGTCACGATTCATGGCGTGAGAGCATTGAGTAGTCTATAGTCGACTCAAAATCGAGTGCTCCCTTCCTTTTTCATCACAAAGGTCACAGGTAACGTTTATAGACTGGCAGGTGGCTCAATAACTACCTGTTGTTCCATATCCAGAATCATTTCGCTTACTTCTTCTAGTTTAGCCAAAAGCAGGCGTCTTGGTGCTTGTCCGATGGGCTTAGTGTCCTGTGTATTTATGAGGCGATCGTTCTTTCTCGCTCGTTTTCGATCGTCAAAAATATGTCACTAGTCTCAGTGATTTATTTCAATGCTTCCTTAAATAGCTCTGGTAGTACCTGGTTTGTTTCCAATTTTGCCAAACTTAAGCCACGAATTTTTTTCTGTATGTTGCTTTTTGTTCAAATATTGCCCATTTTTTACGTCAAAAGATGTTGCAGTGGGGCAAGGTGGTACCTCCCAATGATAACTCCTACTTTGATGCATATGATAGATTCTACTATGTTTAGGACCTTGACCGGTACATCATAAGCTTTGTAGGCTCTTACTAAACTTTGCGCTAAAATCATTATGTTTACATCTTTGAGTTTAAAGATATTAAAAGTGGCAGCAACACAATAAATGCCCGTATGCGTGTGCTTTGGGATTGTGCCTTTTTAATTTTTATAGAGTTCTTCTCCTTTACATTTCCCCCTTTATCTACATGGAAGCTACAAATCCGACTGCTGTCAAATTTTTGTCAATCCAAATGTAAACAAACTAGCAATAAGCAACTGAAATCAATGTCAATCGGCTAATAAAGAGTGGCTATTTGCAAAACGTATTATAAAACGTGAAAGAGAATAACTTTCAAAATAATTTGAATGATAGAAGTAGCAGCGTCAGAGATTACATTTGATTAGCACGGGCAAATGCGACTAAGCAGTGATACATCGTTCAGATAACTATCATTTTTCCGTTGCTGATGTATTGTTTCACAATTCACTTTCCATTAACATACTTACTGTAGACTTTCTGAACGAAATCCGCCAATTTTTGGATAATAATTATTCCGCCAAGTCAGTAACTTACACCGATTTACCGATCTCATCGACGAGTTCACGTCTTTGAACGCGACTATTTGGCAACAGTTTCACTAGTGGTCGGATTTTATTTTTTCAAGATGGCGTATCAATGACGTAAGTAGAAGATGATCTATAGGAGCAAATAGTCTGATACAATAAATTTGTTTGAGAATTACGAGAAGCAATATAGATGTGGGTGGAACAAAACTGAAAAGATAAACAAACTTAAAACTCTAAAAAATTTATAAAACACAATTTAATTTACTTCCTGATTGGCGACGAAATATCATTCTAACGTTCTATTTTAATAAATAGAATGTGGAAACTTATCGTGATAGAAGTAACAAAACAGTACCAAAACTTAATATGTCATAAAATCATAAACTTGGACTATGATTCTTTGAGCAAACCTTTAAAAGAACTTGTAAAACTTTGCACTATGTTATACTATCGTCGACGTAACGAGAAATCTTTTTCAACTTCGACAGAACTGTCATTTGTCATTAAATATTTAAATTTTGTGTTTTACATCAGAAATGAAAAAAAGTCGAATAATCGTGATTAAAGCAAACTTCAGCAATTTCATTTTTATTCAATTATTACGTGGTTAAAGTCCATGACGAATCCTAACTACGAAATCAATCAATCGCTTATTCTGCAATTTATTCCAATCAAGAAATCACGTTTTTTCAATTGATCAGAATTTCAGCAATATTGTTCCTCGCAGAAGCATAATCTAACATATTTTTTCCTGATGTTATTCGCAATACTGAAGCCACGACTCGATCATAGTACTTTGAATGTGCTTTCGGGATCTTTGCGTGCACCGAGCTCCAATTAACTGATATTTTAAGGTTAGGCAAGATCATGTCAGCAGGAGGTTTAATAAGAAGCGCGTTCCAGCATTCAATTGGAGCACAGTTTGCCGGATAATTATCTTCTCCCTTAGTCGAGTGCGCCGTTTGAAACAATTTAGATTTTGATGATAAGTTTGGGAAAATTTCAATTCGCGACTGTATTACTTCTATTGTGTTTAGAAGTCTCGATCTGGGTCCGCATTGTCCACACTTGACTGATGCATGGCTCTGGAACTTGAACATTTCACAGCCAGTATCACGAGCACTCTAGTTTTAACGGTTTCATTATTAGATGATCGTTTGTTTTCGAATCCGCCTTTGTTTCGGTGCACACCTCGATGATGCGATCGAAACGATTTCTTTTTTCTTAATTAAAAACTTAATGAAGCCTGTTTTTCACATTTAAGTAACACATTTTTTTATCTGCTTTTTACAGAACGAAATGGAAGAGGCAAACTGCCGTTGGCTTGGAATTGCTAGCAGAAGCTGGGAATTACGCGGCGTTCCAGCGATTGTATGGCGGCCCACCGTATCTGGGAGCTTGGCCGTATCCGGCGCAACCGCCGCACGGTGCACCCCCGTCTGCTGCAGATCTATATTATCGACAGGCGGCAGCGGCGGCACTTCAGAAACCCTTGCCGTATCGACTTTATCCTGGTGTCCCAACTTTAGGAACGCTTGGCACTTTGCCAGGACCAAGTGCACCTTTTCCTCACCTCTCGGCCTCCAGTTCGCTATCGTCATTAAGTAGCTACTATCAGGCGGCGAACAATAACAATAACAACAGCCTGAGCAGTAACAATTCGAACCGTGAATTGAGAAGATCGCCCAGTCCGCATTTGAACCCGGGAAGCCCACCCGGTCGATCGGAGAGCAGTCCGCCTAGCGAAGACGAGGACACCATCCAAGTTTGAGGAATAGTCTAATCCAGTTTAAGTAGGCTTTTATCTAAGTTTTGATTCATAAGATTTAGCTTATTAACTATTTCATCCTATGTGTTTTGTTTGAAAGCATCCAATGTGTTTTGTTTGTTTAAAGGCTGAACTGAAAGTTCAAAGCTGCTTAGTATCTAAACGAAAATTTTCATTACCTTTCGAAATTCAGCCACAAGGATCGTAATCTATCTATAGATTTTGGACAATTACATTTTGGACAATTTAAAATAATACAAAGTTTCAGCACAAAAGCAATCAATAGTTGCAATCCGGTGTGATCCCCTTTCCAGTTAATTTCACCAGTGACCAAATCCGTACCAATAACTTTTCAGCAAATTGAAAATAACATGTTGCCAACGCAGAAATAAAAATTAATCAGCATAAAACAATCTTAAAAGCAAGGAATCTGTATATAGTGTACAAAGTACTAGACATATAAACCTAGCAAAAACGTAGAAAAAAAAAACCGAAACACAAAATACTACAAAATAGGAAAAAACCACGATATACCTTAATACATAATGTACATTATTGTTTACGCTATTCCTAATTTATTCTCTTCACTACATTCCCACATAGCGTAAGTCTGTACTTAATGATTATGATAATTTTACGTCTATAAGAGATTCTACTGTTAATTTTGATACGTATACGTTATTTAAATGTGGACACAAAGATCAATACTAAACTCTAAACGAAAACACTATTTTGTATAAAGTATTATCAGTCTAATAATAATCTTTATAAATATTTAAAAGAAAAAATTAAATAAAAACAATAAAAATAAAACAAAAGATCAAGAAAATTGAATGGATTCAGATCCTTATATACTTATTCGAGAGCGGAAAATAGTTTTTTTTTATTTCAATATTTTACTTCTCTTTCAGCTTCCTAGGTTTAACTGAACATGAACATGAATTTGATATGTTATAGCTTTTCGAATGCGAATTAGATATGAAACTGTTTGTTGGTTGTATATTTTTTTTAAATTCTTCACGCAGATATGAAATATTGTCGAAAGGAATAACTTATTATTTTATATTTTCGATGTAAAAAAAAAAATTGATAAAGTTTTTAGATAATGGAATCGAACAAAAATTGTGAAAAAATACGAAACTATTCGGAAGATCTGTTGATTAAAATATATTGTCTAATGATTATAAAGCAAGTGAAGAAGGTAGCAAAGTATGTTCGTTGAAAGCACTTATAAGGGTCAACAAATCGTGATTGAGAAAATGATATAATGAATTGAATAAATGTATTAAAGTGAAAGAAGTGTGTTGTTTTTTATTTTGGAAAAAAGTCGTTGCTATGAAGATCAATTGCTGAATATTATGGTCTTGGCATACTTTAGAATTGCGAATTTCATTTAAAAAAAGTAGCTCCACAGTAGTTGCCCTGGATGTCTGCGGATTTCTATAAAAGTACTGAATTGGCTCTGGTTTTTATGATATTTATGTATTCATAATATTAAAAGTAGTAAACAATTTACGTCGGCTCCTCGGAACACGAGTTGTTAATAAGCGTTTGTTTTCTGGTTAAAATTCGTTTTCTGTGCATTTTTTCGCGCATAGATACATTACGTAATTGTGTCAGTGACCTCGAACTACGTGAACCGGCAAAAAAAAGCATTTATTTAAAAGATTAAAGGACGCACGAAGCGCATATCACAGACATTTTGAAAGAAGTTTATACTGCTTATATCGGACTACATATTGAAGAGCAAGATAAACCATTCGTGCCGCATAAAGTTTGTGGATCGTGTGTTGAAACATTACATTTGCGGAAGATTTTGGTATCTGTATGATCTGGATGGAGCTCATGAATCATTTCAATGATTGCTATTTTTATGTAGTCTATTTTTATGTAATGTCCTATCTTGCACAATGAAGATCTTCCTCGGCCCATCTATGTCCCAAAAGTAGTTTGTATGCCCTCAGAATCTATGGTGTTACCAAACTCACAGCATTCAATCCAATCTGCTAGTGGAAGTGAATACCTTTTTCAGTGAAAATGAAGAACTTGTCTCAGTGGCGGCTCGTGGTTTTGAGACTAAGGGAAGCACAGCAAAATATATAAGCATATAATATAGATAAGCATACTTATGAAGCACGTAGTAAACTATATATGCGATTGTTTTGAAATATTTTGTAAAAAATCAATTAGGTATTTCAATGCTGACCATGTTTGCATTAAAATTAGCATAGCTTATTTCAGTGATATTCCTACTCATTAATATAAAAAATCTCACAAAAGTTCAAATTATGTATAGTATTTGAAAGCAAAAAAAAAATTACTAATTTCTTTAATTTTTTTGAAATTATTAAAAAAAGTTAAATTGAAAACATATTACAGGCTTTATTTAGCCTGAAAGTTTGGTGAAAGTTTTTTAATAGCACAAAGTAGAGGATATTATGCATCTTTTAGCAAATTAAATTAGAGAGCCAATGCTACAATAAACATAAATTCCTGAATTAATTTGCAATAAAAGTGCCTAATATAGTTATCTTTTGCAAACAGTTGACGTAGCGAAATTAGTGGTCTTGGTTGGCAAGACTCAAGATCCTCAATAAAAAAGACTGCCGCAGTAAATACTCTATGGCACAATCACATGAACATGCCACATTAAAATCCATATTAAACGGGTAAATATTAACTTTTCGAAACAGAATCTATTCAATACCCTCTCACTTTAACGAGCTTTATGCTATACTTTACTTTAAAAACTATTCTTTTATCCATCTTTAATCAACCGTATTCATACTGACAATACAAAAAAAAATCAAGTCAAAAGAATTATAACAAGAGCGTTTTTTGCGAGAAGACATAAAAAAATGCACCTAAAGTAAACTATTAATGCTAAAAAAAGCACTCTAGAAATTTAACATAGGAATAACGTCAACATAAGCGTCCAAAGTAATCAAGTGGTCATATCACCCAAAGCACCTGGACCGAGAAACTAATTTTGCGAAAGTAAACCCAAAGCAGATACAAAAAAAACCGATCTGGGGAAAATTACACACGAAAAAATGTAACTTCTACTATTCTATTCCCCACATGAACATCACAATAGCTTGTACCGTACATATGCACATGTGAACAAAGCAGAAAATGCATCAATTCCTAAGGGGAACGGCTCGTAAGAAGAGGAGCAAAAGAGAATCTATAGAATCATGAGGGGAAACAGTAACATAACAGGAGACGCGGATAACTTTGCAGCGTATGAAGTTCATTCATTATCAAAGATTTTCGGGTCGCTCAGTGGGTGGATCGGGCAAGGGTTTTTTGAATTTCTCTATCCACCAAGACGCTGCGAACTGAGCCAGCGTCTGTGATATTATTTGAGTACACTGATTGTAAAATTTTTGTGGGCATCATTTAGGCAAAGCGTCTAAGTAGAGTTATGCGAAAACCACGAGTTTCACTTCAGTGTTCTGTGTAGTAGATTTAAATGAACTGTATGTTTTGAATTAAATGGTATGCAGTGCCTGTAGTTTATAGTAAATTGTTTGAGTTTTCGTTGCGTCGCCGTAAATTTAACGTGGAGGCTCTGTAGTTGGACTGTTATAAAATAAAACCATTTGATTGATAGTAGCGATGGAGTTTTGACTTTTGTTAGAAAATAAATGTTATAACATTGATTATTAAATATTGATTGTAAATCTTTTGATTGTTCCATATCGATTATTTAATCAGTTTTTTGGTTTAGCAAGGGAAGCACTGATTCCTTTGCGTACTTCGACGAGCCGCCCCTGACTTATCTACTCTAACAATGTTGCTCAGTTACTTCTAGATATGGGTTTACAACAATACAAATCTGCTGATTGGCAAAAGAGCTTAAAATGCGTTCTATTGCACAATGGAAATCAGTTTGCATCAATCTCAATTGAACATTCATCAAAACTCAAAGAAGAATATCAAAATATTAGATTTGTTCTACAAAAAATTAATTGATACGAACATCAATGGCCGGTCTGTGTTGACTTGAAAATAGTAACCTTCTACTTGGTCAGCAAAATGAGTAGAGCAAAGCAAATTCACTGGGAACAAGATGTGTGGCCTTTGAGAGAATCGTTAATTGTTGGTAAAGCTAATGTAATAAATGAGCCTTTGTTAAGTAGAGAAAAAATCATACTTCCCCCCTTTCCATATCAAGTTAGATATGATGAAACTTTTCATCAATGGGCTGGATAAGAACGCAGAATGTTTAAATACATTTGTCAAACATTTCCTAAGTTACATATGAAAAAGTTGAAAGCTGAAGTATTCGATGGCCTTCAAATTCGGACATTAATAAAAGACACAAACTTCATAAAAGTGATGACTAATTCTGAAAGTGAAACTTGGAGGGTTTTTGTGTTGGTTGTAGCAAATTTTTCGGGTAACTATAAAGCACCACACTACAGAGAAATTGTGCAAAAGATGCTGGAGAGCTTCAAGTTTTTAGGAGCATATATGAGCATAAAGCTACACTTTCTTCACAATCACCTGGATAGATTTCCAGATAACCTGAGAAATTACAGCGAGGAGCAGGGAGAACGCTTCTATCAAGACCTCAAAGTAACGGAGGAAAGGTATCAGAGTAGGATGGCTCGTCACATGATGGCGGACTACTGCTGGTCACTACAGAAAGATTGTCCGAAAAAAAAATACAAAAGAAAATCTTATAAAAGGTGTTTTTCTGAAATATAACATTTGTTATTTTTTTGGGAAAATTTTAATGTTTTTTCTGCAGCTGTATGCTAAAACTCTGAAATTTAATACAATTTCCATAATGCAAGGCAAGTGTTAAGCTGATCTAAGTAAACACAAAGATTAAAGTTAAAAAAAAAAACTGAAGAAATTTGTTATTGAGTTGTGTTGTGTAAAAACCGACCTACGTGGCAGCTCTTGGCTTCCAATATCCAAAGATGCTTCACCTAGCTACTGTGAATTTTGACACTTACTAAAGTGATGCTACACTCAAAAGAATCTAGGTTGAATTTTACCCTTACAAAAGTAGGAAACGGGTTTCCTACTATTAAAGATGTAAATTTACAAAAGTGCGTACAAAGAATATTTTACGTCTTAATTGTGTTATTTTTTTACGAGCAAATCGTGTAATTTTACCCCAAAAAGATGTAAATTTAGGACAGAAACGCATGAAATTTATGTATCAAAGGCTACTTTTTACGAGTCTTTTAGGGTAATAAGCGCAATTTATTCGTGAATGTCCATTAAAATGTTTAAAAAAAAGTGTGTTTTTTGCACTCTTAAGCAGGGTAAGTTTGGGTAACTTACCCTGCCCAAAATTGCAAAAAACGACCCTAAGGAGTGTTTTATCAAACGAATGACATCAAAAGGTATCTATTGCAAACAATTTTAGGAATTTTGCACTACTTAAGCAGGATTTTGAGCTAACCTTTAAATAAGTTTCGGTTTCAACAAAATTGAAAAAATATAATGATCCAAAAGTCAATCATTTAAGAAAGGTAACTGCCATAACATAAAATATTACCCCAAAATTAAATATCATTAAAAAAAGACTGTAAGTAGGTAAATTTAAATGTTAAAAAAGGCGAGAGTCTTATCAAATCATGTAAGCAAAATATAAATATTTTCTTGTCAAATACAAAAACTTTTTGCAATTTCTTTAAGTTTATAATTTATTTTAATCTGATATATACACTAAATAAACATTATACACATTAACTTATAGCACTTATAGCTACACTTCTAATTAACTTATAGCTACACTTCTACACTTATTACACGAAAAGACTGACACTTAACTGCTGCTATTCAAAGCAACGATCACGAAATATCAGACTCGTTCAGTCTAGCCAAATCACCGTCTTTCGTCACAATGTTACATCAATAATAAGTCAAATTCGAGCAAATTATTTAATTTTACAGCTTCGGTGTAAATGTGACCAACGAAGTAGTAAATTTACACTCTTTTTGCGAAGGTTTACAGAACGCTATTTATTATTCAGTTGATATGACGTAAAAGCAAAAAGTACACAGCCAATGTGTAAAAAAAAATGTGATTCGTTATTTTAAGCGAAAAAATGAATACATTTACTTACATCAAAGAATTAATTTTAGACCCAATTTTAGAGTGTATGCTATGCTTTTGGAGCAGCTATAGCATGTACATTGAACACACCCCAGGTAGTCTCCCTGCACCGCAATTATAGTTTATAAGAAATAGGAGTTGCAATTTCGAATAGGTTGAAATAAATACGTACACACGTTTGAAAAGTAATGAGACGGAGCAGTGGAATGGAGCTCTCAGAGAAAGATGCAGGGCAGTAGAATTGAAAGGAGTTGGTAAACAAAGTACACCTATCCGTCGATATGCCCGGAAGATAGGTTCCATAGAAAAGCGTGTAAATCGAACTCCTAAAATTTCCATATTAAAACCGTGTTAATCGAAAAGAAACCAAAATATGGTTAAAGGTATTTTTTGTTTTAGTGTAAAATAAAAGTTGAACGTAAATATTAGGCGTGTTTTTTTGCTCCCATTATCCATAACAGAACAATGCAGACGCATTGGAAACAACAACAACAACTCCTGTTATGAAAAGGGGGAGTTGCTGTTGTTCCCAATGCGTCTGCATTGTTATGTGTCCAAATTTATCTCAATACAGAAATGTTAAGACATAATTTTGACACATTGAAATTCAAGATGGCGCCAACTAAGCTTAGGTGTGAGAAAGTGATTGAATTGACAAATGTTAAACGTTCAAATGAATGAAAAGTTTTCAATAATGGAATTTCCGCTTTGTATCTCTCATACAATTCCATTTGTAATTGAAATCTTTCACAAATTTGCGAGATATAATTTTCTGCGATTGCTTCTTGCCAAGCTGAAGTTCGACTCCAAAATGAAATATCATAACATAAAATGACCACCGCGGAATGTCTGTCAAGATATATTTCCTAACACAATTTATGTTATACTAGATTATCGGTCAGGTGGAGTCACCGCCAATCGATTTCAAATAGATTTCGTATTATCTGGGATTACTTTACATTTGAAGCGAAAATTATCTCAAGTATTTGCAAAAATTCATTCAACGTAAATCCAAATTACAACTCTATAGATCCCGAAATATATTCACGTTCAAATTTAATGATGTTCTTCCGATCACCAATATCCTATCGCATTGCACCACTCCATCTTCAGTTCCATCGACTCCCATTATTTATTCAGAGTAGATAATAATTATCATGTTTACACCCCACTAATCAACCAATATCCCTCTAAGGACTCTTTTATACCGTATTACATTACTGACATGACAGCGACATGAATTCGGCAAACAAGTCATCACTTGATTCTGGCGACAGCTCAGCCCAGTCAGCCAGCAAGAAGCCACCAATCGGGCTAAAGCACTCGAGCTTCACTCAAAAGTACCTAACACATCGGTAGTCGAGTCGAACCGAGCCCTGGCCATCCCTTCTGAAAGTAAATGTTAGCATATCCGATTGCCATCCAAAGCCAACAGTAAAGACACCCGTATCCTGAATTGATCGAATCTATTTCACCCCCAAATGCGCTGTCGAAACATTTAATGGTGACAGGCGTACGAGGTGCTTAGCTTCCTACCGGAACGCGATTTTGATGAGCGATGGTGGTTAAAAGCGTCCAACAAGCGTCGAGGTGTTTTATGGCTTCGATGAATTATGCGTGACGCTCCCCAGTTGCATTACGGCATTCGGAGTAGTGTTGTCCTTGCAGTTGAATTCTTTCGAATTGCACCCGAAACTATTTCTAGGTGAGGACCTGCATCCTATTAGTTCTTGAAAATTCGCAGCAAAAACACTTTGTAAGTCTTACTTTGAAATGCCTACGCTGCGGAGGGAGTAAATTTATTGATTCGATGAAAATAATATTCTATCTGCAGAGAGGAGGATTTTTTCATAGTTCTCCAACACTGGCAGCACTCCACGAAATCGAATAAGTTGTCATAGAGGGTGAATATTGATAACAACTATAGAGATATGTAGCTGCCAAATAATTTCGTCGATTGATTGCCGCCGAGAAAACATTCGATTTGACGAATGGTGGAATCGCTAGGGGGAAGTTTTGGCCTTATGCTCGTTTCTTCGTTGCCAGTTCTCTGGCTGTCTTTCGATACGATTCCTCAAAGAGGATTAGGTGTAAATCGTGTAAGTTGGTGGTGGTGTTGTTGGCTCACTCAAGCCTCGCCTGTGGTCACTTAGGTCGACTTAATCGAACTATTCATGTGGGAATCCGTTTAGTGCAGACAAGCCGTGGCAGCTGCAATATTTAGATTGTCACCAACCACCCTTCAGCTGATGACATGATTACCAAAGGCAACAGGACCCGATATAATTCGCCAGTATCGACGTTCGCCTTATTTACATATCACAAGTGGGAGAATAATTTATACATGAAATCTGCGATTTGATGTGATTTGTAATTTATGAATCAGGAAATTGGCTAGTGACAAGCGATGAGTGTGATTCAGTACCGATTCATTGGGTATGTCATATTGGTAGATGATTCTCTGAAAATATGTTCGGTGCATAAATTTGAATATTATCTAACATTTCTGGCTATTTCCAATCAACTAATATATATTTTATCACAAAGATGAGAATTTCAGGAGGTTTTTCTTGAAATCGAACACACGCAAAGTAGATTTATATGATTTTCAGCTGAAGAATAGGTGAAGCTACAAGCTGGAAGAATTTTTATTTTCATGATTTGATAGTAAAGATAAAGTATCTACTATAATATGCAAAAATGTATCTAAAAGAAAATGTTGCTATCGATCTATGGCATTACTAAATTATTTCTCCATTGCTTACAGCTTCAGACAAAATTTATCATCGGTATCCTTTTAAAATTCTTTTTTCGTGGTTTCTTGCATCTATACAAGGATACACAGTTCGAACCTAGCACTCGAACAGAGAAGACGTTCTACTAAGCAGCAGAGCGATTTTGTTATCAACAAGCGATTATTATAAGCGAAAGCAACGATCGATAATTCCAGCGCTCGTCCCAAGTACTCGAAGAGTGAAGCAGGTACATAGCAGTTATCGTAATTAACCGAGTACTCACTCAGTGGCGTTCGTGATTACCAGCGCAGGTCAATTTATCACGTGAGAAAAGATCATCCAGAACGCCAACGTGTAAACAGCTGCAGCATCATTTTAAAGGCTGTTGCTTTTGTGTGAGTAATTTAAAAAGCTACAATTAATTTCAAAAACAAAAAAAAACATTTTGAGATTTACCGTAGGTTTGAGTAGGATAGTGCCGTAAGGAACACATGAGATTGAACTGTACGGTACAATGAGTGACTCAAAAGAGAGTAACTCAGTAGAAAGAGGTGCGCTGTACGGCCAGGAGTTGCAAAAAGTAAATTTATATGTTGAAATTAACCAAAACGCAGCAAGCTACTAGAGCAGCTTCGAAAGCCACAGGAAGAGCTGGCCGAGCAAAGCCGTCCGTCTGGCAAGGAAAACCCAAGATCTGCTGAAATTAAAAAGATAAGAGAGTAGCGAACATATTCTGCAGCAACTGCATCCTCTTCGCATACAGATTAGTTTTGTACTTCGTCGGGAGAGGAAGCGTTCCGCACCGAAGACAATTTTGCAAACATGTCAGCAGCATCTGACGACCATCAACCAAACAAGGAAGCGTTTTATATTGTCCCTTCAATTGAGGAAAGTGGTGTGAAGGATGCTCATTCTTCCATAACCAATGCCAAAATCATCAATGATGATTTTCATCCTTTAGAAGCAAGAAACAAGTCAATTAAATCCACTAGTGTGGCTGCGCAATCAAAATAGCAAAATAATAAATCGCCAAACTATTCAGGAAAGAACCAGAAACGATCCAAAAAGTGGTTCCCATTATCATTCGCCAACCTCACCAATGAACAGGGTTGGCTCGCTTCCTTAAACAAAAAAAAAACGTGGAGTTTGTTTCTGACAAGCGGGTTTATCTTGTCGTTTAAATTTCTCCTAAAACCAATAATGATTATAGGAAGATCACCAAGATCTTCACCGAATTGAAAGTTCAGTACCTCACGTGATATCTCCCTGAGAAGAAACATTTCAACATTATCCTAAAATACAAGCACGGGCTCAACCCTGATCAGGTCAAACTCAACTTGGAAAGGCAGCGCTTTCATCCAATTGAGGTCTTCTTTTTAAAAACTAAAAAGAGTCCTTCCAAACTAATTGAAATATTCTTCCCAAGGGAGAGGATTTTTTTCTACAATGTTCAGACTATTTGTCATTTAATGTGCCAAACTGGACCTCATCAGCCTCGAGCTGGTCAAGGCAGTGACACAAGTGCCAACAATGTCGTCATTCATCCAACCTTTACGCCCAGCCCCGGTGCGTCAAATCTTATGGGCTTTATCATCACAAATTCTGCACAGAAAACCCAAGCAAAAGTCAAAATGTGTCAATTGTGGCGAAAAACATCCTTCAAGCTATGGAGGCTGCTAAAAAAACCAAAAACATTAAAAATTCATTTGTTTAAGTAGCCAGTCACTTCCTCCAGCAAACATTATTAAACCAGCCGATAAATGAATTCCTCTAAGTGCCAGATCTGCGAATCCCGCCAACTGCCCGAACCGAATGAGGCAGTTCCCCGCTATCATGCAAGAGCATGTTCATGCAATCATGGTCCAGTTTGTTGCTTGCTCAATCTTCGCCAACGCGGATTACCTTTACTCCACCAAAATGAATCAAGTCATTCAAATATCCATGCGTACGTGGAATGCGAATTCTATGCTGCCGAAAAAAGGTGAACTAATTTTATTCTGAACAATGGTAGAATTAACACTATTTTGATTCAAGAAACCTTCTTGAAACCGGGACATCACCTACGAATCTCCAACTATCACATTTACAGAAATGATGGGTTAACAGGCAGGGGAGGAGGCTCAAAAATTCTCGTAAGAAGGTATATTGCCCATAATATTATTCAAGTCCCGATCCTCAGTGGAGTGGAAGTAACGGCCTTTGATATATAAATAAGTTTCCTCAAATTCGAAGTTACCACCGCTTACAGACCCTCAACGCTCAAAATCTTATCGGAGATCTTCGTAAACTATTCAATCTCGAAGCCCTCATCTTTTTAGCAACAGGTCTCAATGCTCACAATCGCGCATGAGGATCAGTAAGAAATAAATATCTTAAGAGGAAATCAATGAATTAAGACCCTTGGGAGCTCCCTAGTTCTATCAAAATAATCATAAAGAGGAGAAACCCAACTCAAAAACGAGCTAGAACTACTGGCTATCCCAGACTGAAGCAAGAATCGAATCGAATGTGCCATTATCAGAATCAATACTCTTGATCCTGATAATGGCACACTCTGAAAATTTCTAAATATTTTAGAGTTAAGAACAAACTAAACATGCCACCCATCCACGCGTCTTCTGGACTAAAGTAGAGTAATACAGATAAAGCAGAGGCTTTTTCGGAATCACTAGAACTCCAATTTCAAGAAAACACTAGAAGAAGAAGAGCACACCGAGCAGGCCGCGTATTACACAGCACAGCTCTAAGGGGACACCCGATTCAGTCAACATATTTTGAAGAAGTAAAAAGCTTGCTTCAAAGTCTCAATGAGAGAAAATCCTCAGGTCCAGAGAATATTACTAACCTGACCCTGCACCATCTGCCCGACGACATTCTTTAGACAGTTTCAGATATTATCAATTATTCAGATATTATCAAGACAGTTTCAAATATTATCAAGTTCTTTTTCACCTTAAAACGTACCCAGCATGTTGGAAACTGACCGTAGCCACAGCCATCCCCAAGCCTCAGAAAGATTTAAACTTCCCTCAAAACTGACTTCCAATCAGTATCCTTTCTTCTTTCGCTAAATTAACGGAACACGTGTTGTTCTATTATCTAAAAGAGAAAGCACTTTTAAATAATGATCTGCCAGCGGAGGAATTCAGTTTTAAGCTACCTCGAGTAGGCCAATATATTAGAGCAAGTCTCAATAAAAGGAAATCAACAGGGCTCATCATGTTCGATGTTGCAAAAGCATTCGATAAAGTTTGGCACGCTGAGCTTACCGCCAAACTAGATTATCTCTGCCTAACAACAGCATTCATCCAGCTCATTGGATCTTTCTTTCGAAATAAAGCCTTCCAAGTCAGAATCGATAGCATAGTCTCATCTAAAAGACCTTTCAGCGGGAGTCCCTCAAGGGTCCCCTTTGTCACCGATTTTGTACAATTTGTACACAGCAGATATCCCTAGAACCAGCAGAGTTCACATCCCGCTTTTCGCAGACGATACTTATATTTTTCATACTTCCAGGCAAGCTGCAGCCATTACGTCAAATCTGCAACGTTCCATCGACTCCCTTATGTAATATTTTAAGAGATCGAAATTCAAAATGAGCACCGAAAAAACTCAAGCGATCTGCATAACACACAAAAGACGTCAAACACCACGCGCACTAACGATGGACAATCAATCCATAGATTGGCAAGAGACGACCAAATGTCTAGGACTTAATTTCGAACACATTTTACGGTGGGCTCCACACGCAGTCAGCAAAAGAAATTCCATGAATCATACAATTAACGCCCTTTATCCTCTTCTCAAAACGTCTAAGCTAAATAACACAAATCGGGCCCTTTTCTATAAACAAGTGGTAAGACCCTAATTACTCAACGGACAAACAACCAAAACTAACAAATGAAGTAAGGGTGCAAAGCCCACACAAGCTCCAGGAAATTACCAGTTCTCAGTCAGTAGAAATATACATTTTCACTTTCTTTCAGTATACTAACCAAAAAAGGCTCTATCTACATTTTGAGTTAGAATATTTCAATTTTGAGTTAACACCGGATTCAAAAACTATATACTCTATTACATCACTCTGCAAAATTTGAAAAACCTATCTTTTGTAAAAGTATGTTCAAATCAATATTGAAAAATGCACTCTCCATATATCTCCAGTACAAATCAAAACACAAATTATTAAATATCTCGAAAGCTCTAAAATGTAGATAGAACCTACATGCTTAGTAGGGCAGTATACATTTCCACTTTCTTAACATTTCCATTTTACGGCGAATAAGAAATAATACGAAGCCATAATAACCATAAATCTTAAACACTGTACGAATCTTGTTAAAGCATTTCCAAAAACCATGTTTGAAAATGTATCGATTTTTTGTATTCCTCTTATTTTGTTTGTATTTTATTATTTGATGCATTCCGTTTTAAGTTTTTATCAATGTATTTTTATTACTTTGGCTTTAATCCAATGAAAATTACGTGACCAATATTTAATTAGATGGGGAGACTCGTTGAAAAATAAATGTTTCATCCCATATGAGTTTAATCCATGATATGTACATATCTGTGCGTCTGAAAACGTCAATATATTTGCAACAACAAAAAACTGTTAGAATTAGCTGCCCAAATCAAATATGTTCTATGTACGTAAATCAACACGTCAAACAGATATTACCAGTTCTTAATGCTCGCGAATGGAACCAATGGAATTCATTAACTTCCCGTTTCATCAAATAAATTCAAATACGAACAAATTACTCCGGCACATTCTCACGTCTTTCAAAGCTCTAAAAATATGCCCGTACACCTACTCATGTCTGTATCGATAATAGGGTCATATCATTCATTTATTACTAGTAAATTGTTTAACACATTTACTGCCATCGCGTCGTAATGAAATCATATTGAATTGACATTTTTATTAACATAATTTTCGTGACATGAGACATTATCCGATTAGCTCGAACTTATACATGTCTTAACCTCGAAAATCAGTTTATAAATGGTCATTCGTGTCGGATAAAAAACTATCGCTAAATGCGTTTTAATGTTTTAAAAGATACGGGCGATAAACTCAACCACCGATCCATCAGAAATATTCAACAGCAGTCGAGAAAACAATTGGAAAACGCTGACAAATCAAACAATGAATTAATCAATCACTTATACAGTGATTGTTGATAGTTCTGTAACAGCGAAACTATGTGATTCATCCCTAAACTAATTTCCGCTTATTGTCTAGTATTTATTTATTTCTTAGCTTAGTGTGCGAAACTATTTTCAGCCACTGTCTTCTCATATTTAATAACATCCACGCAGACTTTTCGATTATCAGTTCAAATGCACACAGATTTGACAAACGAAACTGTCTGATTGACTGAATGACGAATAACGGCATTCCTGGTGAGTGAAGGAACAGAAAATAGGATTAAATTACTCGTCACTGATTATTTTAATCCAAATGAAAATTTTGTTCGACTTTATCTGTCATTCACGAAATCTCCTCGGGTTTGTGTTACTTCCATTCGAGACGGACGGCCAACGCGCATTTCTTTCTCTTTTTGCCTTTCCTTCAAATATTAAATGACGACTTGATCCGACGACGTTTTCATTTCCTTTCGCAACGGAAAAAAAACTCTACTTTGTACCCGCTTCAACAAACATTCGACTGGTATTGAATAAAAATTGTACCTACGCTAGACCGTGTCCGAAAAATGTCAAATTAAATCAAAAAGAATCTTTTGAAATTTATCTGATTTGTTTTTAAGCCGTCCGCATGGCCGGGGCACAATTTGTTGATATCGGATCGAAGAAATCACAACACTTAAGATCAATTAGATCGTATTTTTTTACAAGTCAATTGTAGTTTCGACTGTCTTTGTTGTGATATAATTGGCAAATGGTTGCTGGGGAAAATATATTTAAAGTGATTTTTATTTGAAAGAATCAAGGATTCACAAAGTAAGGAGGATTATATTTCTCAGAATTTAAGATAAAGGAGCAAAATACGCATCAGTCCAGTAGGCTACTACCATTAACAAAAATTAATAAATAGCTGCAGTATAATACTAACTCTTTTTGCAAGAATTAAAAAATTGCTCAAAGAAAAGATAGAAAAGAAAGAAAGCCTTAATTAATTCATTTTTCTCAAAATTCACAACTATATTGATATCGGGACGATTTCCTATTTGGAATCATCAGACTGTGGCTAAAAAATATCTGAAATAAATAAAATTGTCATATAGTGTGGATACACGTCGTTCATGCCGTGTCCTTGAGTAATTTAAATGATAGCGCCTTGGAGCTTTGACAATTGACATAAATTTTACGGGGAACAAGGTTTCGAGGGAAAGAGATATCCTGAAACTATTTCTTATTGTTGGCTTCTTTCAGAGATAGCCCTCCTGCCACTGACAAAACTATCAACAACAGTACAGAAACCGAAATCGGCTATTTTTGCTGGAGACCCTCTATCCATACGGTTCTTCGGTGTTCATTTAGGTAGATCAAGCACCTAAAACTCTTTTGTTCTGGATGCTATATTCGATTGGGTTTTGCAGAAACATAAGGGCATCCAATGTAGAATGTTAAGTGGTAAAGCCAAATTGTCTCTCGGGTATAATTTTATACTCATCATTGAAATGAATAAATTACCAAGCAAGCGTTGGGCAAATCGCATGACCACTATGCTTGAGAGATGGGAATATTTTTGCATGCTTACTAGCAGTGGAATAATATCCAATATTGGGACAAGAGTTAAATATCACCCAAAGGTCTTCATAGAAGCAAAGATAAAGACGCTAAGATGTGCAGAAAATGTTGAAACAAAAAAAAAACAAAAATTTTTATATAGGAAATATAAATTATATCTTCTCTTAAAATTATTTTTCGAGGAAAGGGTCGATACCAGGGTGAGAAGAGCTTTTGTGTTGACACAGATTCGATAGTATTGGGGGTCTATCGAAGGAATTGAATCGTGTAAAGGCCATCAAATGATTTTGATGGTTAAAATTAGAAATGGAGGCTTTGACAACTGTAGTGAAATGAGCATCGGAAATTCGCTTTCTTCTCCGGTAAATCCTAGAGAAAAAAGCAGCGGTACCATCTGGGGTAAACTTATGATCTGGAAGCTCGCCATCATTCGAAGTAAAACGAGTTCTTGAACTTTTACGATCTGATTCGTGATTCAAATTTCATGTTCAAATTTCATGTTAACATGGGTTCTGGTCTTTGTCATTATAAGGATGTTGATGCCTTTAATTTACGCAGAAGTGTAACTATAATGGTTATTACCTACGTTAAGAAATCTATGGTAAGATGCAGGTAAAACGTTGTATTAAAAATTTCCACCCATTGTGGAGCTGGATAATGTCGTGCGGTTACTCACGATTGGTTAAGTCAGTTGATTTAATTGGCAAAGGAACAGTATGATTGAGCATATCAAGAGTCTCATCATCAGCTTCTTGGGATCACAGCTTCTGTGAGCAGTCAAGATGGAGATTTTGAATTTGAGTTTCAACATCAGTTCCAAATTGCTCTCAACCAAGCCTATCAAAAAGTGAGTAGTTCTAGAAATCGAGGCCTTGTCTCCGCTGGATGTATGGTTGGATCAGTTGACGATCGGGTTCAGTATAGCGAGCCTAGCATTTGACAGTGTCAAAATGTGGGAGAAAACTTATTTGGTTCGGAGACTTGATGAAAAAGTCAATAGCCAATGATGAGTGACGGAAAATTGGTTCCAGTGGGAAGACAGGTTTTATTATTGCTGCTGTATTCAATGCCCATTGCTGTATGACCACTCCATAAGAATTGTCTCGTCGATTTCCCTCCCAGGACTGCGAACGAGCATTGAAATCACTCCCGAGGATGACAAGATCAAGTGAAGATACTATCTTTAGGATAAAATTTAAATCCTGAGATTCTCTGAATTGGCGATGGTAATAGATGCTTACAAAAGTAACTTGGTTATTCCTTAACTTAAAGCTAATGCAGATCGCTTCAATAACTGCAAGTCCTGGGATCAAATGCCATGGCATTTTTATCCGTTTGTACAAAAAGGGTACAGTTCCCTGTTCACTTGTATTTGAGGTGTCCCCACGAATAATTTAAGAATAGTCTCTGATAGAAAAAGAATGTTAGGTCTTCTCTGGTTTAGGAATTCCTGAACAAAATTTTTTTTGTAGACCGAGGATACATGGAAAATTTGACCTGACGTAGTTTGGCGAGATCATCTTCCTCGCAGTAGGAAGTATGCACTCTTTAAAAGAACCGGGATCTTCTTCATAGTTTCTAAGGTGTAGCTGAAGCAGAGCATAAATCCTGCTTTAAGCAGCTTATGTTTGGGAGTAGCGTTATTTTGTTAGAATTGTTATTTCTAACATTAAATTTTCGGACTTTTCGACCCTATGTATGATGCAGCAACTAATTACCTGAAGTTTTTTTTAGATCAAAGTTGCTTGTTTGATTGCTCTACGGAGTTGTAGTTATTTTGTTCATTGGTTTGCTGCGAAAAAGTGTGACACTAGAGCTGAAGGTGGGTCAGCAGAGGCATTAGCCTCTTGAACTACTGCCGCAAGCTTAGAGTAGGCGTCAGAACTTTTTTTTAGGGTTCTGGGAAGATGGAGAAGTAGGGTTTATCCTTTTCCTCCCACCAGACACTTCTGGATGGACAAAAGGATGAACTAGAACGTCCATGACAACGGCTGTTAGCTTTCCGGTATCAGCAATTTCATTTCTTGCACTTTGGACAGCACTCACGTGCATTTTCTGCACGAATTTATCATCAATATCATCATTGATGGAGATTTCATCATAATTACCGCCAATAAACGTTTCTTCTTCCGCTGCATCACTGTGTTTTGTTGCATTAGCAATAGATTATCAGTATTCGATTATCAGTGTCCGTACTTTAAAAATATATTTTGTCCATACAACATCTCCCTTTTTAATAGAAAAATTTCATTTATATCTTACATGTTGATGTATTCAATTTGTCAAATATGATTCAATTTAGCCTCTAAGTAATTTTTCTTTTGCGAGTGACCATTAGTTTGAGTTATCTACATGTTTTTAATGTTTGAGAACAAATGGGAGTAATATTAAAGATGTTTTTTGGATCAGACATATCTTTTTCTGTTTTTAATTCTTGGCCTTCTAAATCCATATCAATTTGCAATATAATATTTTGTCGTCTAAAACTGTTACTAGTATCTATTATTTTATTTTTTTCTATAATTTATTGATTCGGCTCTCTTTATAGTTGAAGACGAGTTTGTTCCAAAATAATAATAATTGATGAGCCCATTTTCCTTGTTTGAGTGTTTTTATATTGCAATATGCCAATTTACGGATCAGCAACTGTTTCATAACATTTACGTAAGCTATTCTATATAGTTCTAACAGTTATCTCTACTAAATTATTTAATCTAGGATAATATGGGTTTAAAGTTAAGCTTTCAATATTCAGGGATTTCCAAAACGTTTTCAATTCTTCAGAATGAAATTGGCGTCCATTATCAGACAATATTTTAGGAATATCACGTCTGGCAAATATGGACCTCAAATGGCCAACGATAATTTGCAAATTATTTAGCAATATCAAAATATTTAGGATATTGATCTACAATAAATAAATACGTATCACTATTAAAACATAAATTATCAACCCTTCTGTATCTGTATGTCAGATCTGTATTTTAAGTAATGTTTACAACCAGATACAATATCTTTAATGTCATTTCATCAACATAGAACATTGAACCTTGATTGAAACATCGTTATATTCCTAACTGCCCTTCGTCAATTTTATTTAAAATATTTTCTGTCAGTTTATTGAGAATGAAAAGACAATCAAATCATCGACAGCCATTGTCTCATTTTTAATATAATAGTATGGCTGAGCTTGCGGTTTTGTTAAACTGTTTCTTTTTGGCCAATGTTCCAAACAAAATTTTTTCACTATCCGCCACTATTTGATGATGCGCCTTAATTTCTTGTTTAGTTTCATATGATTTTTGGTTCGATACAGGTAATGAGCAAATTAAGAAAGAAAAGGCGCTGGAGAAGAGGACCAATTTTATTGATATACGATAAAATATCTTTAACCCTTTGGCGACACCGGGGATTTTAGTGAAATAATAGGTACCCCTATATTTTTGTGGAAAATAAATATTTTCAAAAGCTATGTATAAGAGAGGAAGATCAATTATGTTTCTAGCTTGGCTATGATAATGTTTTGGAAATTTTTAACTCGTTGCGGCCGTTAAACGCCTAAAAGAAGACAAAGAAAACTTGAATTTTTTTTTTTTAATATTGTTTTTCACGAACTTGCAAGCAACCCTGTAGCTACGGCAGGTTCATTAACAGAAAACCTTCAAATCAACAACCCTTCTGATTTGTTTTTACTTATAGAAATAAAAGCAAATTTTCGATAAATATAGTGCTATTTTCTAAATATACAAATTAATATTTTCTAAATTTCTCTTTACAAAAGATTGATGAAGTTTATTTTGACCTGTGAACTTTGAGTTCGCGACAACTCAAAATTCCATAGTCAAATCAATAAGAAATTCCCGGGATATGTTTACCTTATGTAGAACCAGGTGTTATAGAATTGATTTGGAAATGCGGATGCAATGGTGGTATCTTGAAAAATCACTAAGGAAAAAACTGCTTTTTGACCTACAAATTCCGACTAAGTCACCAGATTTTACCAAAATGCACACAGTAAGTGAACATTAGACTAAGCCGAATTTCGTAGCTTTCCAGCTATGATAATTTTTAACTAAAATAGCTGGCATAGCTGCCGAGCTCTTATTATTGATTTAATCAATGGAGCAGAAATTATTTAAAAATACTTTTTCGTTTCACAAAAGAAATGCAAAAAACTGTACGCTGCGACAAGTTTTACTAGTTAAGCTAATGACGAAAAATGTCAGAATCACAGGATGAGTAACTGGAGTAACTTTGTTTTCAGTAACTTTTTTATCAATCGTTAAACTCTTCTAGGCTCGTAAAATCAACGACATACTGAAATAAGCAGATAAATTTGTTCGGAACTTAATAGCCGAATTGCCGATTTTATTTTACTACACCATGTGCGATAGAGTTCCTAGGTGTGTGTGTGGTGTGCTTACAAGGGTCGTCCGCATTTAATTGTCATTGAATCTAAATTAGGGCATTCGTGTTTGCACACCTCCTCCTTCGATCACACAAAACTGCTCAGTGACCTCAATCAAATTAAAATTCACTGCACCTGTCACGCTTATCAGCAGCAATAAAATTAAGGTGAGCAGTTGAAATTGGCCTGGAACCGCAACACATGAAAAGCAACGTTGTCGTGGTCAGGGGTAGGTTTAGTATTAACAATAGCATTTGGACGTGCGCCACATCTTGAGTTCATTGGAAGCGTTATTTGTCAATAGATGGCTTGCATAAAACGGCGATTTTGTGGCATTGCGTGACGTTTAATTGCGCCAAAGATGCTTGCTTCCATTGCGTCCAGGAATTGATGATCCCGAAACGACCATAATGCGACCACAAATTGAATGTAATTTTCTGCCAATGAATTTCCTTCCGTCTCTATGAGCGGAAGTAATGGAAATTTTTTTAGTTGTGGAAAGTGGCGTCAAATAAAGTACCTACGGCTCATAGTCCCTAGATGATTAGTAATTGGTCGACAATAAATAGATTAAAATAGGTATTTGCATATATGACAAGACGTAAAATGTATATGTACGTAAACGACAAGACACAAAAAGTGTGAAATAGGCCAATTTTCAATGTAACCGCAATCGAATGTAAACATTTTCAATTGTAACACCAGCATATGTAGATAGTAAAAAAGTGTTTTCAAAGAAGCTAAATTTTTGGTTTTGAAAAGTTCTGAAGAATACAGCATGTCAGGGAACTATGGTTTTTTTCTTGTCTTTTTTCACTATCTACTTTCATCATTGTCAATCATTTCCTGGAAAACACTTTTCGTTCTGAAAAATTTGGTAGTTAAATACTAACGGCAGAAATCACTTTAGATACAATAGGTTGAAAAAATCAGCATAACTGAGTTCATGGTATGGCTCAAAAACGGGTCTTTATAACCTAGTGAATTTGACGTGTATATCAACATTAAACCAAATATATTCACCATATCTCAAGTGAAGTGAAGCTTTTGATTTGTTTTGATAAACGTACTATTTACTTAGAATCAGCACTGTAGGTACTTGTTTAAAATTTCTAAAATTTCAAGCCAATGCAGGCTATTGCTCATATACATACATTATATTTTTTATCTCACATAAGAGAGACAATTTAGTTAGCTGATTGATCGAAATCTGGCACTGAGAAAATTGATCACATTTTATACGGCTTCTTAATTGAAACTAAGGCTAACTTTTAATGCTTTTTTTAACTATGGACAAATCAGATGGTAGACATTTTTCGGTTACTTAAAATATATTAAATATTTTAAAGTCCCGCCGCCTGCAGAGACCACTAGTGCTTCCTAATACTTGGACAAGTAGTGCTCGCCAGTAGCAATCAACGAAAGGAACAATGAATAACCACCAGTGGCACAGCATTTGGCCCGGAATCACCAAAACACAAAAGAGTCTCACTCACTAGCCGCATTCCGCCACCTTCAATTTTCAGAGTAATTTTCGAATTAAATTAACCATTCACACGCGGGAGGCCTCCAAGTCATCGCATGTACATATTTCACGCTCAAAACATTGAAGCGCTACAAATTAATGACAATTACGCGGGCTCGCTCGTGGATGCAATGTAGACAGCAAAAAAGTTCCTTTTATCCGAAGGAATCGTTCCAAATTGAAAACGGATAAAACCTGAAATACTCGTCAAACGAAGCCGAAATATGTGTATAACACTAAAATACAGTGAAGTTGGTGAAACGAAGCTCGCTGACAGGCTGTTGTTTTCGAACTCGAAGCCTTTTGCTCCGTTTTGCGTCCCCAGCGTCTCTGTCGAACTGCCGTGAAACTTGCCATCGATAATAAATGGTTTCGCTAATTTATGAAGTGAAAATGATTAATTAACCTGAGTCGGATTCGACCCCGATCTCGAATCCCATAGCACCTCAATATTAGCATTTGTTGTGCCGTTGCTACTTTCATTGCTTTTCAATTGATCTGTTCACAAAACTCTGGGCCGCAGTGTTTCTTTCAAGCTGCTGTATTTCGAGCGATTAACAGCGTTCAATGGCAGTGGCGCGGTGATGACGGTAATCCTCCCGCCAAATAATAGGAACGCGCAATTCGTTTAATTACTACTGTTGAGTGGCGTTCTTTTATTAATAATTAATGGTAAATTGTAAACTGTGGATTCGAAGCGGCATTGTTTTGTTGCTGACTCATTCTGAGTCGTTGGAGTATTTTATGGGCCGATTTCGTCGCAATTGATAATCAACCGAACAATGTGGCTGAGATGTCTTTGTTGTTTAGTTTCAAGTTGAATTGACATTTAAAATTTATTTCCATTTCATGGCGCAAACCCAACAAAATATTACAAAACTCAACTTTACAATTTTTTAAATTTAGATGATCAAAGAGATAAAGTATTGGGAAATACTGACAGAAGCTTGCATAATTTATTCAATAGATCATTTACATTTGGAGTTTTCCCCATGCAATTCGAAACTTTTTTATATTACACCCATATTCAAATATGGCAATAGACACTATATCGGAAATTATAGGAGCATTGCCATTTTATCTTCAATTCCGAAACTTTTTGAAAATGTTGTTTATGATAAATAATCTTCACTTGTTGGTTCCCGTCTGAACTAGCAACAGCATGGTTTTAGAAAAGGTTGCTCAGCTACCACGAATTTGATAGTCCTAACGTTCTGTGTGTAATGGAGAAAAAGTACCAAATCGACTCAACCTACGCTGTCTTTAGTAAGGTTTTTGGTAGAGTTGATCATACTACCTTAATTCTAAAGCTTCAGAAATTTCGCGAGTTTCCGGATTTTTACTTAGCGGGCTGACTTCCTACCCTGGTAATCAAACAAAATTTGTCAAATTTCCAGGACTTTTGTCGAAACATTTTTTGCCAACTCTCATGTACGATAAGGCTCACTTGTTTTTAATATACAGTGGGTGACAGCCAAAATGATGTTGCCAAGTATCTTATGAAAAATAATTACTATCTGGCTGCTTTTGAATGAAATAAAGAAAACTATTTGTGAAGAAAATCAAATATAATGTGTATTAATCATTTAAGTAAAAAACAACAATAACATATAATCCGTTACGATAAAAACTAGTAAAAATCCAAATAAGAGTTGATAATAAAGAATTTAAAGGACGGGAAATCTCAAAAAAAAAATTGTTGAGATTGTTAAAAGGAGTGCTTTAACGGTTCAGCATATTATTGAATGTTTTTTGCGCGAAAACGGTGTTAGAAATCGAGTCAAAAAAACTCACAATAATTTTTTTTCTGAGACGTATTGCCGTTGGATCGTGAGACAGTCAAAAAGGGATTGTACATTGAGTGCCCCTAAATTGGCAGAGCTTGCTGAAAGAGCTGTCGGCAAAAATATCAACCCCCAAACTATAAGGAGGACACTCAGGAATGCCAATTTAAATGGAAGAAACCTTTTATCAATCGCAAAAACAGTTTGCACAGGATTGATTACGCTCGTCAACATCTGAGAAGGGATACTGCTTTTTGGGAAACCGTCATTTTCTCTGATAAAAGTAAATTTAATTTATTTATGACGGGCAAAAATACGTCTGGAGGCAACCAAATACAGAGCTCAATCCAAAACATTAAAGGGCCACTGTGAAACATGTAGGTGGACATGCTGTGCTATGGACATGTATGTCGCAAGCAGGGGTCGGAAATCTGGCTTTCATCAATGGTATCATGGACAAACACCAGTATTTGAATATTTTGAAAGGACACTTACTGCAAAGTACCCACAGAAAAATTGAATATAAGGAATAATTTTCGATTTTATCAGCGGAACGATCCTAAGCATTCCTCCCAACTCGTTCAAACGTGGCTCATTTGGAATTGCCGACATGTTATTCAAACACCTCCACAGTCGCCGGACTTAAATATTATAGAGAATTTGTGGTCAGAGTTGGCGAAAGGCATCAGGAAACACTCAATTAACTACACACTGGACCTTAAAAGAGCTTTGCAGGAAGAGTGGAACCGAATTCAGCCAGAGCACACAAAATCTTTAGTGGAATCGATGCCCCGCAGATTGGACGCAGTTCTTAAAAAGAATGGCTATCCCATAATATACTAGAGGTGAAATTTTTTAATTTGATTAGATATTAAGAGCTTGATACATTTTTTTTTTTAAAAAACCATTTCACATCATTTTGGCTGTGAGGGCAAAATCGGCACTTTTCTGGATTTTTATTACTTTTTTTCGTAATGCATTATTATTTTTGTTATTTTTTCACTTAAATGATAAATTAATATCAAATCTGCGATTCCGCATAGCTTTTTTTCTTTATTTCATTCAAAAGCTGACAGATATTGATCATTTTTCATAAGATACTTGGCCACATTATTTTGGCTATCACCCACTGTACCTACTTACTTACTTATTTACTTACTTAATAAACGATCTCAAAGTTTATCACATCATTGAATCTAAATCTGATGCAATATTAGCTTGACTCACTTGACCAATGGTGCAGTGTAAACAAATTTTCTCTCAATTTTAATAAGTGCCAGGTTATTAGTTTTTTCCAAAATGCACGGTCATAAACAACACTTGATTCCTCGGCAATAATTTTTAGCGCGAGTTGGTAGCATTGTTGACCTCAGTGTCATCTTGACCGCTTCACCGATGATGAAAAAGTTTCCCGCGCTTCATTGGAAGACGTGCCAAGGTATTTCGTAGCCCGTGAATCACAAAATCCTTGGACGCATCTACGCCCTATTTTCGATTACGTTTGTTTTAGCTGGAATTCTGATTTTGAAACCTACAATAACAGACTCTAGTCCACACAAAGGCATTTTTTAGTTTTCGCCTTGCGATAATTCTTTCGAATTTAATAGATTATCTCCTTATGCGTTTCTACTGGGTAATTTAAACTTATTGACACTTGCATCCAAGAGAATGATGATATCTACTTTGAATTTGACGTCATTAGAGTTGAATTGCTGAATAGTAATATGATGATAATTATCCCTGTAATACCAGGCCCAATTGTATACTAAAGTAATATCCACATTTCACAACTTTTGCAGCCTCTGAACCGCTAAATAAGTGCTGCAGGATATTCAAAAGCATAAGCAATCTGTGTTCGTCAAAGATTTCCAAATCATCATTCAAATCCTCCTTTTTCCAAGCTATCCGTACTTTTTAGTCTTAAGCTATATTTCAATATGTTATTTATTGTCATTTATTTATTTATTTGTTACTTGTTCAATATTTGTATACTTTACTTTTCAATTTTGATTGGTATTGTATATGTAATTTGTTTCTTGTTTGGTCGATGAATAAATTAAATTATGTTTTAATAGAATTCTATTGAATAGCTTTAAGGAAGTCTATAAGGAGACAGTCTGGTCAACCGGGAGGCACTCTTGATCCGATTCTGCATGCAAAAAACCTTTAGCTTCTTAACCCACACTTCTTAACCCCGCGGTTGCTAGTCCTGAACTCTTCGTATTCTTAAATCACATTATGAACAGGTTTCATATCCAAAGATTCGTAGACGTACCAATTTTACTCTTGCTAAGATTCATCTCCTCCTGAACTGAATCGGTTGGTTACATCAAGCTATTGGGTAAAATTCATTCATTCAATACATGTTTGAATACATTTCATAGTTTCATAATTAATTATAAATCATTTCACTTCGAGTAGGCATCGAAATCTTTCATTGCATTTTCAATTATTTAGGCATGGTAGCCTCGTTTCTTCAGTACCTACTACATCAGACTAATTGACTCCATTCAGACACGAACAGCTGTCTCCAATTTACTTTCTCATACTGCTCAAATTGAATAGCGCAGTTTGGAACGAAAATGGTCTAACAGTATGCCGGAGCAGGTATCGAATTCAATAATTAATTCGCCTTAAGGAGTTGCACGCCAATTATCAGCTTGTATCTAGTCTCTTTTCAAGCACAAATCTTCCAAACAATGATAGCATTGTATCCCGTAAGTGGTCCGAGCATATGTGAGGAAATATTCATTCGAAAAGAATGGTTTCGCTGTTGTATTGTGATTTGAATCGATCTTAATCCGCGCGTCCTGCCTGATTATACGTAACACTTGCACTGCTTGCTGTAGCTATCGATCATTAAACGAAATCGAGAATGATTCGAAAAGCCAGCCGTTTGAACAATAATTCGATCAAAATAAAATATTAAGCCACCAACTTGGCGTTTATAATCGTTTAAAATCTACGTGAGCGTTGCAACGGCGACGACGACGACGACGCGGAAAATATGAATAAGGAATGCTGCAAAGGGCAAGTTGAACCGCGTCCAGCTAGAGGTGATGAGGTGTCGATCAATTTTTCAAGTGCGATCAAACATCAACAACAAAACATCGCCCGGATCGAATGTGATTGTGCCTACTGGGAAGGTTGTCTTCTTGTTGTCTGTTGCGAGTCCAAGCAAAGTCCCGGAGTGAATCATAAAAAGGTGTTTCTTTCAATGTCGAAGTGGTTAAATCGGCCGATCGCCGCGAACAATAGCATCAATAATTTTCTATTGATCATTAAAGGAGAGCACAGCACAGCAGCAACGATGTTTCATCGTGGACAATAATGGCGGTTAACTTATATTATTTCTCATTGCACAGGGCTGCCGTTGGTTAAAAATTTCATATTTTCAGGAATTCAGTCATATAGATGGGACCCAAGTCTAGATATGGATAAAGCTCATTTTATTTTTTTACTATTCAGTATGATTTTTCACCAAATATCTTCACTAAGAACTACGCAACTTGAAAAACTGAGTTTTCCTTAGTATGACTCTAATGCATTAACTTATCGTTTTCCAATATTATATTTTATTATCTTATTGGGTATTTGTACTCCAATAACTCTGATTAAGCTTTTGTCCTTTGTTTGATACAATCGTTTAAATCAGATGAGAAAAAAATTATAATTTCCACTCGCTCTTCGCTCGCGACTATCTGTGAGGACTGGTTTTAACGAAGTAAATGTGGGAATGTCAAAAGTCGCAAAGGGTATCATGGAGTTAAGAAATGTAACAATTGGTATCAAAAGGATGAAGCAGAGAGGAACTTCATATTCGTTCACTTATTATTTGGGTACAACTTTTCCGATATCCTACCGGTAATAAGTGAAGACAGAGCAAATAGTAGGACGATTCACCAATCAAATGCGAGATTTCATCGAAAGCATCAAAGTCCTAAAAAAGCCATTGGCTATTGAAGTTCTTGATGAAAAAGCGAAGACACGATTCGAACAAGCACCCCAAACTTTCAAATCAATTAAACTTGATGATTAGACCCCACAGGCATCGACATTGAAAACTGGAAAAAAGTGAATTTCTGCGGAGATCAGAAAATAACTATTGTAGTAGACTAAAAACAAGTGAAAAAAGGCAACTCCAAGTGTCCAGATCTTGCCGCAAGCCCTCAAATAGGCAGCAATGTTGATGGCTTGACAAAACTATCGTCGAAGAAGGTATCCAGGAACTTGACAGAAAACCGAAGAAGCCGCTGGTTATCATTCAACCCAAAGAAGAGCTTTCTTATGCTAATATACTCAGACTAGTGTAAACCAACTCAGAATTAAGTGAGTTTAGTGAATCAGTCAGCAACATCCATTGAATGCGGAAACCAGAGCTTATCTTGCAGCTGAATCAGCTAAACCAAACCGATGAGCTCAAAACTACCAGTGACACCATTTCAGGCGACCAGGTGCTAGAACGAGGACTTAAGCAGAAAACGTTGTTAGAAAGTAAGGATATGGACAATGTTACTAGCAAAGAAGATATCTACGAAGCTATCAAGATACTGCTTAATACTTCATTAAAGCATCAATTTGAATGAAATTTTAAGTCTGTGCAAGGCGTATGATAAGACACACACGGTGAACATAGGGATCACTGAAGCGGGAAATCATCTGTTGAAAGGGGGAAGGATGAAAATAAAAAGGGTATATTATCGCCCAGGTGAAAAAATAAGCCCCAACTATTGCAGCCGGTCAATATGATGGGTCAAAAAATTGCTGCAAACATGGAGAAGAGGGGCATAATGCAAAAGACTGTAAAAGAGAGCCTTGTTGCTCATCTGTAAACACTCCCTCTCAAGAAAGGCGCTCAGCAATCTGCCTGGGATATTAAAACCTAAAGTGGAAAAGCATGTCCTTTGATCAAGAAACTTATAAGTATGTGGCATGTTCACACTCCAAAAATATAAGACACATATATCAAATGACGAGCGATATCCATCAGAAGATTATGACGCATCCGTGGCGCTCAGAATTTTGTGTAAACGATGGGAACCGTGGAATGATTAGCTCAATACAGCGATCAAGTGGAATGCCCAGTTTCGATTAACTTCTCAGTAGGTACAAAAATATCCACCTTTTATCAAAAACTGTGATGAAAATCTCAGAAAAGCAGAACATGAACCACTTGTACGCGGAAACTGATATGAAACCGATACGTTCTGCGATTAGGATGGTTTTGCACAAAAAACTAAGGGGAAACACAGGTCTCGAGGTAACGCTCCCAAATATGTTGCTATTTGCCGACTGCTTCCAACGGCAAAAATTCAGAAGCAGCCGAGAAAAGAACTATGGTTGTACAGGAATAGCTTGAGGATGTTTGCCAAAAAATTAGGGACAAGAACGCTTCAAAAATGGACGTTCTAAAGTTATAATAGAAACACTCTAGCTCACCAGAGCCGATACGAACACTAATGTTCTATGAGTCACACAGATTTTGAGTGTATGTTCTATCAGCCTTATAACAGCCAGCATGTTTCGAAGGCTATGTAATATTTTGATCACAAGCATGCATTATAACCCCTAAGGTGAAAAGGTTTTCAGTGCTACCACTTGCATGAATTTCAAAATTTATGAAATTCAAACATTGCTACTTATATTCAATGTCAGTTGCTTATGCTACAAAACTTGTAAAACAGCATATCCTGTTACATAAATGAAGAGAATGATCAGTGCTTGCAATACTTTGCCACAACTGTAACTAAAAGTCTACCACAACTGCTTCCCTTCAAAATCAACCTACCCTATGAAACTTATTTTCATCCGGTGACTTCATCGAAAGAATGATGTTTGGGGCTGCCATCTGAAAAATTCCCAGAACTTGGACAATTAAAGCATTGGTTACTTATTATCGTTGCAGATTTTCGTCATATGGGTTATTAACGTTAGCATTTATTGATACGGAAATGACTAAAACGCTTTGTGCTGGTAGCCCTTCGCTGGCACCAAAGCTAAAAATGTACCAAAATTGCTTCATGTTTAAGTCAAAGTACCCTACAAATTTTGTTTCTATCTGATGACTGCGATAGAAGTTATAGGGGTACAAAGAAATTTAGGGTTACCACTCTCAAAAGTGTTCCAATTTTAGAAACTTTAATATTTGTTGTTTATTGTCACTGCAAAACCATTTCCATTTGAAAATTTTATTATAAAATCGCCTACTAAAGATACGGCAAAATATACAAAAGCAACCGTAGCTTGCAAGCCTATCATGATTTTTGAACCAGATTCCTACTGAATATTGCATCCAATACCAAATTTATTTTACCACGTGAATGTTTCATTTACCTCATGAATTTTGTTTTGATTTTATGACTGCAGTGGAAGTTGTAGGACAAAAAGTTTTATTTTGCTGAGCAAACTTTTCAAAATTCAAGACTTCAAACTTACCGTAGCTGGCAGCTCCAAAGTAATTTTTCAACCAAATTTTTATCAAATTCGTGATAGAATCAGGTTCAGTTACTGCGTGAATTTCGTCAAAATTTGGTGACTGAATCAGAATTTATAAGGCAAAAAGCAGATTTTTTTTCCTACGTGATTTTCCAGGATGGTGCCACTGGAACAGGGTTGCCCGCATTGCAAAAACGCTTCTATCTTATCTGGTCCTTACTTAAAACCAATAATTCTGTGAATTTCAGGTGTATCTGATTATTGGATCGATAATTCTCGCGAACAGAAATTTTTGAAGTTAAAAATATAAGTAAATTAGGGAAAGGTTAGCGTTCTTGTCCGATATGGAATTTCAAATCTCTTTCTTTCATTGTGTAGACAAAGCGTTGATTTACATATGAAGTACTCTTTTTCTAAAAATCGAAATTTTTTTTTGTGAGACTTTATGTTTTGAAGGCATTCACTTTCAGTACCTGCCGTAGCTAATGCAAAATGGATATAACCAGTATTACTACCAGCACGTTAAGTCTACGATTTAGTAACATTAATGTGTGCTGTAAGTTTCATAATGATCTGAAAGCTATATCAAAAGTTATCGTAATTCAAAAATTTTCAAATTTTTTCGCTCTTATATTGGGCACCTAGCGCACACATAAGGTTGAAAATTTTCAAAACATAATATTCGCATTTAAAGCACGTTCAAAATTTATTTATTATCATTTCGCAAATTTATTTGCCTATAGAATTATAAGAATATTTAAAACATCACTAAAATGGCCGCTGACACCAAAGTGTTAAAGATAACATTTTTTTGAGATCTGGACCTAATCTGTATATACACAAATATTTTAAAAGTTTTAGCTCACTCGGATGGGACGTTATCGAAAAAGAGCCACTGAATTTTTTTGATGTTATTTATATAGGTATATATATATATATATATATATATATATATATATATATATATATATATATATATATATATATATATATATATATATATATATATATATATATATATATATATATATATATATATATATATATATATATATATATATATATATAGAGAGAGAGAGAGAGAGAGAGAGAGAGAAAAAAAAGACAGACAGAGAGATGAATTTTTGGCTAAAGTGATTTTAATACTAATATTCTTCGAACATTAGTAAAAAAAAGGCCGGAAATATTCGTGAAAGTCTTTAATAAATGCTTGGATGTCTTAATCTTCCCATGGCAATGTAATCGGCAAAGGTTTGTTCTCACGCTGAAGAGCAGTAAGAATCCTAGCAGACCATCATCGGCCAAACTGACTGCTGTACAAGATGAGTAAGATTCTTGAGCGAATCGTCTATGAAAGACTACTTTCAATCTTTGACATCGTCTCTCTGACGACCAATACGGATAATCACTGGCGGATAATAGAGGCACGTTTGGCGGATTGCGATGTGGTTACAAATGCCTTTGTCCAAAACGTCTTCAATTCGAAGAGCTGGGAGCACATCTAAAATGATCTTCGAAGGCGGGAGACCCCAATATCTTAAATATAATAGCGAGCTATTTTGATAACTGGAAACTAGCATATGAGAGTGACAGAAGAAATGTTACCACCAGCGTCCCACAGGGTTCCACACAGGGGCCACTCTTATGAAACATCTTGGACGCTAAACCATCATAATCACATAGGATATGCCATGTCTCCATATGATATTAATGTTTGGCTTCGGAGACGAAAAACATTAATATCATCTGGAGGCTATGCGTATGCTGTTGCCCAGGTGAAAACACGTCTTAATATAGTTCATTTAGTCCTCGCTGAGCTCAAAACAGAGGCTTTTTTTATTGTCAGCCGGGATCAAGTCGAGTTTATGCAAGTTAGAGTTGGATCTCCTGTCATTAGCACGTCGTCACCACGAAAGTACCTCAATGTTATTCTCCACAATAGATTGAGCTTCAAAGACCACCTGAACTATGCGGTTATAGTTCGGACTTGGTAAACTTAAATTATAAGGATCTGCATCAGAATCGGGTATTAATACCAACAAGATCATATAACATACCAAACGGCAGTTGATAAATCTATAGATCTTATTCGCAAAATATCAAACACACTTAATAGAGCAAGATTTTTCAACATCAAAAATGGGATCGTTGCTGCAGTCCTTTCGAATGCTTGCCAGCTGTCTCTTGTCCCGAAGCAAAGTTGGAAAAACATAGAACTTTTCTGCAACCTGAGTTGATTTCATCGCTTTCGAGATGTATTTTCTAGTCGAATTATTTGAGTTCTGTCTCTTAGGGCTTGTTTTGGTATGTTTCGGACGTGTATTCGTTTTGTATATTTTTTCTTTATAGTTTGTGAAGCCTAATTGTAGTTGATACTGATAAGCTCTCTAATAATGCATATATACATAAATTGATTACCTTTATTTCATCGGATCATATATTTACCAACCTGCTTAAAACAATTTTTTGAGCTGGGATCATACTAAGTTTTGGCTTTATTGACCCTGAGCCCTATTTATATTGCTGTTTTTAAATTGCTGTGACTCTAGCTTTAGGAAGATTTTATTTCAATGTCAAGCAAATTATACTCCTTTCTTTTCAAAGAAATACTGTCAGTACTAAAACAAAACAAAATGTAAAAATGTTTTAGTTTTTATTGTTCTTTAACTAAAGCCATGGAAATTGCCAAATATTCTAATGCGCTAAGAACTTTATATAAAATTAATTGTTAAAATTAATAACATTTGCTAAGGGCTGGGAATTTACGAATTATAAAAATGTCCAAAGCACTATCAGCTAAAAAATTAAAGATTTCTTTAATTTTGTTTCAATGAATAATCAATTCATTGGGCCACTTGTGTGCAAACAAAATTTAATATTTTCTTTGAAAACTTAGCAACCGGAGCATTTGATTTAGTGCGGCAAGCCTAGATGTTTCCAGTAAAACCATTTGTTCTTCGATCAACCGAGTACTTATGATGTTCTCAATACCAGATCATCGATCGTCAAGTCTCTTTGATATTTTGATTGATTACTTCAAATAAATTTTGAAATTCGTTTACCGGCTTCACCATAAGGAATCACTGATGGTCCGTAGAAAAAGCATCACAAATACTGTGACGATGAAGAATCGAAATATAAAATACTTTTCGGCTGCCGTTTTTCACTTACCAGCCCGGCAACTCGTCCTATGCCTTGGACTACCCACCTTCGTTATCGCCTCCATTGAAAACTTGCGGCGAAGTCTCATCATCACTAGCAACCGACAACATGATCAAGAGCAAGATCTATAGGAGCTAATGAACGATTTAATTAACTTTGCCACTGTTGGTGACTACCTTTCTCGAGACTCACTACAGATAGTTATTGGCGATGGATGCTGTGCTGGATGATGTTGGCGGATGCCGATGATGGACCACAGTACACTTTGGGTGCGCTTTTCAAAGCCTCCAGTCATTCCAGAAGAATAGAACTCCCCGCAGTCGATTGTGCTGCTCGTCGAGAGTTTCTTAATAAATTCGAACTCTGAATGGTCTCTTAAACTGTTTTGGAAACTATGCAGTTTTTTTCGTCAGGCGACTGAATGGGGAGGGTCAGTTTGTGTAATGATCAGAAAATGTTTTGTGGTTGACTGCTGGAAAACATGTTTGCTTGATCGATTGCCGAGAATGTGACCTTTAGCTTCATGTCTCATAGCTTATAAATCGTTTAAAAGGGTTAATGCCAACCTGTTTTCCACTGTTAATTGTGTTGGTATAGCAATGTAAGCAAGCTACTTGAATTATTTCCAATCATTGTGAACAAGCACAGTTGAATCATTTCGATTAACAATTTTTCGATTAAGCATACCTTCATTTCTTTGTGAAGCTAAAAAAGATTTCATATCAAATCATATAGGCACATAAAACATAGGTCGGAATCCAATCATAAATTGAGGATTGTAACAAATAATTTCTTATAGATTTGACCATAGAAAATCGGTGCACGTGCATATTCGAATGCTCACTAATGAATCAGGTTAGTCTAATGTTTATTTCAGATACGATTACAAACTCAAATTAATTATAAACTGCTAAAAAGTAGCTCCACTTTCTTCCCATACAATCGTTCAATACCATGCCGCCAAAAAGGTTAATGAATGCTTCTGAATATCCTACACCTCTGTCTCTCTCTTTCAAACTATTGTAGGCCTTTTCAAAAGCAATTTAGTATCCAACTCGAAAACGACAAAATTCATTTAACGACTTCACACTTCCCTAATTTCCTAATAGATGTTTGTCATTAATCAAATAACTGCTCCCCGATTTCGTTCCGAGATCCCACGAGACCAATCATGCTCACAACACCTTTCGCTTTTCTTTTAGAAAGTCCCTGCAATTAATATTAAATGAGTTCCATTTGATTCCTTGCTATTGGAAAGGATAAAATGTGAAAACCTCGTTCGATAGATCAAGGACAAATCATTGGCAGTCAAGTGGAAAGAATATTACATAGCACTGGATGTGTTGGAGCCGACGTTAAATTTCGTTTTGAGCCAACGAATCCAGTGACGAAAAAGACTTCACCATCGTCGTGGCCAGAGTTAAAGTAAATTAACGGTCTTGACTACTACATGAAATATGTACATATTTCAGAGATAAATTGTACACCGTCAATCTGGTCGGTGAAATAATTATTAATTTAATCATGATATAATCAATTTCTTTTAGATTTTGAATAAAACTGAGCTCAAGTGAACAATATTAAATAAGCAATCTCATTTCTCTCGCACACATGATTTCTTCTGGGGGAGCTCAGGAATTCACATATGTATGAATAAGCACGAATCTCACGATAGGACAATCAAATAAAAGCTCGTAAATGTCATATTATGTGAGCCGGCACCGCATTTCGACCGATACATAAAATTCCAATTTGGACGTTGACATTTTACTTAGAACGCGCTGAATGGTTTGATGATGGTGTCAGTCGATGTGGAAACTAACACTGACATCGCCGGTCAGCCGGCAATTTATCATCGTCTCGGTTTCATAAATCATACACGCTTCGCCTTTTTTGGCAGTGAGACCGTTCAGTGGTGGACTCAAGGCAATTTGGTCGCTCCGATATGTCCTGGAACGATGTTCACGTGTTCAATCAAACCAACATCTATCCTTTTGATAGATATTGAATCGATTGAATGAAAAGTGTGTGTAGGTGTATAAATACGTATGTTTATAATTACTGCCGAATAATAAAGCGGTTAACTCAGTATTTTACTACCAACCAGCAATGCCAAATTTTGCAGTAAATGGGAACGCCTATTTTTATCCCTTGATAAAGCTCTGTATGCTGTTTGACTACAATATTTAAAAAAATATTTCAAAATGTTAAGATACATTTCAGCTTATTTAATGGGATTTATATAGACTAATATGTTGTTGTATGTACATTAACATAAATCAAATTTCATCCTACCAGCGCTAGTAATAGCGAGAAATACCGCCTCGAATTATCTCCATACAAAATATATAATAACAAAATACAAAATATATATAATAAGGCTATTCGACTCATTGCCCTCAAATTACGTCAAAATAATACTCGGCGACTTCAACGCTAAAGTCGGGAATGAAGAAGTACATCGGGGAACAAATGGAGGGCACAGTCTCCACGATGCAACTAATGACAACGGCCAACGCCTGATTGACTTTGCATGTAGTAGAGATATAGTCATAAGTTCGACATGCTTCCCACATCGACGCATCCACAAAAGAACATGGGCATCACCAGATGGCAATACCTTCAACAAAATCGACCATGTCCTTATTCAACGGAGATGGGCTTCCAGCATACTTGACGTTCGGACGTTTCGAGGAGCAAATTGTGGCTCGGACCACTACTTGGTCAAATCCAAATATCGATGTCGCATGTCAAAGGCGTACGTGACGAAGACGAGTCCTCTGCGTAAGTTTGACATCGGAAAGCTCCAAACGGCGTCAGTAGCAGAAAACTTCTCAAAAACTCTTGAGACTAAGCTAACTCCCATCCTACAAGATAGCACAGTGAGGCCGGTTGACAAGGTCTGGATGGAGATGAAGACAGCAATCAAAGCCGCTGCAGAACAAGTGGTTGGGTATGAAGCTCGGCGCAAAAGAAACAACTGGTTCGACAACGAATGCCAGGATGCGCTGAACAAGAAAAATCAGGCATATAAACAGTTCTTTGAAAGGAACACCAGGACGAAGAGAGAAAAATATGAAAACCCTCGACGAGTAGCAAATAAGATCATTAGATGTAAGAAACGAAAATATTATGACGAGCAATTAAAGAGCATTGACGAAAATCTGGCGAGCAATAAAACTAGGCAAGCTTACAAAGTATTGAAATGTTTAAGACGCGGATATCAGCCCAAGACGACACTCTGTAAAGACGAAATCGGCAACATCATCGCCGAAGATAGCCAGATTAAGGAGAGGTGGGCCTGCTATTTCAAAGAACTCCTTAATCCTGCACATGGCTCAATAATATCGGAGCCGATAGACATCTCTGACGAAGTCCCGATCGCACCTCCAACGCTGGAAGAAGTCAAGTCTGCCATAAAAAGCCAGAAAAACAATAAAGCGCCGGGCATTGACGAGATTCTGGTCGAGCTAATCAAATACGGTGGAAGCTGCCCTATAAAAGCCATCCACAAATTGATCCAGAACATCTGGGGTCAAGAAAAAATACCGCAGGAGTGGTGCAAATCCATCATATGCCCTATCCACAAAAAAGGAGACAAACTTCGGTGCGAAAACTACAGAGGCATATCGCTACTTTGTACATCCTATAAGATACTGACGAAAATGTTAAAAGATAAAATAAATGTATACGCAGAAAAGGTCTTTGGGGAGTACCAAGGAGGCTTTAGGTCTGGTAGATCAACTACGGATCAGCTCTTCACAGTCAAACAAGTGCTTGAAAAATGCTGGGAATTTAACATCGACGTCCACCAGATTTTCGTGGATTTTAAACAAGCATATGACAGTATTGACCGAAACATACTGTACAAAATAATGCTATACTTCAGCAACCCGGCAAAACTAGTCCGGCTGACCAAAATGACGATGACGTTGACAGCATCACAAGTCATAATCAACAACGGTCTGACTGACGCCTTTGATACAAATGTCGGACTGAAGCAAGGAGATGAGTTGGCCCCTCTGCTGTTCAACCTAGCACTTGAATACGTGATAAGGAAGATTCCTGTCGACACAGGGGCTACGCTACTGTATAAGTCGAACCAGTTAGTGGTCTACGTGGATGACATTAACATCTTGTCCCGTTCCTTCACATCCGCCATAGAACTCCTGTTGAAACTTGATCAGGAAGCCAAAGAAGTAGGCCTGAAGATCAATCAGACGAAAACAAAAATCATGACGCAAACAAGAAAGAAGACCTCCATTAGACAAAATATAATTGTGGACGAATATGATTTAGAGAATGTGGACGAATTTATATACTTAGGCTCGAAATTGACAACGAAAGGCAGTGAAACTGACGAAATTAGACAGAGAATACAGCTCGCTAATAAAACTTTCTACTCCGTTCTGGCCCTACTGAAGACCAGCTGCATACACAGGAAGACGAAGCTCCAAGTCTACAAATCAATAATCAGACCTGTGTTGTGCTACGGATGTGAAACTTGGACCGTTACCCAAGCGTCCGCAAATATGTTGAACGCCTTCGAAAGACGGGTCCTCAGGCGTATAATTGGAGCTAAACAAGAGTGCGGCCAATGGCGGATAAGGTACAACCACGAGTTGTACGAGGTTTTTGACGAGCCAGAGGTTGCTACAATAGTGAAACTGCGGAAGCTGCAATGGGCTGGTCACGTGCAACGAATGGACGAGCATCGAGTACCTAAGAAGGTATTCGACGGAAGGGCCGAGGGTCGAAGACCAGTGGGAAAACCCAGAAAACGCTGGTCTGACTCTGTCGAAGAAGACTGCGCAAAGCTGCTCGGCTTTCAAAATTGGAGGACGCGGTCATTGGACCGAGACAACTGGAGGCGTCACCTGCGAGAAGCCAAGGCCCGAGAGGGGCTGTAGTGCCACAACGACGACGAAAATATATAATGCATTTCATAGAACTGAAAAATGTCGTGGAAGATCTCAGGGTAAACGCTGATAATAAACTCCTAGAGGCTATGACACAAACGGATTCCCATAGCTCAAGATAAATCGAGAATAGCCTAGAAGCATGCAATCTCAATCGACCATTCTGGAAATGCTCAAGCTAAGTATGAACACTCCAGGTGCAAGTCTTTGCGAAATGTTGAAATATCGAATTGGGTGCTGTTCTTGGCAGTTTTGTTTCAAAGCGAGTTAATTTCAACGCAAATGATATTTACATTGGCGCGACAATTACCGAATATATACATGAGTGTAGATACGATTTAGTCATTATAATTTTTATTTAGTTATCATAAATATTGTTTCGACTAAAAGTGTGTTTAGTGGTAGTAAGCAAACAGTTTTATTTCGTAAATGCAGAAAATTTCGAATCCACGAAACGTGTTTTTATGAAAAAAAAAAAAAAAAAACAAAACAAAAATAACTCAACAGTATTATGACGCTCGTTGCTTTGGTTTGTATCCCGAAAATACTAGCCACTTAAATAATTCATTGGACCAAGAAAAATATTATAATATAATTATTTGATTCTGCCGCAATAGTAATAGTTAATACCACCAGGAAATAGTTTTATTTAAGAATTGTGACCAGAGAGGATTAAGGTTTCCCGGATATCCACCGTTGTGATATTATTTTCACATGATTAAAAAAAAAGGGCTGTGATTAAGTTGAAGTAGATTATAAATAGTGATTAAAAGTTCATTTTCATTTATTGCTCTGAGTTTATTTTAAACAAATTCACAATATTTTAATAAAAAAACCGATTTTTCCTTTCGAAGCTAGATATATTGAATTTTGTGACAAATATCGATATTTCGAGGGTAATCTGCCCTCTTCTTCAGTGTCTATCGGTCTGATCTTAATCTAGCTTATGTATGTTACTTATAGAGCTTACTTTTAAAGTATTGACTTATACTAATTACCAACTAATTGTCCATTAATTTGACTTATGCTAATTACCAACTATTAATTACTTTACTAAAATACATTTAACTATCCATATTAATTAAATTTTCCTCCTCACTATCAAATGAATGTTCAAATTAGTCTGAACAATAGTGATGCACAGTTTCCTTGGTCTGTGTTTAGTCTTCTATGCATAGGGGTTTTCCATATGTGCAGGCTTTCGTACGCATCCAGTTTTCGCACCTGCTGTACCTCCTTAATCACCTCCACGTCGTCCCAAGCTATGTTGTGATCCTCCTCCAATATGTGCTTTGCTACTGCTGAACGTACTAATGTTGTATTCCTTTTCCTCGCTGAAGCTGCTTCCCGTCTATGTTCCGTTAGTCTAACACCAACTAACCGTTTCATTTGACCGATGTATATTTTGTCGCATTCTGGTCAGGTAATTTTATAAACTCCACATTTTTCCTTTTTATCCTTTTTGTATTTCACTATACTATACCAAATTTTTTAGCTTTACTGGTTGGAACTGCTTTAATATCAAAGTCAGTGTGGGGTCAGTGTTTCTGTTGTTTGTCTGAGGCAGTTGAATCTGTCCAGAAAAAGCTCACACTCTGCCTTATTTTTAAGTATAACCTATCATATTGTCCTTAGAGTGAACGAATTTAAATCCTTAGTCTACCTCAACTTGATCAGCGCAAAGCTTACCTTGATGAATGATTTCTTTTAAAACTTTGTCGTAGCTATTTGTCTTCATCTTTGGCGGTCAAGTGGCATCAAGTGATTTTGAAATCTATGCAAAAAATCTTGTAAATTTGCTCAGCAAAATAAAGCTTTTTTTTTCCTTATAACATCCGATGTAGTCATGAAATCAAAACGAAATTCATGTAGTCAATGGATCTTATTGTATCCGAAATTGCGTTGGAATTTCCATGGGAAAGAAATTTCAAATGGAAATGATCCTGCAATGAAAATTAACAGCAAATATTAAGGTTTCGAAAATTTGAAAAGTTTTGCGGGTAGTAGCCTTTTCCGAGTTTTGGTAATTTTTCGGATGACAGAAACATCGTTTAAACTGTTGAATGAATTGTTTTGAATAAATTACTAACACCAATGTACAAATCAGCACACAAATTTCTTAATCGCCGAAGACAAAATCATCGCACTAACACCGACACATAAGGATCTAAAGCTTTCATATTCAAGAAAAAATATTCAATTCCTCCAGTTTCTACGCTGGAAATTTATGAATTTTCCGGGCCTAGCATACAAAATGCATTTGTATGGAAATCATATATTCATTTTGAATTTCGTCACGCAGATGCTTTAAAAGCAAAAATTGTTGTGAAGGCAGATATGGGAGAATTTATAGCATATCAATATCTTCCATTATTGATAATATTGATTGCTTCTTAGTTTCATAATAGGTTCGATAAAATGTGGACAGCCGATTAGTTAGTTGTTTGACCGAATATGAAACCATCACTAAAATTATTTACAAACGACTTAAATTGAAGTATTACTAGATGCCATTTGGGTACCATCTTTTAACCTGCTTTAATACGAGTGATTTGATCAAATTCAAACGTCATTATTTAAAACCAGCCTATTTTATCCCCATGTAACACAATGGATTAGGTACAGCAGCGCGAAATAGATCCAAACCGAGTTTCCATAAAACTTCGATTATTTTTCAGCCCTTCACGGGAACAATGTCACTTTTCAAAGGCGTTAAAGGATTTGGCGTCGCATTACTGCCACCTTGTTGGGCATCACGGCGATCATAAGTCGATCAACGGATTTCTATTTGCTTTCGATCGCTGATCAGATTGATCAATGATCTGCAAATTGTCCATTCATTGATATTCTTAAACGAGAGACTGTGTGTGGTCCAGATTCGTTTCAGCTCGTTCGAATGAGTAGTATTACTGGATTTTTTTCCCTACGATCATTAAGCCTATAAAAGCTGAAAGATATTATCGAAGGCATATGATAGAAAGCTCATTTGATCGAAATGCTTTTAAATTTACGCGGCTACCGATCGTAGCTACCATACGAGAGAAAAACGCTTGTCTGGCTTCCGTGCGATAGATCGAGTCCCACATTTTTGGCCGCTGTCTTTTTTCTGGGCTCTAGGCCCGATGACTCGATGTCGGCGAATTAAAAAGCAATTAACGAGCGAATAAGTGGTTCTTGGTTAGAGGTTTTTGTTGGCCACTTTGCTACCTTTGCGTGCTTTAAAATGCCAATTACAAATGGAATTACCTACAATAATCACTTCTCGAAGGCGAGTGCAGTCGGTATGGTAGTCGTGAGCGAAAAGCCCGTTCAACAGTTTATCGGCGCTGGCGGATACGGATAGCACTGATTTGATGTGACGAAAGTAAAGCATCACGACTGAACATGTGTGATGGACGCGAAGAAGAATCGAAAAGAGTATCGTTTTACCCTTTCATTGGAACTCTTGTTCCTGTTGTCGTGTCCAAAACTCAGATCGATTGTAACCGACAAGTGATTCATTTTAATAGGACGTAGTCCGAAAATTGACCGAGATATGGACCGTCATTCTTACCTTAAACATATATTTTCAGCCGCCATCACATTTTTTTTTTTAAATTGACGATCTTTCTATCCTACACCATCAACCCTTTGATTGTAACATACCAACCAGGTGAAGAAAACGCACGTTTCCTAAAGTAATCACCATCATTCGTATCTTTTGAAAGCCACGCTAATATCATGTTGTAATTTAGGAGAAAATTAATTCAGGAAGTTGATGTGTCCATAGATCTGCCGACAGGACAGTTAATTGTCTTCAATTTGATTCAATTAAAAGTGTATTAGAGCATTGACCACGATCACTAGCCGAAGACTGAGAGATGGGTACATGAAAGTAATGAGATCAAAATTAAATGAAGTTTGCAATTAACAGTGAGCAAGCTAATGGGTTTGATCGATTTTGTTTTTCATTTTCTATTTGAAACTTGTAAACGTGCTCAGTGTATTACAGTAGCAATATTGTTCATTCTATGTGGTTGTTGTGTTGTTGGATGATTGGTGTTCCTGTATTTGGAAATAATTGTTGCTGATGAAACACTTTCTGTCTTTTTCAGGCTTTTAATAGTTATGGATGAAAGTTGCATAGTATGTTTTCTGTTATTAATCACATGAATTCCTGAAATAAAACAATAAATTTATAATATTGACAATTCATTATTATACCCTACAATTCATAGCCGTTGCGTTTTCGCCTTAAAAAGAGCGTCAAAATCTCGTATCTCCTATCACAATCGGTCATCTAGACTGCACTTAAAAGCGAATATAGTTGTTACGTGAAAGTATGGACTGGATAATCCTGTTGTGTGTGCGTTGTCGCGAAAGAACATGTGTGACAACGATAGTATCAAACGCTTACATAGAGTTAAATCCTTTGATAAATATCAAGCAATACCGTAAATCGACAATCCTCTGTCGTCTTAACAATTCAATTGGGGCGAGGGCCCGCGGTGGACTCGAACTATTTACGGACTCGGATTATGCGTCCGTATGCGATCGGAAGGGTGATAGGAGAGTTTTTAGCGGTTCTTTTTACTTGTCCCTGAATAATTTGCCAGATACATTTTACAATAGTGAAAAGTGTCATGTATCTGATGGTATCGCTCGATTACGAGTAAAATGATCCATCTAATAGTTGAATCAAATAGATTTAATTTTTCGAAGTGCCTACAATTTTTGCGATGCAGTGGAAAAGAAAGGAATGATCAGAAGAGAAATGAGCAATCTGCTGTTTATGAAATGCACTATAAATTTGGTGGCGTGTTTGAGTAAGCTGTATACTGGATTTGAGTTCAGTTTCCGGAACCTTGGCCATAGATTAGTTTAATTTTTTTTAGAGACATGAAAACATATTGCCTCATTTTTCTGCAAGGGTTTGTTTGCCCGTTTTTTACCCAAAATTAATTTTAGCAAAAAGTACATAGATGAGGTTTATTTTTTTGTTTTATTTAAATCATATGGTTGAAATGGGGGAATCGACAAAGACCCAACCGTCTAAAAACTTTGTAAGAGTGTCAGTATGTGAGTGTCAATTAAGGAATAAGATGTAAGAATGAAGTTATGATTTTTGACAAGTTCACATAGTATTTTTTCCACTAAGATAAATGTCAAATGCGAATGCTCGAGCTATGTCAAGCTGGAGGTGTTTGTGGCATCTTTCCCTATTCGAGAACACAGCTTACGGGTTTATGTACGCACTAATTCATATAAATTTCCTGTCTCTGAAATGGCTTTTTATGGTGAATTCATCCGCCCCACACTGAAAAGAATCCGCCAGTAAGCAACTGATAAAATATTTTGGAGCCATTATCCCTATCTTCAAGTGCCAAATGTTTTTGTGTAGAATGTGTCATATTTAGAGGGCTATTATCTTAATTAAATCAGGATAATCTGCTTTTTATACGGCCGTATCGGAATCGGGCAAAAAAATTCATTTTCCCAATTGAGATGGGTGTTTTCGAATCAGAATGTAATCAATAGGTCCATAGATCAACAGCATCCACAATTTGGCTTATAAGATCGATAGGCATTCCAAATCAACTTTAAACCAATTCGTTTTGACCAAGGGACGCTGAACATTATTAATCTATTAAGTCAATTAAAAACAAACATAAAAATTAATATTTAAAATGGAATAAATCTACCAACTAAAATCGGTAATTGCGTGCAATTCTCATTGCCAAATCAAGTTTTTTCTATTTTCAACCAAACAAAGCGTACAAAGCACTTCCAATTAATATTTCATAATTTATATAAATTTGCACAATAAACAATGATGAAATATACAATACAAGAATTTTAAAAATCTAACCATCTTTAGTAGGGAATTGGATAGGCCATTCATGACGTGAGCACCTTAATCAGAGTAGTTTTAAACTTAGGTCTGGAAATGGTTGGGGAATAGTATTTTGAGAAGCTATTGAATATTTTGCAACATCTATTGATTGGCTCATTGTTGGCGTAAATTGTGTGGTGTCGGTATTAATTCAGTAAACGTGGGTGCCTCGTCTGCCTTACTGATTCGTTGAAGGTGATCTTATTGGACAGAGACACAACATTGATCAAGCCCCTATTAACATCAAAAGTAAAGCAGGAGCATATGACTATCCTCCGCGAAGATAGACTTGATAGATTTAAGAGACTTAGCCTATATCTGTATGAAGGTAGATTATCAAATTCGTAAGGATTATACAGATCTCTCAACGCAAAAAAGCAAGAACTGCTTCTGCACCGATTCGAGCCTATCGCTATGGAAATCAAATGTAGGGTGCCAGACAATACATGCATATTCGAGCAATGGCCGAACTAGAGCTATGTATAAAGACTTCGTGATCCATTGGTTTTTTAATTCCCTCGCACGTCTTTTGATGAATCCAAGCTGCTTATTAGCCTTGTTTAAGACTTTATCATAGTGTAAATTAAAACGCAGCTTTTTATCCAAGGTAACCACAAGGTCGATGACATTGTTAACATTATTGATTACAACATTATTGAGGCGGTAATCAAAGGCCCGACGTCGGGCTGTTGTGCCACGTTGATGATGATGAATCAAAACTTATATTATTGGTTTTGCGGGAAAAACTAATAACTTGACATTTACTGACATTCATGTCAAGATTATTTGGTTTGCACCACTGCTTAAGAGAAAACAGTTTCGATTGAAGGAAAACTGAGTCTGATTTTGATTTAATTGTGTGGTACATTTTCAGATCATCTGCATAAAAAAGGCGAGTGATGTCTGATAAAACTTCAGAAAGATCCAATACGAAAATATTGAATAAAAGAAGTCCCAAGTGACTACCTTGTGGTACATTTGATAAAACTTCGATTTTTTTTGGATAAGATACCCTGAAACTTAACGTATTCGAGGATAAGAGTTTAACCAGTTTAATAAGAGACCCGAGATACCAAATTTCTGTAGTTTGATTCGAAGAATATAGTGATCAACGCGATCAAAGGCCCTGCTGAAGTCTGTGTAGACGGTATCAATTTGATGCCCTTTTTGATGATGCCACAGACAACATCTGAGACGAGAATCACGAGGTTGGTAGAAGTTGACCTGCCTTTTCTAAAACCATGTTGTTGTTCATTTAGAAGAGGTTCTATTAGAGTAGTGAGCTTATCACAGAAATTGCAATACCTCTGTAATTATCAATTGACCGCGAATCACCAAATTTAAAAATCGGGGTCAGATGGGATGATTACCAGAAGGAGGAAAAACCCCACAAGAAAGTGATTTGTTGAAAGTTAAATACTCGGGTAAGATAAGCGACTCTATGCATTCGAGTATGAAATTAGGAGGTAGCAAGTCAGGACCAGGACCCTTGTTGACATTAAGATCTTTGATGGCCTTTGCGATCTCTTCTCTAGTTAAATACATTTCACAGATGAGATTTGGTGGGAATTTTTGAGAGAGAAGAATGTAAGACATGATTGTACACCAACAAAATACTTCCTGGAAATGCTCGGCGAACAGGTCACAAACTTCGTGAGGGCTTGACGAACAAAAGTTCTTTTTGGACATCGAAGTAGGGTAGTCCGAAGTTTACCGTTTGGTGTTCACGCAATTAAAAAACTTTTTAGGATCATGAATTATATTTTTTTGGCCCATGATATTAACATAGCGCTCATACGCTTCACGGGGTTTCGTCAGGAACTCTTGAGCTAATTCATTATATTTATCCTTGATATCATCTCTGACATCAGTGCTAGTTGTAATTACTTTGTAAAGTTTATTTCTTTCATTCCGCAAATACTTTAAACTGCTATTAAGCCATGGTTAAGATATTTTGTCTTTTCTCTTAATCTTTGGGGTGGACTTTTCAACGGCGTTAAAAACCAACTCATAGAATAATGATACAGCGTCATCTAATTCTAGCGTTGAAAAATTACTAGCCCAGTCAATTCTGAGAAGACAATCCGTAATGCTCTTATAATCAGCATTGCGAAAGTCATATACAATAGAATTATTGTAAGATAGGGAAGTTAACATATCAGATGTAGTTAACAACTCAACTGTGAACGCAGAGTGGTTAAAATGAACATTTATTATCCTTGAACATTTACTATCAAACAACTAATTAGCATTGAAAAAAAAAAATAGTTTGGCAACCAATCGACAAACGTCGATCAAATTCTTCAGAGATGGGTCGTACATATAGAATCCTAAAACAATTATACTTCTAAAAGTCTTAAATGAACGTAAAATTGTCGTAATGAAAAAAAAACACTGCTCTTAGACATAAATCTTCCTTGTCAAGACTCAACTTTTTCAGTCAGGATCGTGGCTTAGAGATAGAGGTGATTAAAATTGTTTAAAAACAAATTTCTTATAGAAGATGTTCCTGCATCCAAATTAATAACAATCAAAGAATGCGTTTGCAAGTCTCTGATATAAAACGAGTTAGCTTTTTTGCTCCTTGCTTAGGTTTTATGAGTAGCTCTCATCCTGAATTCAGAGCTGACCTTTCCAGTAAAAATTGTATTTTTGTCTATAAAGTACCTCGAGGATTCAAAGTTTGTAATGTGCGATCTTAGAAACAGATGTTTGAAATACCTGAAACAATTTCAGTAACCCGGATAACCCGAATAACTGGATGACAGTTCTTATGAAGTGGCTACTACCTTATTTTTCTTTTCAACGATTCATGTTAACAACTTAAAGGTTACCGTGTACAAGCAAGCTTCCTTTCACTATCTATTTTGATTCATAGCTGTAGAAATTTCAGCAGCGATTAACGCAAAAGGTTTCCAAATTATTTCAAACAATTAGCCGCTCAGCTATTAGGTATGATTTTCAGATCATTAATCTTTGCCGCACTTAGTTCCACTGTCGTTTAATTAGTTCCCCCGATTTAAAGCCTCAATGCCGCAATAGAACAAGCTAAATTACATACGCGTCCCAAACGATTTCCTGCTTCGCGGGAACAGTTTGTTCCTTAATTTAAAATGTCTAATAAACGGTCGCTATTTGATATCTTCGATTGCGAAGACGCTTGCCTAAAACATAACTTTCAACCCGATCCAAACCATTTCAGCTCAGTGTGACCCGACTCAAACCCACAACACTTCCAATTTCATGCTGTAAATTTCGAATCTTCAGGAGTCCATTAGTCATAATTGACTTAAAATAATAATTTGATAATTTCATTGAGGGAAGCCTTTGTGGAGTGCGGCGGCAGCAGGCAGCATTTAGTCAACCCGGGAAGGTCGTTTACTTGAAACTCTTGACATGCTACTATCCTACCGCCAACCGGTAATCGACACTCCGCGCCGAGTCCGAGAAATAACTAAGAAATCAATCAAAGTAGATAAAATGAGCATTTATGATAATTTAATGGTTTCTCGGACTTCAGGTGACCACCACGGGTAGAAATATGCGAGCTGGAGAGGAAGTTGACGAGCTTAATAGGGTCTTGTGTTTGTTCTGTGCCGCCAAGATATCTGAGATAAGTCGTAATGCGAATTGATACTGGAGATTGAGATGAATGCACGATACGACACTATTTTCGAATGTTGATTGGATGTATGCTTGTACAGGTACAATCGTTTATCTGAATTAGGTATATTTGATCTGTGTAGCAAATTTTTAGGCAACATTTAAGTATCGGAAATGGTATTGCCGCTGGGAGCTCAAGATTTTGAAATTGAATATTTTGATGCAATGGAAATTTTCGAATTAGATGTCATGCGCTGTAAGATTTATGCATACAGACTATCTGCTCGCACTAGGACGTCATCAGCCTCATTCGGACATACAAAGTTGTAAGTTCGTTAGCTTATACATACACAGGTACTCGATTCAACTTTATCTGATTGAAATGATGCATTTTAGCGGAATAACCGCCTATCAGGCTATCGTCATGCCTTCATCTTTTAACAATTGGAAACTCTTGAAAACAACCTCCAACTCAATTAAATACGGCGCGTTTGAAGGATGAAAATACAAGCAATCTAATGGGATACATTTTATGTGAAA